>JBBIGA010000153.1:8930614-8946342 GCA_037576975.1 Alestes dentex | reverse complement strand
ACACACACACACACACACACACACACACACACACACACACACACACACACACACACACACACACACACTTTATCTTTATCTGAACATAGCCAGAACATAAATCTGCTGTCTGGTTAAATTTAGTACGTATATTCACCAGCTTGCAGCTACTTTTAAACCGGAACCTGTAGACTTTGCACTCGTAAGTGCTTGCTAAATGCGATTGTAGCACAAGCGAAAAGGCTGCAAATGGAGAACAAAAGAAACGAATGCACACTGCAGTTTACCATCAGTGTGGAAATCGACATTCAGAGAAAAAAATCAGGTCCCCAACACCAGAGAAATAAATACAGTCCCATATGCGAATGGGAGTGGCTTCATAACTTATATTCATAACTTATATTTACTTCTAAATACTATTTGTGAACATCACACATTGTGTACAGAAATTATCAAATAATAAACTGCTATAATTTTTGAGCAATTTTTACAAATAATTTACGAGCAATTAATGTATTAATACCAAGCAAATATACATATTTGAAAAAATCTTATCCCCAGGATGCTGCACCGTTTAAGTGTGAAAATGATGGGATTTCTGGGGGGTTGTATCCAGCCTGCTCGTTTTGAAACCAAGGCGCTCCGCCCTTTCGTTGACCTTCTCCTGTCAGAGAGCATTAGGGAGCGCAAAGCCAATAACGGCGCAGTTAACGCGAGCGGACACGCAGGAAGCGATCACGTTAAAACATGCCGCCACGGCCCATATTCACTCATTAACGCCATCCACCTTTCAATCGTCGACGAGGCAAAAGTTCCAGCGTTTTAGCCGCCCGCGCGTCACCAAAGCATTTTTGTTAGACATGCACTGTTAACATGAGCGCTTTGAGCTGATTTCCCTCTGCTTCTTTGCTAATGCTTGTACTTGAGCTTGGTCTAGCTCAAGTACACAAATGAATAAAAGTAACTGAAATGACTTCGTGCCTTTAAAAATTAAGTAAATGTGCTGTAAACAGCTCATGTGACAGCTCAAGTGCTCAATTCTCTCAATAAAACATAAAAACAAACACTTCCCCCAAGACAGGAGCAAATTTTCTCATTTCGGCGTTTTGGATTAGGTTTTACCAATAGCAAAAACAGATATAATAATAATAATAATAACAATAACAATAACAATAATAATAATAATAATAATAATAATAATAATAATACAACTAATAATAATAAAATAAGACTCAGCTTAGAGTACCAACGAGAATACGTCTTTGATCGTCAAACATTTTATTAACTTAAATTCCTTAATTCATTAAGACAAACGTCCACTACTCGGCGCACTCTAAAAGTCCATCCATATACACCAAAAAAGATGACCGGACCCGAAATGAGCAACCAAATCAAAATGGTTCTATAAGAGCAACGATTTTTGTTTAATACGTAAACATCTTAGAAAAACGTGGTAAAATGGTAAAATGTCGATTCAACATGGAGTCCCTTTTTATAGCAAGCCAAAAATGGGCGTTTTGTTCCCGTTTCCTTGAGGCATCCGGTTTTTGCTTCTCATACAAAAGTACTTTTGACACGGACAGGATCTCTCCCTCTCTATTTCCATACCCCCCACCCCACCAAAAAGTGTCATCTCCTCGCGTATTTAATACTGAGTTATGAAAAAAAGATAAATACATTTTTAAAGATAGAGCCTTCCATAGATCCCCGGCTGGTCTGACAACCATCAAATAATTACAAAAGAAGAAAAAAAGAAAGAAAAGAATACGGCCGTTGATACGTTAAGGCAGGCACTGATGTGCTTGTTTGTCTTGTTGATTGTCTTTCCCGGCTTCCTTCGTAAGGTGTTCGTATTCTCCTCGTCTTCCCCGCTCGCTTAGGGGACGGGGGAGGGCGACGTTAGATGTCACATTCGCTGTCACTCGATGTAATGGAGATGGCCGAAGCAGCGGCTTTGCTCGACAGGCTGGCTTCTGGGCTCGACGCGCTGCCCAGCCGGTCCACTGCGCCCTCCTCACCAGGAACCGAGCCGCTGGACAGCACCTGTTGTTGTAACCTTTGGGGTGGTGGTGGGGAAGGAGGAGGGTAACAAGATCTGTGTCAGTACACCTGGGTGGCCTCGTCTATTTCACCAAAATGTAGAATCACAAACCTTCGGTTCGACGGGCATCATGCAAACGTGATCACAAGAGCATAAGCATCTATATGTGTGTGTGTGTGTGTGTTACACGGTGCACTGAGTCTTCGTCACGAGCTCAATGCCCCGGAAGGACACCACATCAACATCACAGGAATTTCTGCAGGAGCCAGCCAATGTGCTTCATTCCCCATTTTCTTTTCTGCTTGTTTGTGGGCTATTTCACGTATCATGTAGAAGAATGCAGAATAATGACGTTTTAACATCTTCCTTCACACTACCAGGGACACGGGAGACAATAGTGTCTTGCTAATGTTAGAATTTTTTTAATTATTTAAACATTTTGAAATAAACGGAGAATCGGTATAACCAACTGTAACCCAACCAAGTTGTTGATTTGAGCAAGCGCGAAAGCTTGGGCGGTTTGATTAGTTTTAGACGATCCAGAAGAAAAACCCTGCTTAACCTCCACGTAACATGACAGTAGCGAGCATAACAAACGCTTAACCTCCTGCTAGAATTACCCTAATCCCAGTGTAATCGGTCAAAGACACAAACAGATTAGTAGCCCAACCAGATCTTGACAAAATTATAACGTTTTTATGGCACTCCTGATGTTTCATAACGTGTTGTTTCATACTCCATTAAAAATGAAGCATAGGCCTTCACGCGATGAGCAGGATGTAGCTATGCTCAAATCAAAGGGCTCAAGAATAATATGCTATAAATATCAGTAAAACTGTACTGACTGAAATGTATAGCATATTATTATAGCATCCGTGCTATTAAAAACGGATATTCCTTAATGTCTTGTTTTGTTCTGTACTCTTTTGTAAATAATCAGCACCGCCAGTCCATAACAGCATCTGTCGAAATCTGTGGCTAATATAATAACAGTAGTTTGGCAGAATAACATTTGGCAGAATGCAATCTATTAACGTTGATTTAAAAATTAAGATTAATAACAAAATTCGAAATATGTCATGACAGTGAACAACAAAACAGCTATAGCTAACCTCAAACGTGACCGATTTTTTAATTAATTAATTAATTTATTCAGTTTGTGTAACCTAAGTGTGTGATGGCTGGGGAAATAACGGCTGCAGTGTGTGCACAAAAGGCCTGCTCATTGGGAACTGAAGCACGCACCTGTTTTTAGCCGCTGCTGCCCTATCCCTTTGTCTTCGATTTTTAAACCAGTTGCCCACTTGGGTGGGAGTAAGTCCCGTGGCTTGCGCGAGCTCCCTCTTTTTGCTTGGGTTCGGATAAGGGTCCTGCAGGTACCATTCGCGCAGCAAATGCCTGGTCCTTTCTTTGAAGCAGTGCGTCTTTTGTTCTCCGTCCCAAATAGTTTTGGGCAGCGGAAACTTCTTGCGCACCCTGTATTTGTCCACTGGCCCCAGCGGGCGGCCCCGGAGCTTCTCGGCCTCCTGGTAGTGCGACTCCAGCCAAAGCGCCTGCAGCTTGGAGTGGGACTCTTTGGTGAACTTGTGGTTCTCCAGGATGTGGTAGAGCTCGCGGAAGTTCCCGGTGTGAAAGGCCACGATGGCGCGAGCTCGGAGCACTGACTCGTTTCGGTTGAGCACCTCGCAGGCTGCAGGCGCGACGGGCAGCGACCAGAGGAAGCGGCCGAGGCGCTCGATGTCCCCGCTCTCCTCCAGCGTCTCGCAGACCCCCGCTACCTGCTGGGGACTGAAATTCAGGATTGGCAGCTGAAACATGAAGGCTTCTGTGTGCTTCACCCCCTCCTCACGGTCCTCGCCGTCCACGCTGTCTCTCGCTCTCTTCTCTCTCGCTCCCTCTCTCTCCCTCTCTCTCTCTCTCTCTCTCTCTCTCTTTTCTCTCCCTCTCCCGGAGCTCGAAGACGGTACTGAGGAAGAGAGGATGCCTCTCTGGCTGACAGCAGCAGCCTCGGCAGGCGATACGGAGAGCTCGAGTGAAAGAGAAAATAGCACAGGAACGGAGATATTTTGGAGGAGGGGGTGAAAAAGACGTCCTGTCCTGTCTGATTTTCTATTGGAGCTGGCAGATTGGTTGCGTAGTCTCCATGGACTCCTGTCAATCACTGTCAAGTGTGCCAATCACGCGGAACCGAGCTCAAATAGATTTCAGCGCCTCCCAGATCTGAGCAGGGAGTATTTTACAAATGAAAACATTTCCTATTTTCGTTTTTTCCCTCACTCCTCCTTCTTCTTCTTTTTTCTTTTCTGCGCTTCTTCTTATTTCACTGCGCATCCAAAACATCCACCTGAAAGCGCGCGGCGGTCATGTCGAAAGCTGGAGGTTTGTTTTCGGCGCGAGTCGTGTCGTTTGGCCTGCGCAGTAGCGCGTGTATCAGGAGCTGAGCCGGGCTGTCACAAGCGCTCTTTTTCATAACGCGGCGCGGCTCGCATGTGAGACGACGCGGCGATTGCCCTTTTGCCATTCAAAAACCTATCCGCGCACTCAAGCGCGTTCACGACGCAAGCGCCGTCTGAAACACGTCGACTGGGGAAAGGCTGAGAAATTATAACGACAGATGAGGGTACTTCAGTTCTTCTTGTCCAGTGCGAGGTATAGCCGGGGCATAAACGGCCACTCCGATATAAAATTACGACGACCCGAGTGGCTACAGTTATGCATTAAAACGCAAACGAGCGGATGATGCGGTGCAGCACTCGGGAGCTGTAATAAAGCAATACCGGTCCGCTCAGCTACAGAATCAGCCATTCTGCCTCAGTGTCGCTGCAGCCGGGTACTGAAGCCCCGATCAAAGCAGCCACCGAAACGTATACAACACACCTCTCTATAACCTCTGCCATCCTGCGCAACGCCCTTGAAAGAGGTGATTTAGAGCGATAGGAAATCTGTGAAAATACACCCAGACCTGATACCACACGCATCGTCAAAATATTTCTACCAAATCTCAGCTTTATTAGAATAAACGGATGATAATAATGATAACAATAATAAAATAATGTGCGCGTTATTATAAAAGAGCGCGGCAGCAGCAGTAAGAGGCGCAGTTCGCTTAGTGCCCGAGCTGAGGCGGTAAATAAGACGACGGATTGATAGCGCAGATGGTTTGAAGTGTCGGGTCACATCATTTCACGCCTGGCTACAGTGGAAAAGTTCGTTCTGACGGAAAGCCCCTGATATTATTTTCACAGATCCACACAGTTCAGTTGAAGAAAGCCCTTCGGGCCTTTTTTGCATGATGCATGAGCAGTGGCTCCAGATATGGAACTACCGTCTGTACAGAAAGCTGCTCTTTTTCGTGCACATCAATGGTGCCACATGAACCGCCGATGGGCCACATTTTGGGCCACTATCTGGCTTGTAAAATGTGAAAATATCCAGTCACTTTTATTGGGTGAAAATGTCTAGTCAACTCCATTGTGTTATAAACTGCACACATACACACTGTGCTTTTCGACCAAGTTTGGAGAGTCTGTAAATATGGAATATGCTTCCATGTAAACTGTAAGACTTCAAGTCAAATTATAGGTAGGCTAGACGGTCAGTCAGTAATAATGTACCAGCACTGCTGGGCTATACATATGGTGTTTCCAGTAGGCTTAAATTACAGCAACAGCAATAACAGTAACAAAATATTAGATTTTTTATGGTGATGATGATGATTACTACTACTACTACTACTACTACTACTATTACTATTATTATTATTATTATTATTATTATTATTATTATTATTGATATTGTTGTTGTTGTTGTTATATTGGTGGTGATGATGTTTATGATGATGATAACGTCATCATCATCACACACACACACACATACACACAAAATTAGCAGACTGATGTCGATAAAAAAAATCTGCTCCTGATGCGGCCCAAAAACAGTGGAGTTTACAGCCTTATGCAATTTCTAAAAGATCCTAGGGATGGATTTATTCATTACTCTGGGGACAGTTAATATTATACTTTTTGTGCATGCCTATAACACAAGAAATGGACGGGATGGACCAGGTTAACATCTGAATCTATTTTCTTGAGAAACACTGAGGAGGGAGCCTGGAAAGGTGCTGTGCTATATCGAAAGGGAACTGGGTTAAACTTGTATCTCGCTAAATAAAGGATTTTAAGTGCACTAGCTTTCAAAATAAACCTAGTCTGAGGGCCGAATAAAACGTTAAATGAGACGTTGTATCAAGTGCCTAACATGCTCCAGGTTTCAAACATTTAAACGCCCGTAAATAATTCACATGCTGCCTTGTTCATTTGAAATAACCATTACCATTATGTCACTACCAAGGAAAAGGGAATAAGAGCGCCAAGAAGGGTAGCCTTCTAACAAATGATTGAGCTATCGTCCAGCCAAGCATGATTTCAGCACAAGATAATCAAACAGAAAACCAGCTCCTTTTATATATTTGTCCTTTGTTTCATCAGTGGGCCTTTGCTTTTTTAATGGCCGGGGGACCATTTCCAGATCATACGTTAAGCGTAGATCCGTTCGTTAATCATAACACCCAAACACAAATTAAATAATTCTAGTCCAAGAATAAGGGAAAATGTCTCAAGACAGATTATTATTTCGTTGTCATTAGGAATAAGCTTTGCATTCTGTAGAGACCTATACAAAACCCAAGGACGCTTACCAGAGCTACTCAGAGCAGAATTAATGTAAACACTTTGAAAACATTTAGCCAATTTAACAGCACAGAAGTTATCAATTAACAGAACATGCAGCGTACTACCACAAAAATGATGTTAAAATTAAGCAGAACGTAGTTTGAATTCTTATGAAAGTGACTATGGCCTGTCCTTTGTGGCCGCTTTGATGGTTCCTTGATCAGACCGTTGTCCATCACATCAGGGAAAACAGCGTGTAGGAAGCCTCTCCCTACTACATGTATTAAGATGGGATTGAATGCGCATCTAATTAGAGGAGAAAATAATAATAAAAAGGCATAATTAGTAACTGTAATGAACCGAAGTACTGAAGAACACCTTATCAAAATGTTCTAGGATGCCTTAGACTTGAACGAAACACAAAAAATCTGTTAATTACAGGTCATGCGCGAATCAACACGTTTGGCGAGTATTTAAAGTTACAAATTGGTTAATACATTTTATTAATCAAATGTCTACTGCACTATAACTAAATTGTATTAACAGATGATTTGTGTGGCTACCGGCACAACATTGTGTATTTGCAGCATTCAAACACAGAAACTGTAATTTTATATTTTATCGTTCTATTTCTATTCTGTTTTACGTTTAATTATTAGCTAAATATTGTTTTGATTTTTCAAAATCTGTCATCTGCCAACGTAATTTCGACAAAACACAGAGATTTTATCTACACACGATTGTGCTGCATTGTCAGAATGAAAGATTGTCAAAATGATTGTAAGACTGTTCTTTTTCCTCCCATTCCTTTTTCCTTTTAGTGGACTGAAAACGATATTTGCTGTGGATCACAGATTCCCACGGTGCGGGGCCACAACACACCCCAGGGTGGCCTGAAGGACGTGTGTGTGTGTGTGTGTGTGTGTGTGTGTGTGTACGGTGTGGTGATTGTGGTGGTGGTGGTGGTGTGGGGGGGCGGGGGTCAGACGCCGGGGTAGTGGGTGAGGGGCCATTAGCTGTCCCAGATCGGCAGAGCAGCCAGTAGAGATTGCATGAGCGTGAAGCACCAATACACTAGTCTACAATGTAAGAAGGGCGCCCTCAAGAGATAGCCAAGAGGGCACGTAGCCACCATTCCAAAATTACTGGCCACCCCACCTGACAAGTTTTTCGAATTTCTTTGCAACAGCAAATCACTAAAATCTGATATACATTTAAGGCAGAACAATTGAGGCTCCAGCAACTGCAGTACAGGACACTTACACGTGCATTAATTGCCTTGTTTTTGTTCTCATTTTGATTTTCGGCGCGGGTATAAAACACGTGAGACAGCCGCGCCGGGGGAACAGAACGCAACAAGTGAGTATTCATTCGACAAAAGTAAAAAGCTTGCTGGTTATTAATTAAGACGGAGCCTCTAAGATCTCTCTGCACATGTTTACTGTATTAGAAAAGATGTAGCTAGCTAATGTTAATAACGTTAAGATGGACTATTTACAGTAAGTTGCATGCGACTGAACCTAGCTAGCTAGAGACAGTGTAACATTAACTTAACTAACAGGAACTTTTATAGAAGTTAACATTTGCTAACATTAGATCACATTAAGCACGAGGCTAATGTTAGCTTGCAAAAACCTTAACATATGAAGCTGTTTTGCATAATGACATACTTATAATGGTTTACTAGCAATTGATGCAGAGAGAGAGAAAAGAGAGAGTGTAATGCTACTGGCGTAGCAACCTTCTGCAGTAAAGAGGCAGCAGGAGAGAGAACAGGTGAAGAGGAGAAAGAAAGGACAGAAGAACACGACAGTGAGAGTAGCTACAGAAAAGCATAAAGACAGAAAGCAGGCAGCGACAGGAGCCAGCTGTGTCCACCCTCACTGCTGGCCCGACTGGTATGCTGGAATTAGTGTCCACACTAAAAAAATGAATATTAGGAACAGTTTTGGAAGAGTCTTCACTTATGCATAGCTGCAATTTTTTTCTGTTAATGCAAACGGCTGATTTGGGAGACTGTGTTTGTGTGTGTGTTTGTGAGTGTAAGAGAGAATATTGGAGAACATGTTTTTGTAATAAACAGCTTAGTGTTCCATTTTAAATACAATGTCAGTTTTAGGCAATGATTCAGAGAATGGAAGATACCTGTAAATAATAGAAAATATGATGTCCTGGACATTAATTAAACCTTTGTTATCAGCTATTTATATGTATAGTTAATGCTTATGTTTAAGCAACTCTCACCCTTGATTTATTGGTGATGATAATAACATAAGATCAGCCAAGGAGTTAACTAGTATGCAATTCATAATAAACTATAATATTGAAGTATTAACTTTAGAAGTAACTTGTGTACCCTAAAATAAAAACATGAACCCCTGCTATATAAAATTTTTGGCCATTAGGCACTGCTCCTTTCATTGCTGGCCATTCCATAATATCATAATAGGGCATTTTTGGTTGAATTCAGGATTAAATGATTCAAAAGCAGGCTGTATCAGTCATCATTAAAATCAGAAAGGCTGAATTTGCTGCAATAGAGCCGATTAAACAAACATAGGGGACATTTCATTTTTAGCTGTAGATTTTTGGCTTGGGATTTGTTGGACTCAAACATTGCCTGTTCGTGCTGTGTGTTCTTTGTGGCTATAGAGCTGTTGCTGGATTAACTTGTAATTAAGGTATCATGCCAGCAGTCATATTAACAACATTTCCGATGGTCTAGAAGTGCACTGGATAAGCCATAAATGGGCATTTATAGTGACAAAAATCCCAGGGTCATCTGCACAGTGAGGATGATGGTGGGGATAAGTCTGGCACTCAGGATGCTGTCATTCAGCTACATAAGACCCTTACTTCCGGCCTGGTGATGCCCTGTAATCTACAGATTTGCAGTAACAGAGAACACCTCTTAACCACAGCCCAGACCCACATGTTATGTTTGTGTATCATGGTTGCTGTTCATCCCAAACATACAGTCTGCAAACACATGAATAACAGAGCAATCTGTCAGTAGGGACAGTACAAGTAGGGACACTTTTAAACCTGTAATTTGAACTTGCAAAAAGGTGTCTCATACTTGAACATAAACTCTGTTATTGTTAAGTGCTCTGTTATTCAGGTGTTTGCAGAAATACACAGTATGTAACTGTTAGACTATCTGCACATACGCCCACCCACACAGACACAGCCACACACACACACACACACAGCCTAACAGTGAGAGTGCACTCTCAGTTCAGCGGCAAAGGTGAGAAGGTCTGGTCTGGGCACTCTGCGTGCAAAGACTACGTAACATGTCTAGTGTTACGATACAAGACACAAGCTCCTGAGCCACCCCCAGCTAATAGGCTTATTATGAACAAATGTAAATCATCTCAATAGACCCGGCTGCAGTGTAGGTAAACACACTTATCTATGCAGTTTCTTATGTGGAAGCAACAGGGATGGGTTGAGTTTTCTTCACATGCAATGCTATAAGACACTGGGATTACCATCACCCTGGAACGAAGGGATGATTTACACTAGTTAGGGACATGTGTCCAGCACTTTCTTTCCACTTCTTTTTGCCAGCAGTATCAGGTACCTGTGTTGTGCTGTTTCATGACCAACCAAAAAGGCCAAACTAAGCTTAGCAGTCAAGAAGTTGTTTTTTACATTTTTTATTTCCTTTGGTTATGAAAGTGACCATTCTGTCCAACATGAACACACCACAGCACACAGTGTGAACAACATGAAATTCTTCCTCTGCATTTAACCCATTCACCAAGTGAAGCAGCGGACAGCCAGGGACACAGCGCCCGTGGAGCAGTGTGTAGGGATGGTACCTTGCTCAGGGTACCTCAGAGGTGGGAATCGAAACCACAACTTCCTGATTGCAGGGTGAACACCCTAACCACCAGATCATATATGATTATATGTATTATTATTATTATTATTATTTTATCAGATAAGACCTTTTAATAAAAAACAACAAAAAAATCCTAATTGACTGTTCATATAAAATGAAAATAAACATAAAAAACAACGAAATTGTAATTATTTTAGACCAATAAGAATACACTCTGAAGAATTTTACTCTGAAGTGTAATACTCTGAAGTATGAATGAGTTAACTTTAATGTAGATTAATGTGGTAAGTACTGCACTGAGGCATCTCAGAATGCGTTTCTGGATTTACACTGGGGAAAGTGAGGTCCTGTTGTTAAACATCAAGTGAGGTCCAGTTGTCAGCCTCATTAAGGTTATACTTTAGCTTAACTCTTGTTGTGAGTTGCCTATATTTCGACGTGTTGAGGCTGATTAAAACCACCACCAAAAGGGGGACGTTATGAGTTAAACACAAACTAATAAAAACAATTAGGATAAAAAACTATAAAAGCAGTCTGCAGGGAAAACAGAGAATTGTATGTCCTATTGAAAGTGTGCAGACGGCGTTAAACCCGGAATATCAGAAGATCTCATTTCAGTTTCAACAAAACCACTGAAATCAAACTGTTCCGGTTCTTTACAAGAAAAAACAATCATAATCAAATGCAAACATTAATCACTGAAATTCATTATTCATTATTACAGTCATATCTTTTAGAGGGATCAAGAAGGATTGGTTGTACATTTTCAGTAACAAAATGGTAAGCTTTGTGCACTGAAGACAACTTCTTTAAAAGTGGACCAAAAATTAAATGTGTTGCCTCTTGGACATGCACTCAGAAGAATGAGAATATCTGCAACAGGGTTGACACTGAACATTTTTCGTTTTGTACTGTTTGTGCCTTGCATTTTAAAAAGCAAAATACGCGTCCGTGGAAGGTGCGTTTAAGTCATAATGTGCGAGTGTTGGCCGTAACGACACAAGACGTCCTCATCAATTCATGAAAGATAGTAGCTACGACAAGACCGCCAGGAAACAAGTGTAAACCCATAATAACATCTAAACCTACTCCTGCTAATTTTGATGAATCCACCACATAACAGTAAACTATACACTGGAAATGCGGAGATCTCGACTAATTTAATAATTTTACACTAGAAAGTCCTCATCGCGATACAATCTTATACTTGTGCCGCTGCGCTTTTTCTAGGTTGTTGTCGCTTTTGCCGCTACATCTCTGAGGGCGTCATTTTCTTGGCGTGTCATTATGGGAAGTATGACTCGATCGACCTGACTAGCTGAGAATATCCTAATTTATCCCATTCCCCTGAAGCCTTTAGCACATGCGTTTGCACAGATGCCCATGGCCCATGTAACAAAGAAAACGGAGACCAGTAACCCCGCGAAAAAAAGTGTTTTTTTCTCTCCAGATGTTTTCTGCTGTTTGAATTGTTGAATTGTACACTGAGAGATGCCTCAGGTGGCAAATGTCAGACCAAATGGCATAGTATAAGTATCAGGAGAGACACAGAGAGAGCAAGCGCGAGAGAGTCTGCATTGTGTGTGGCTACTTTCAGTACCCTTTCCTCACACTTGCATTGACGCCTATTGATTCAAAAATAGACAATGTAAATTGAAAGCACAATTCAAAATGCATACTACTCATACTCTAAAATTCATGATAATTTTTTTTTATCTCTGCTTTGTCCTGACAGAATGACCATTTGGTGATGTGAGCATGAGAGAGCCGAGACTGGTGACGCTAATGCAGTTCTTTGGACATGCTCTATTTATGCTGTTAATGATTAGGGCTAGAGTCTAGATTTCAGATTTCCTCTGTTCATCATGTGATTAGTGCATAAATCAAAAGAATTAACCAACTAAGAATAGAAAACAATAAATACAAAATATTTAACGAAGCATTGAAGAAATATTGTGACAGTGAACAATAACAGGTGATATGCAGTACCTACAGTCAAATGTGCAGCTGATGAAGCTGCATATCTAATGAAGTAAAGGGCCATGAGGTTGTGAACTCTAGCTGTTCAGGAAGACATACAATGTCACACTCACTTGACCCTGAGCCAGGACCATTACTCCTTATTCTCTTTACACTCACACAGACTGCGCAATGTCCCTACAAGACTTCACACATGCCCCACTGATTGGACTGGATTCTGTAGTAGTGTAAGTCTGTGTGTACCTGCATGTACAAGAAGGAGGGATAAAATAGCTGCAAAGCTATTTCTGACCACTGCAGAACTTATTCCCCGTAGTAGCAGAGATAATTTTTTCCTTATTTGTGGATTAAGCACAGGTAACCAGCTTTCTGGCCTGCCAAAATTCTTGGTAAGACTAAAGACATTTATAAGAAATCTTTGACTTGGATCACTATTTGGCCACAAATGTCTTTATGTGGTCTTTAGTCATTCTTAAAGGGGACATATTATGCAAAACTAATTTTTGCATCCTTTTGTATTTCCATTTGGGTCTCTACTGCTCCTGGAAACACTCCAAGCTCCGTTTTCTGTGAGTCAATTAAAAGATTTTGGTGTCAGGAATCATGTGCTTCTATGAGCCGTTTGGACGGCTACTATATCCTGATGTCAGGATTAGTACATTTGCATAGAACCAACCCTCATCTGTTGAGCCCCCACCCACTAGATTATTTGAAGATCTGCCATTTTTGTCTGCTGGTTTTATGAGCATGCATAAGACCAAGCGCTATGGCTACAGGCAAAGGCAAGTCACACATGAAGTGTTGTGTTCATCTTGCTCTGAGACTCGGGGTCGAACATATAGGGCTGGGTAGCGCCTCTGTTTTCTGCCATTTTCATGTGTGACAAACCTGCAGCGTAAGCATGGGATGGGTGGGAAGCACAAATTTATAAATCACAAAATAAACAATAGCATAATGGACTTTTAAGTCGTGAAAAACATCATGCAGAAGATAGAAGAGAAAACAACACTTCCTGACCTATGAGGAGAAACTTTACAAACATCTCTAGAAAACAGGCTTCCAGTGGAGAGAACAGAATAATCAAAAGAATTTCGCAAAATCACTAGGGATTCAAGTGCTTGCTGACCTCTACTTGACAAGTTGGCATATCATCATTATTTACCAGCCTTATCTAAGACTATCTGGGCATGATCCTAATATTTTTGTGAGCCCCACAACAATCCAATACTCTCAGACTGCTATGTCACTAAAGTAGAACTGTAAATAATGACACATGCATAAATAAGATTGTTTAAACATACATGTACAAAATGTAAGGACAAACTATCCACCTACAGACTAAGGTCCTGCTAGATCCTCTTTGGCATTTGTATTGTTTTCACTTTTCCATACTTTGGGAGTCAAGGAGTCAAAGTGGGCGAGACCATGTGAACTTTGACAAGCACATCAGCCTTATGATTGGAGAAGGTACTGTTTATGAAAGCTTTACCAAAGCTTTACCATATTAGAACTGCCCAATCTACATAAAAAGGGAGAAATTCTGGTTATATAGACAGATTTGTATGGCTGTACATTGCTGTATACTGTATGTAAACAAGTGACTCTGCCTGATATTTTGGAAGTAGATCATTGTGAAATTTGCAAGAGGCATATTTGTAGTGCAGTGAGGAAATGATTAAATATTTAGGTGAGAAATGATTATGGCAATGCGATGAGAAATGTGTAGAAAACCACTACCAGATTACACTGTAAAATCAAAACTTTTAAACTACCATATTGAGATGGATAGTTGTTTTCCAAAGAGGACAGCTGCAAACTGTGGCTGCCCTTTTACCATGTCATCTCTTTCTCCCAACTCTTCCCACGCAGTGATCTGGTATGTATGTTTAATAGGAGGCGGAAAGTGCTATCGCCGAGGTGGCATGTGTGGATATGGAGCCTCTGAATAATGGAGGGGGCCAGTGGCAGGCATGAATGTTTCAAGATGCCCGCTCTCCATGTCCGTGCTTAGGGACCAGTGGGCCACCTCGCGAGTGTCAGCTTGTCAGACAGAGGGGACGAGCACATTCTCGTTTCTGCCTGAGCGAGCACAACTCTCTCCCTGCCTCAACACAAGCACACACACGCACACACACACACACACACACACACACACACACACACACACACACACACACACACTGGCTACCTGGTTCCGTACTATAAATGTGCTTGGTAGCCTCTTTTTCTGCTTCACATCTTAATGAGCCAAGACATCAAACTTATGAGCTTAGCTGGTAAGATTATCATCTGCACCCTGTCATCACCGAAAGGCTTAGGGAGATCAAGCGTGAGCTGCACTGGCTAATGGAAGGAAACTTATGCCACTGAAAAGCAACATGGAAAATATAAAATGAAATATTATGAGGATACTGTATCGTAAATTGCATGCTATTATTAAGAATATGGCTGTTGTGTGTATAATGCTCTAAAAAAGGTATTGCCAATATTATAAAATAATTTTCCTATTAAATCTGCCTGATTTCCACAAAAATGGAGTCTTGTCTGTTTACTGATTAAAAGCATGTTAAAAGACTAAAAGCATGTTAAAATAAAGCAACACTTCAAAAAAGAGGGCTTTAAAACAAGCAAGAAGTAATGTCAGAAATGGCACTGCATATTACATTTGTTCAAACATAAGGGTTATAGAGTGCAGTGGCACCATTCAAACTGGGCCTGAGCCATCTTGTTTAATGCATCCTGGATTAGTGTCACGTAAACGAGAAAACAGCTCGGCCTGGTCGCAGTAGGATCCACTGACAGAGAGCCGATTAGGTGCCACAGGATCTGGACATCGTCCCCTCCCGATGTTCTGTAATCTGTTTCATTCTGTACATGTGCCAAATGTTGAGTGAAGTGTGAACACATGGGGCCTAGGTGAATTTGAAATCACTGATTTGTTCTATCGATCTTCTAAGCAGACCACAGTTTTCAGATGTATATTTTTGAAGATTTATACTCTTGGTTTTAGGATAGGATAGGATCAGTATAAATGTTTGACTTTAAAGTCCTTGCAAAGGGTAAAATAGTTCATATAAATAATATCATTGTGAAATATATATTTTGAAATAATTGTTTGATTTGTATGAAGTCTTCTTTCTCTTTCGGCTTTACCCTTCAGGGGTCGCCACAGCGAATTATCTGTCTCCATTTAGTCCTATCTGCTGCA
>JBBIGA010000153.1:8911544-8925970 GCA_037576975.1 Alestes dentex | reverse complement strand
ATTCCACTGGGAAAAAGGTAGAGAAGGGACCGTTAAAAACAAATTCTTCCCCCTCTGTACCTCTTTATTTCAGAATAAGTGGTGTGTGTGTGGGGGGGGGGGGTATGGGAGCAGGCAATGAAGGGGGAAAAAAGCAATCCAACTCGCTGGAAGCAAAAAGAAGTATTGAAGAATAAAAATGGGCAAGAAAAAAAATGACACGCAGCAGTTGTTAGTCACCTAGCAACAAGTCCTCCATCAGCCTCCCCCCTCCCTCTTCTACAGCCTCTCTTCCAAAGTCTCCCCACTGTGCTCCTTAATTCAGCAAATGTGCTACGGATGTACGACCCCCCCTCCCCTCTTCCTCCACATCCCTGGCCCCTGACAAAGCGTGCTGTGAGGTGGGCTGAAGGACACAGGCCTCCACCTTACACATAACCACTCAGCTGCCCCATTGACCGCCGAGGCCTTTCTCCCAGCATACAATGGGGCTGGGGACAAAGCACTGAAAAGAGGGGCAGGCCCAACAGGGAAAACATTTGCTTGTAATTGTGATTGACTGCATAATTAAAATGATGTTCTTTTTTGTGGGGGGCTCTAAATGCTGGGGAGGGGCAGAAGGATGCTTGTTAAAGCCTGCACTTTGTCACCTTGTAATGAGGAGAAAGCGTTCCTGCTGGGAAGAGGGGCAAATATTGAGATCGCTCCGGGAACAACTCAGAGCGCCTCTTCAAGTGTTTCCACAATGAAGACAAAAATGCAGGGGATCTCACCCATCTCACACTTACCCTCAGAAATAAGTAGGTAGTCGTGAGGAAACAAACGAAAGCAGATAGGCGGACTGAAAGACAGCCAGAGAAGGGGAATCGCAAAAACTCACACACACACACACACACACACACACACACACACACACACACACACACACATACAAAGATGGAATATTTGGGACTGTTCCTTGACCACTTCTTAACAACTCTGATTCAACACATTTAACATTTATAAAGCCCACAAGCACTCAGTGAGGAAAATGTTGACAGGGTTTGAAGATTGAAGTTTGTATACAAGGGCAAACTTCATAAGGTAGAACTGCTATAACTCTGTGAATGGGTAGTGTGTGCATGTTTGTGTGTGTGTGTGTGTGTTCAAGAAATCGCTTACACACAAAAATGCCAGACAGTTCTCTGCCTCCAGATGCTTCAATTTAGACTTTCAGAATGACAAATTGGAGGCATTTGCCATCAAATTCCCACCCCAGGGGGCCTCACTGGGGACATTCAACCCCCCCTCCAAAGGTCAACTTGTTTTCGCCGCTTTCCAATTTCAGATCACCTTGGCGACCATTCTCTTCTTACCTCTATCAGTGGGCTGTCTGCACAGTCTCTCTCCTTTGTCCCACACCTCTGCGTCCACGGAGGGCAACACACTGTGTATAAAGGCAGGCATGGAGCAGTGCTGCAAATACGCCAGGCGCTAATCAGGAATCTTATGGGAAATGTACAGTATGCCGCATAGGCATCTACTGAGCTCTTTAATGCTTGGAATGTCCTTCTTTAAAGCAGATTTGCTTTAGAGATTTTTCCTCTGTATGGACCAAGCAATTTATTAGGAAAAAGCAAATGTAAAGCTTACACATCCAGTATTTACTCCATTTCTGAAGCTGTTCATGGAAGGACTTGCTTTAATCTCAAAAATAAAACCATAGTGTGTAGGTGAAAAGATCCAAGGTACTTTAATAAATCTAGCTTTCCTTGAACCTGCCAAGTCACCCTGATGAATTAGAGAGTTAAACGGTTGCCTCTTTGCATCAAAAATACTTCATTCGTGCTTGTGCATGAAAGCAAGCATGGATGCACACAAATAGACTATCCCTTCATTTGAGTCTCTACTTCTCTGTAAACAGAGAAAGTTACAAGAATTGTTTCAGCATTTTCAAAAAATACCTTAGCTAGAGTACCTTGCTTTGAGCAAAGTTGAGAGTCAACCAAATAATAACTTATCAAACTCTTTTCTTAAATGAACACAATATAACTTTGTGAGTATTTCCTTCATGAAAGATGCAATAGCAAATCTCAAGGTAAATTCATGCATTTTGAGGTTTTTGCTGTCTCGACACTCAAACTGAGGACCTGAGCAGAAATATTCATCTAACCAGTTTAGGAATTTCTTCAAACAATTGTTTACTCATCATCCAGGCTTTGGGCTAAACAATATCAAAACATCAGAAACTTTTAGTCAGACAAGGTAAATATGCTGTGTGTTGTGAAGAGACTGGGAGAGGTACCTGTTTTGTTGGAATACACACACTTTGGAATTTTTGAACCACAAAGACTAATCTTTTAAAATCTAAGTAAACAAAAACAATTTGTCAACAAACTAAACAGGCAATTCTTACATATTGAGAAGTTGTTTATTAAGATTTTACTGGTTCAAATTTAACTGGTTCAAATCTTCACAAAAAATAATCGAGAATTTCAAAAATATGCGTTAAAATCCAGTTTAACCATCATCTTAGACTAAATTACATTGTCCAAATTGTATCTGAAAAATTGTATACCTTAGTTGCAGATTATTACTTCAAAAAAACAGCTGTAAATGCAGATGTCTGATTTTGGTGCACACTCTAGACAATTAATAAGTAATATTAATTGGTATCTGTGGAGGCTCCCTTGGCAGTAACCTGCAGCTGACTGGGTTAAGAAGGAGCTTTGAAAGGTGATAAGTTCATGATCAGCAGACATGGGCGATGGGGTCATGGTCAAGTCAGGGGAGCTCCTGTGATGACAGCCCTTCTCGTCCACAGTAATGTGCCTGGGCAGGCAGCCAGGCAGGCTACAGTGAGGAGAGGGGAAACTTGTGAAAACCTGCTGTCCTCCCAGAACTCCTCGCCGTGTCTCCCTGCTGCACAGATTTGCAGCTGATGCCAATTAAAGAGATTACATCTCAGTTTAAGAAAGAGGCCTGGATTCCCCCACACTAGTGATCATGTCTGACAAGGTTACCAGATGTCAGGCAGTGAGGGCATGACCTCAGAGACGTTCCTGTGCCCTCCTGAGAATATTTTCAAGAGCCCAAACCTTAAAGCTACAATCCGAATCCTGAAATACTTCAAAAAAT
Organism: Alestes dentex; assembly: GCA_037576975.1. Taxonomy (NCBI): domain Eukaryota; kingdom Metazoa; phylum Chordata; class Actinopteri; order Characiformes; family Alestidae; genus Alestes; species Alestes dentex. Next base: position 8,922,874 of record JBBIGA010000153.1, on the reverse strand, counting down.
GTGCATGAAATTACTGGTCGGAGCAACATTTCAGCAAAGTATACATTTTCATCAATCATATGAATCCCACCACAAACAGGTGATTTAGGCTTTGTGTTTACTTCGAATAGACATCATTCATTCACACACAATATGAACCTAACACGCACAGTCTTCTATACATGGCAAGGTCATTTTCCTGACAGAAAATTGCTTTATGACTTGAAATGCAATTTTGATCATAAGAAAGTGGGGAAAAGATGTACATGGTGTCCTTTTTCCACGATGAGAAAAACCATTAAAAAACACTTTTCAATCTCTCTCGCTCTCTCTTTTCCATCTCTCTCACTCCCTCCCTCACTCAGTGCATACTGTACATACAAATCATAGCTGTTTTTGTTTTATCATTATTTTATTTTGTGCATCATTGATTCCTACAACCTAGATGTAAGTCCTTTTCTGAAAAATAAAATGGAATATCGATGTTGTTACTTGTACATTTGAAGGCCTATAATTGCGGCTTTTAAAGGAAATTAAACGGAATTGAAAGAATTGATGATTTAGATTTTGAAAAAACAATGAGGCCTTTCACTAAAACTGTACAACTTTAAGTAGCATAAATGTACTTATTTTTCGATTACTCACCTTATTTCCTGATATACTCTCACAATGCAAGTCACAAAGATTAAAAGATATAGTAGATTTTTTCCATGTAAATATATTATTTAAAAATACTATAAAAATGTGTATGCTATTTTAACAGTGCATTTCAAAAATCTCATAGTAATCAGCATGAAAACCTACTGAGAGCCCAGGCACTCTGAGATTACACTGATGATAAATGATGCACATCCTTTGCACTGCCTTCTGCAATTCAGCTCTCTGTGAGGGGTAGATTAACACACAGTACGGCAAGCTCTATGGAAGCGACTGTTTTCTTTTCTTCTCATTTTACACAGCTCTTTTCATGCAGTACTGTGTTTATGGTTTCATTGCAGTTTTCTTTCGCAGCAATGTTTGGGTTTGTCATCTCTTATTTTGTCATTCACTGAATTCACTGCTGTTCCGTGAATTTATGTGTTTGCCTCAGAGGTGGTTAGAAAACCATGTGAGAGTCACTTTATTTTCAGGAACAAAGTGAAAAACATTCTCCCGACTGGTTTAAAACTGCCCCACAGTCAAAGGTGGCACGAAGCAAGGGAAAAAAGTGTGAGGACATAGAAATGCAGGTACAGAACCTTTTGAAATCAAATACATTTAATAGAACTTGGAGATTTGGGACGACAAAGACAGAGAGGGTGCTGAAGGAGGTTTGGCACCTCCAAGACGTCCATTCACACAGATAGCTTCTTTGTTACTTTGGGTCAGGGAATAAAGAGCAACTTCCTGTCCCCTATTTAAGAGTGACTGACCAGCTGCTGAAAGCAGCAAGTCAAATCCGCCTGAAGGGAAGTGTCTTTATCCCGTATCTCCGGATGCTCCACCATGTCTGGCACTCATACCTCAATTGGCATCCAAGAAGCAGGTGCACTACTTTCCCTAAAAGACATATTCACTGTGGCTGAAGGGTTCGTTCTAATTTGCACTTTTATGCATTTCTAGGACAGCATAAGTGACCTTTTAATTGCATTAAAAAAGTTAATGCTTTAATATTTTATTAGTGAATTTGTAATGAGATATATAATTAGACTTTTTTTATTTATTTAACTGATTAATGCACATATTTATTGCAAATAAATCATAATTATTAACTGTGACAGCTGGATTTTGAAATTGGCCAAATATTATGAAAAAAGCACAAACAATGATCACTCTATGGAAGGATTTACTTTTACTTTTAAGGCTTCCTGACACATGTGTATAAGCTATGTGCAGGTCAAAAACAGTCTACAAATTGTACAGTTAGTATGAAACATGGTAATGATGGAGATATTTCAAAAACAGAATTATGAATTCTCCTGCCATCTGCCAATTTACACAATAAAGTAATGATCATTTAGTAGTACTGTATCATTGTTATGATAATGCTTGGGACATATGCAACAAATGGCCTTCACTGTAAGTGAATAATTTATGCAGTACACAAGCCTTTAGACCACATTTACGTTTTCTTTACTTCTCAACATGCTGGTGGTCCACAGTACAAAAGAAACACAAATGTATTAGCCCACTTCAAAAACCTGCCTCCAGTCATGTTTCTACACTTCCCTTATGTGCAGAGAAGATTTTTTTAGGAAAGTGGATTCTAAATTATTGGTGTGTTTATGCCGTAACATTAAAGAATGAAGCCACTCTTTTTTTCCAAGAGCCATTTCAGTAAGTACAGTTAATTAGGCATTACAGGTCATTGTTAGAAACAGCTGGCATAAGTAGGGTGAGACATGCACTTTTGGATTCATTTGAGCCAGGTTGTGGTTTTATTTGGAGTAATTAACTGGACAGTTTGATGATCTCTGCATGTGGCCCACTTTTCTCCGAAAGATAAGAGAAAGATATGTTTCCACATTTTCAGTGTTCAATATTTCATTTCACAATCCAACTTAAACACTTGAAAATACTGCCTCTTTGTTTCTTTCTGTTCTTTTCCTTTTTCCTTCTTTTTACTTTTACTGAAATACAGGACGCACAGAAAATGTTGCTGACATAATTAAATCAATTAGTTTTTATCTATAATAGTCCATCTTGAAAGGGCTCTCCATGTAGCCTCAAACTGCTGCAGCTCCTACAGCCTCCATCATTATCTGCTTCACCAGTTTAGCTGATGACTCTGTATTATCAAAGCTAAAGCTATCAAATAATTTTAATCTTTAAACCTGAACACACTCAGGTCCCCCCCTCATCTGTTTGTTCACTGGCTGAAATGATGGTGATGATGGTGGTGGTTATTATTATTAGTAGTATTAGTAGTTGTAGTAGTTTTTGTTTTCTTTATCTGAAATTTCCTAAGATGTCAGGAATTTGTGTTTTGCTGTGAGGAGCATTTTATACGAAGTGTGTAAAAGTCGAAAAACACTGAACCCCCCCCCCCCCCCCCAATTTAGTCCCAAAACGCCAGTGCCGGACTGCTGTCTGCATTACTACAATTTTCAGAATGAGCTTTTATGTTTACTTGCTTGCATATTTATATGCAGAGAATATTAATTAATCTGGAATAATGCAATGTAATGTCATGTAATGTAACTTTCAGTAATAATATTTACCTTAATTTGACAAAAGCAACAGCCCACCCAGGGAGTCGTAGCCCTCAGTGGATTCAGGGTCTTCTTTAACATTTTACAGACTTTTTAAAGGAATTACAATTTAGATAGATAGATGGATGGATAGATAGATACATACATACATAGATAAGATAACTCTTTATTAGTCCCACAAGTGCGAAATTTGCATAGATCAATCGATCGATCGATAGATAGGTAACGATAGGTAACAATTCTCATTTTTTGAGACAGAGCAAAACCGAACCGAAGAGCAGAGCAGAACCGAACCGAGAACAGAGGCGAGAAGTCAGCGGAAGGGGGCGAAGCTGCGCAGAATCGGGGGCGCACACGAGTAAAAATTCCCAGAACACTCTAAATGCGAACAGGACGGTTTTCCTCCTATTTTACTGAGACATGGTCGATCTCCTGCAGTTGTCTTGATTCAAAGCAGTAAAGGGACACTCAATAGAAACAGTACTGAACTGTTTCTGGGATGCTACTCCTCACTTTCTCCGTAGTGTCTTCAGTTAGGAAACATAAACAAAGCTGTACCATATTCAATTACGATTTGTTTTGACTTCCCCATGTGAAAAAAAATACCGTAAAATTACTGGTTAACTATTAGGAAACACAGTTGTCGGTCAGCACAGTACAGGGCTGTAAATGCTATACACTTAAAATTAAATGCTGTTTTTACGGTGTATATAAAAAAAAACATGTTTCCACAGCTAAAGAGTACAGTAAGTGGAAAACTACAGCTGATGGTTGAATATATTTACTTTAGCATAATTATCATGCTAATTGCTTTGTAAATCACCAGAATATTGGGTGTTTATGTTAATGTTGCAGAATCTGAAACCGTGTCATTAGTTTTCAGCTTTCTTTTGTTAGGATTTCTCACATAGTTCATGTTACAAGACCTTACTGCAAGTTAAACATTACACTTTCATGAATTAATACAAAAATAAAATATAGTAATTTCGAAACCATGGTTTTATTTTAGTTTGACCTACTATATTAATTATTTGTAGTGTGCTTTCTCTCAAAGTTCTAAGGCAAGTGAAATAACAATGTAAATAAACATAATGAAAATGTGTAGCTTGAGGTAGATTGAACCAAATAAATCTATTGTTTTGAAATTCAAAAGTGTCATTGCACCATGACAGAGAGATAGTGGTGGCAAAAGAGAGTAAAAAGCTCAGATATAATGGCCTTATATGTAATAATCCTACTGCTCAGTTGGCGATGCTGACAAAGGCAGGTAGTGCCTTTAGACCTGAACTTGCACTGTGGTCTTAGACAAAGAGCTTACCAGCTTCCCCACTAAGAGCTTGAGGACCAAATGCAAAAAAAGGAAAAAAGCAGACAACAGTAAAATAGGCCAGATTTCAGCTTGTTGTCCCCTAGAAGCCACTGCAATTAAAAACCAGTCCTCAAAAATACACTACCAGAAAAAAAGCGTTTTGGAAGGAAACGGAGATGAGAAAGATGATTTGAAAACATTTTTATTTATGCTTTACACAGTATTCATTTGTAATTGTTTATTTACAAGTCTATGTAACATTTGTATGTCATTTTCATTAATATGGATAAAGAAATACATTAAATACATCCATACATGCCAAGGATAGCTGACTGCTGTACAAGAATGTTTTAAAGGGCCCATGCCCTTACATTTAATGTGTTTCCATCCCTGAAGTGAGCTTACAACATTGAATGGTTCTATAAAACAAAAACAGTAATTCATTTTTAAATGACCATTTTCCAACCTCTGTTTATCCCTTTTTTACAGGCATCTAAACAGGCGGCTTTGTTACTGTGACTTTGAAACTAAAATATGTGAAAATGCTTTGTTCTGACAGGCTGCCATGCAATTGTGACTCATTGAAAAATCATTTTGGGATTAATAACCTCTTACAACTTCAATATAAATATGTAGAGCTGATCACGCATATACATGTAAATAGGAATAAACATGAAATCTGCTATGATTGGCTGCTTTGTTCTGTTCCTCATTCAAGAAGCAGACCCTTCTGGCTGGGGCTAAAGGGTCTGTAAGCTACAGATGGATATATGTAGATGTGTTGGTTTTTATGACATCACAAAACCAGTATTTGTTTCACTGATCATTCAGCAGTACAGAAGGGTGACCACACATCCTCTATTTACTGTCAAGGAGTTTTGTTTAGATTATCAACTACAATGAAGTGGGAGCGACATGTGTAACTCTTGCAAGCCTGATCATTAAAGTGACTCTTTTGTATAATACTTGTGGCAAACAAGTCTTACGTAATATATTGCACAATGTAGATATTTTAAAATGACTTTCAATGGAATGTACTCAAGAGTTGTCTCAGTTAATGCTATTTACAGGCATGTTTTAATGTCAACAAAAGCATTTTAACCATGTAGGATAGTTAAAATGCTTTTGTTGACATTTCATAAAATGTGCATGAAGTGATTGTTTTCCATCTTTCCATTTTTAAGAGAACATTAATGACATGATTTAACAATTCCATATCTCACTGGCTGTAATCCAGCCTGATTTCATGGCCATTTGCTACTGTACCTTTAACACTTTGATCTAGGCCTGTTTTGCACATTTGTTCATATTGTATTCATTTCAAATTGATTTCTATTACAGTTACATGCTAGTATCAGTCTACTCAAATGTATCACCATTTTATGTGTAAATGCTAATATAATAAAAAAAAAAGGGTCCTTTTTTGCGTAAAAAAACAATGTTCATTCCAGATATTAATTTAGAAATTGTTAGAATAAAGTGTCTGTAGTGGTATAAGGTATATGTTCCCCCCCCTTATGTGTTGATGTCAAACTGGGGCGGATTGTTGATGTATATTGATCGTCGCTTCATTTAGTATTGTTCTCAAATTTGTAATTAAAAATAAAGTTGTCCTCCGAAGAGGGGTGGTGGTGGTGGGGTTAAAAAAAAAAAAAAAGGAGAGCAGGAGAGAATGTTTGGTCTCTTTTTATACTAGATTACTCAATGATGCTTTGCTGCACATCAACCACTTTGGTTTGAGAGGGTAAGTCTAACTGTTTGTAATATGTGAAACTATGTCTGTGTAGGGGAAACCATTTCTGAGCAATGAAGTTTAGAAATTGCCATGCTGGCATCAGGTTCTTAGCATTAAGACTCATGTATCGAAATATTTGAGCACCCCTCACAACTTCACTGTGAATGCATATATATTGTGTATTGTTTTTTTCTGATAAAATCAATTATTTTAAAATGGGTTGTTTTTTGCAGCTTAGTGTGCATATAGACCAAAGACAACATAACAATGGTGCACACAATATATGCAGATAATAATAAAGCAGGCCTTTTAAGTACCTCTATGAGCACATCCCACGTCAGCCTGAGCATCCAATTGATTAAATGATCATGGCATGGACAGGAAACAGACAAGAGCAATGCTTCCTGAACTGGCGGTTACAGACAGGGTCAATAGTACACCATCCTTGGCACCAATGGAGGCCATGAACACATGTATATTCATGTATTTGGGACATATATATATATATATATATGGACATTTAATAAATCAACCATAAATATGTTACATTAAGTTTATTGTAATCACACTGATTTTATCCTGATATTTTGAATAGACTGACCATAAGAGTTAAAACAGTACATTCATATTAAGAATATACACCAGCCACAGCATTAAAACCTCTAACAGATGATGTAAATAAATGTTTAAAAAAAGTTCATTATCACATTACAGTGCCACCTGTCTAGACGTGGGATATATTAGAGAGTAAATGAACAGTCAGTTCTTGAGGTTTATGTGTTGGAAACAGGAAAATTAGGCAAGTGTAAAGAACTGAGTGACACACTGACAAGGGCCAAATTGTGATGACCAAAAAACTGGGTCCGAGCATCTCCAAAAGGGCAGGTGATCATTGTATACACTGGTTAGTTCCTATCAAAAGTTGTCCAAAGAAGGACAGTTGATAAACTGGTGACAGGGTCTTGGGTGACCAAGGCTAAGTGATGTGCGTTCTGAGCGAAGGCTAGTCCATGTGACAGAAAGGTGTCAGAACACACAGTGCATTGCAGTTTGCTGCATCACTCACCTTGGGAAGAGATGGTACCAGGATGCACTATGTGAAGAAGGCAAGAGCAGAGCAATGTTCTGGTAAGAACATTTTGGGTTCTGGCAATAATTTGGATGTTACTGTTTAGAAATTGTTACTGTTTAGACACAGCACACCTTCATAGGTCTTGTGGAGTCCATGCCTCAGTAGGTCAGAGCTGTTTTTGTGGCACAAGTGAAGCCTGCACAATATCAGGAAGATGTCTTTAAATTATTGCTGATGACTGTATGAGGGAGATAGATGTGGATTTAATACAATGATGGGGAAAAATAGATCTGATCCAATGTGATAACAAATGTAACCTGAAAAAGCACACTCACATTGTGTCACGTATTGTTCTTAGCTGTGTATATATCCTGTGGAGAATGTTTAGTTTATGCATGATAGCCAAGCATAGCAAAGGTTTACAGTTAAAATAGTCCATTTTAAAGTTCAGCAGTTAAATAAAAAGCATCAGCTCTGTAAACAATAATCGAGGTATCAGAAAAAGTGGCACTCAGCCATCTCTTACTATAGGCATGTGGCATTTCTCTGGCTCACTTTACCCCATTAAATTATGTCAGTTATAAAGAGTGAGGAATTGAAGTTTCATATATGGGACCTTCGGGTTTAAGGAGTTCAACAAACAGCTCAGATCATGACTCAGATGTCCACTCACTCCATTCTGTGCTCTGTGCTCCAGCACACAAAGACCTGCAGTCCACTTCACTTTACTGCTTATCTGGAGCACTTCAGTGAGCTTCAGCAGACGCCCTCTAACCCCAGAGCAGGCCGCCAGTCTCAGCTGGGCCAAGCAGTCACATAGGGGTAACGCAGACAACGCCAACCCCTGCAATGCGGCCAGCTCCAGATGGACCACAGCTGTGGCTCAGCGGAGCATGTGCTAACTGGCCTCGTCAGCTGCCTGTGTCGCAGTTTTCGTCGTGCATTACGCAAGCTGCTCGAGTCTCATGCTCTTAAAGGGAGAGCAGAGAGAGAGAGAGAGAGGAACCTCCTTACCCAGCAAGAACTGCAGTGAGATCCTGCACTGGAGTCGCAGTCGCCTCTGCGGTGCTGTTCGTCACTGTCAGAGAGCAGGAGAGTTGGGGAGATGGCCTTTAGGGAAAATCAGAGCTCCTCCACTGAATCATCCTCTTACTGATGCGCAAAGCACTGGTCAAAGTCACATCTCACCATCGCTTGAAGGCCGGAATATCTGGGCAAATTCATCTGGCTGAAGAAGCCAAGGAAGAGAAATTAAGACACATGAAACAATGTGCTCTGCCTCATCCAGCCACATCAACAGGGATCCATTATCCGCACCAATAGCTGCTATTAGCCTAGAGTCAAATATTAAGGCTAGAGCACATGAGCAATAGAAATGACAGCCAAAGTGAATGGGAGAAGAAAGACTGCAACTGAGATGGCCTGTGTTTCGACTGAGCCAAAACGAGGTCAACTGTTATGGGATCTGAACAGGGCCGTTTTCAGAGGCTGGGTAAAGCCATGGGCGCAGAGCTGTGTCATGCAGTCAAGAAAAAATGAAGTCTCTAGAAGAAAAAGGGGCTGGGGGTGAGAGAGAAAGTGAAAGAGATATGCAAAGCCTGATTGCTTTGGTTAAGTCATTGTCACAGTAGTGGATAACTGACAAAAGATGGCTCTCTTTTAAAGCGGTGACATAAGGGTCAAAGATAAGGAAAACCACACACACACAGACACACACACACACTCAACCCGTTAGCACCTGACGTAAAGGTCATATTTGGCAGCAGGCTCAACATTTTCACTGCAAGGAAGAAGTGTTGGCTTTGACCTTGCAAGCATCTGCCTCTGAGGCGGAGAGGCGGCTCACAATGAATTAATAGACGATGGAGATATGCAAACTATACACACATGCATACAGGCCCAAGAAAGAATGCAGAGCTGCACCGAGTGCTGTTTTCCCCCGTCCCCCATTAAAAAATGATTTGATGCATCCCGAGACTGGAAGTAAACTGCAGGAGAGAGAGGGCTGACATCAGATCCCAGCGCCCCAGGGCGGAGCAGGCTAACTGCTGCGCGGCCACGTTAGTCACACTTAATGGCCTCAACGAGACAAACAGAGCATGATGACATGAGCTAGATAACACAGGCAGCCCCAGCTAGGCCTGAGCTCTGCTGATGCAGTTGGTTTTACAGAGCACAGAGGAGCATGGGGTGGGGGGTGGGCAGACTGGGAGAGATCACATCATCTCTGCACTTAGCTCAGAGTTCAGGGTAAAAGTGCTACGATAGCACAGTTGTTTGTTTGCACAAGTAATTGGTCTAGATCCATTTTGGAGAGTAAAGAGAGATGTACCAAGAATGCATCTATGATGCAAAGTGCTGAAAGACGAAAGGTGTGACATCCGAATTCAGCAGTATCAGGCAAAGTCCTCACTACAGCACAACCATTGCAATTTGTAGGTGTCTTAAATTGTATAAATTGATTTTTTTGTAAGCTATAACCCAGAGAGAATAAATGTTATAGCACGTCCTTCATGCAGTTTAGATGCGCACTGATGGATTTTTTTTCCTTTTTTGAGTGACTCATAGCACAACGTGCGATACAAAGTACTGTTCAAGGCTTAAGTTCCCTTTAACCGTGTATGGTAGCATTGATTTGACTTTAAATACCAGAAGTGCTTAGCAACGGGATGCATTTACATATTTTCAGGCAAATATGGATTCATACTTTTTAATTAATTTTTAAATAATTGTTCTTTTGCTCAACTAAATGAATAGGGAAATGATAATACTTACTTGCTCTCTACTCAGTTCCATTTTATCCACACTTTGTTCGATATATATTTTTTTCTATTTAATTCTGAAGGTTGAGCACCTGAATTGCATTTGCTGTTGCCCAAAACACTCACTTTTAAGTATTGTCCTTTGGTTTCAGGCTAAAAGATGATTTTTGCATCTGAACATGTACTGGATGTAAGAATGTTTTTTTTACTCGTCAAGTTGTTTTTTTTTAGTTCAGTGTAACAATACTTTTAAATAAGGATATTTTACACTACTCTTTACCAAATGCATATGAAGTTCGTTTCAGTAGAAGAGAAATTACATTCTAGTCTAAAGTAATCAGCAAACGTATCTTGTCAAAACAAAACTCTGGTATCATTCAATATTGGTATATCTTGGAATAAAAAAAGCACAAGACAGTCATCTGGCAGGAGTAATATTACTTAACTAAATAGCAGCGGGGAGAAACCACTGAAGTGCATGTGTGTGACTGGTAGAAACATGTCTGCAATGAAAGCATAATGTCCGATCCAAGATATTCTTCAGCTCTTCTTGTGATCAAGTCAATGGACAACCCTCTCCCCCTGAGAATGCCTGTGGAGAGTGGACAGTGCCTTTGTAGCCAGCCAGCAAACACTTACAGTCACAGCATCCAAGTAAACATAGATTACAGCACATTAGAGTCTCTCGCCCACACTCTCAAACTGTATTTTGCCATAATGAAAACGGTGGACTGAACTAATCTAATTTGCTGGCTTTTCTCCAACCAGATATTACAAGTTTCAAGAAAAAAAAAAAGAACAGAGTGGTGAACAAATAGAGTATTTTTTTCTTCTATATGTTCTGTCATGGAGAGAGAATCCGAGAGCTTGAGAGAGAGGGGATGTTTTGTTGCTCATCCTGTTTCTGTGTAATTACCACATCTGATTCAATCATCTTTGAAGGTCTAAAAGCAGTGGAGCTCCTTAGCTCTAGAAGCAAAAGGATAAATTCGCAGAGAATGTTCTTCTCCACTTTTGTTGAGAAATAACAGCTAAGGAGAAAATTCAAAGTCTGAAAAAAATATATTATTTTGTAAAAACAGTAAACAGGAGGGGTTTTGAATGGCAGTCAATAAATAATACAAGGGAGAGGGCCAGGAATTTACAGGCTATCCTGAGGACAACACAGGAACACAATGAGGCAAAGTAACACAGACAGAGACAGAGACAGAGACAGAGAGAGAGAGAGAGAGAGAGAGAGAGAGAGAGAGAGAGAGAGAGAAAGATAGAAAGATATAGAGAG
>JBBIGA010000153.1:8891227-8911444 GCA_037576975.1 Alestes dentex | reverse complement strand
GAGAGAGAGAGAGAGAGAGAGAGAGAGAGAGAGAGAAAGAGAGAGAGAGAAAGGGGGTGGGGGATTGAGAGAGAGAACTGCAGCAGGATGAGAAAATCTTTGGCGCCCTCTAGCCATGGCAGGCAGCCGTGATGCTGAAAGCCTGAGGTGCAGTCGTGGAGAGAGCAGGGAAAGGCATGGATTACAGCCCTCCGGGACTTAGGAACTGAAGCCAAAACACTGAAACGCTGCAGTCACTCTCCAGTGGGGGATGGAGTGTGTGTGAAAGCAATGTCACTAGGGAGAGATTAGAGATTAGTTCACTAATCAAATTAAATTTACCAAGCTATTAAGAAGGCATGTAGCTAAATACTGGGGCGTATTTGAGCCCTGAAAGAGTGCTCTAGGCTTTCATGTCCTTTTGTGTATTATCACCAAATATATTCAGGGGCATTTTTAAATGCAGAATTAATGATCTGACATCAGTACCTGACCTCACTAATGATCTTGGGGCTGCATGCAATCAAATCCTTGCAGCAATATTCCAACTTCTTATCTAAGGCCCTTCCAGAAGATAGCAGCAAAGGGGGATATATTTTCCAATATCACCTTCAGACTGCAGATTTGAATTCCGCACTTCATGAATACTGTGGTGTTCTCACTCCAGGTCCATCAGATGATGTAATAATATCTAAGGATCAAACCTCAGAAGCTGGTCATACCCTCCCAGCTCACCAGATGTGTTTGTGCATGTTTGTTTGTGCGGTGACATGTGTGCCTGGGAACACCCAGCTAGCACTAGCATCCATCTCTCTTGTTCTCGCGCTTTCACTCTCTCCCATGCAGGGGTGCTCTAGGGCAGGGCCATGTTGAGGCAGCCGCCCGGCACTAAGCCACCATATGGCTGCAGCAGCAGCTCAGTGCTCCAGATAGCACTCAGTATCATGCATGGGCGATCAGTGAGGCCGCTAATGCTGTAATTAGACAGGCAGAGCCAGGTCAGCTGACCTGCTGGGTTCAGACTCCCGATGATCCTGCAGCCTCATTAGTGATACTCAAAACAATGGAGCCCTCACATCATAGCACAATGCATGCAGTGGCAGACCCATTTACATATTCTCAAAAACAAATTAGGAATACTACAAGGTCATCTCCACAGAGTGCCTTAAATGAGAGTCAAACATGTACTAATGGTTATCTTTTTTTAAAATATATTTCACTATAATGCTTCAGTTGCTTCTGCCGGGGATAATAAATGACAGCAAATGCTAGTGCTTGGGAACAAATGAGGTCAGGCTTTATGAAAAGGCACACTAATCAAACAGACACTCATTGTTTATGGTCATTTAACCTGTCTGGTCATCAATATCGTGTTATGACTGCCTATGTGAACTGTGGTTAGGGGACGAAGTCAACCACCATCATCGATTACAAACACATTAATGACGTAAAGCTAAGTTCAGACCATTGGAGCCCTACTGTTTAAATTGTACATGCCCCCTTCACAAGCAAACCTATAATAAAAGCCACAAGTAAAATATAAACATGACATTTAGGGAACAGTGCAATTTCACTTTCCTAGGAATATGTTTTGCGTGATGTGGAACCATTTATTCAGACTGTTAGGACCTTGGCAACAATTCATTCTGACTGGTGTGACCTTTCTTTTTCCTTAAATCAGCAGAGGACAAGAAAAAAAAATCTGCAATCAATTTATTTGGTTGCGAAAGTACAGATGCAATAAAAGGAGATGAAAAGATTAGTAGGTCAGAAATTCAGGCTTGCACCAACTTACTACAAACAGAAAGTGTTTGAATGTGTTGAAAGGTTCATGGAAAAAACCTTTCATAATGTTACATTTTCTTTTTAGTTACATATTCTCTTCATTAAAGCAAAATGGTAGAACTTAATTAAAACAACTTTTAATTGGAAGTCAAAGATTTGCTTCATTTTTCCCCCCGACCAAATTAAAACTTGTCAGAAAATACTACAATCACATATCATAAAATAATGTTTTATACCAAGTTATTACTGAATAACAACCCAGCAATACTTACTAGTGATTAAAGGTAAGTCCACATAGTTCCATGTATGGTCAATACTGTAAAAGTATGCTAGGCATTTTTAAAATATTATAGTGAAGAATGAGTGCCTATGCTAATAGGCTGTATTAAATTAAAAACAAATGTCTTTCACATTATTCATGCACCATATATCCAAAAGTACCCGCACACTCCATTTAATTACAGAATTCAGCTACTGTAAGGAGTAAAGGTGTTAATTTGCTCTCACACACCTTGTATAATCCTCATACAAATTACCACAAAAATAGTCAATTCCAAGCACCATTTCAGAAGAAACATTCATGAGCAGGTGTCTACTAGCCTTTGACATATAGAACATTAAGGATAATTTTCACTAATACAAGATTCATCATACAGTGAGTTATAATAGACTACTGGGTGATTCTGTCCAGCTCTAGAAAGCTGGACAAATCCCTCCAAACTCATTTCGTGGTACAATAACACATTTTATAACATGGATTTTCCATGGAATGCTCTTTTAAGCTTATGAAAGCAAATACTTATCCAATATTTCTTCTTAAGCCTTGACTCACTGCTTAGTAAGAAACATTATGGAACTGCCTTCAACAAAAATGATAAAAGTAATCAGCAAGTAAACCTCACATGGAAAGAGAATATTTGAATAAAAACCATACCCTTAATTATACTGGAAATGTCTCACTGACATAGACTCAGTTTAGTGTTTGAAACAGCCTGCTGCATGCTGCTCTTTTATGGATTATGCCCAAAAGTAGTATGAGATACGCAAAAATGTTTAATATAACCAATAAACCAAAGATACCCGAGTGACGTACTACACTGGTAAAATATTCCATTATGCAATCAGAACTATCTTTGTGGTACACTGTATCCCATAATGTAAAGCAAAGCTAAGCAGAGACTGGAGGGCTACAAACATGAGGCAGGTCAGAGGCTCAGCCTCTGATGTTGATAGATTCTAGTCACAACAGTGCGGTATGGCACAGTGCAATACATGATATCAGCCGCAGCATACTGTGTACTAAACTGCATACTGATATGAGGAGCATCATGCTGTATACTGGTGTAGTATGCATTATACAGTACACAGCGTGCTGTTTCAAACACAGACTTGGACTAACCTGAAAACAGTGTGTTTCACTATCAAAATGGACAATTAGTGTAGGCTTAGGCTTAATCTTGGTTTGGAAAAATGGTCCAAAAAACTCTTCAGTCAACATTCATTTTCATCACAAAAATAAAAACCCATCCAAACAGATGACTGTAGGTTTACTAATATCATATAGCTCCAGTATACTGAGGTACAGAAAGACAGAAAACAAAGAGGAGGGCAAAAAAGATGTCTACCCCACCTATTGCATTACTCCTTATTTTAAATGTAAAATTATTGCAATCGAATGCTAGGTTTAGAAATAAAGTGAAAAGTGTCCTCATGCTTGCAAGTGCGGACTGACCTAATGGCTATATAGTATGAAGAAATCAAATCAATTTATTACTGTTTCTTACTTAGTAATTTGCATTGAGGCATGCAATTTGCATACTAGGCATTGAGCAAAAAACACAGTCAAGGTCAATTAATGCTGTGCATCCCTGCCACACACTCAAAGGGAAGCTGTGTCTATTTTATCCACTGTGGTTCGAAGTCCCTTGCTTTGATGTTCAAAGCAAAGGGTAAGTAAACAGACTCAGTGTGACCCCAGTGTATCTTCCATCTGACCAATTCTCATCCGCAACATCTATATCAGCTGCAGATAAGAGCCAGGAACAAGCAGACCAGCGAATACAGCTGGCAGTGTTGTTGTTTACGGTTGGTTTAAGAGAGATGCTAATTGCTCATTTTAAAAAGAAAAGCAAACAAGATTTTTGCATTTAGTAAGTAAATAATATTTAAAATAAAAAAGAGGTAACGCATTAGGTAAAAATTTCACATGAGTATAGACCAAGTTTTGCAAAAGTGGCAGCTGTCTTGCCTTGTCACCACCACATGGATGTGAGAAAACTTTCTACTTGGTGTTATATTTACAAGCTGGCACCATTGATTAACCCTCCTCTGTCTGAAGTCCTATGTCATCACTTTACTTTACACTTACATTAGTAATTATCATGATATGTCAAACAGAAAATGATAATAACAGAAGACTTTAAAATGGCAAATGTAATTTTCCTGGCTCTCAGATATGTACCCTTTGATACAGAGTCACATTCAAACAGACATAATTACAGCATGCAAAGTGTGGGTGCAACTACTATACACCAGTGAGGAACTCTCATTCACATTCATATACAAGATCATAGGAGGACACCGGTGCATTTTCTTGCACATCATTAATAGGAGCTATACAAAATTGCTTCCAGTACATGCTTAAACCTTTGCTCAAGTTCAAGGACCTGCTCCCTGGCAAACTCTCAACAGAGACTAAACAAGCATTGTCAAACAGAAAGAAAATCTGACAGTACAGTGTCCGAATGCTGATCCAATATGTAAATGTTCATGGCTATAGTATCCTTTCAGAAAATTGCATTACTTTAAGAGAAAATCATAAAGACTTCAGGAGATTGTGTCCCACAGCAGAGTTAACATACAAAATGACTAGTTTCAGGGATTCCATCAAAACTAAGATGCATCATATTATCAACACAGCATCCTCAAGAAGAACAGAAAACAAAAAACATTTTCACCAACTTTACCACAAAATAAACAATCAAGAAATAGATCAATCTGTTATCAGTGATACAAAATTAACAACAGATTCCACTTGTATGGTAAAAGAGAAAAAGAAAAGACACAGTGGCTGCTAAAGTTGCCTTTTTTACAGGTACTCTTCATCTTCTATCATCCTCTTTCTCAGCCTTTTGTTTTACTTTATCATCTTTGCAGCAGACAGTGTTTAAGGCGGTGTGTGGGGTGTGTAGTAAGAGGTAGCAGTCGGTCTTGATAGACTGTTTGAACATCTGAGATTAAAACTTGAAGTGCTTGGTGTTATATCATGAGTCAACGTGGAACTCTTTTTCAAAAGACATAAAAGGTGCGCAAGGAGGGAAAATGTTATGGAGTGTCCCGTTTAAAGCCTGGAGGATCCACATACATTGGCCCAATTGCTGGCTCCACACTGAAAAAGCATGTAGGAGAACAGTAAGAACTTTGTACCCTTGTGCTTCATACCATTTTCAGGCTATATTGATTGCATTATAGTTAAAATCGTTGTGCTTATTATGTCTGTAAGTATTCGCATAAATATATTAGGACTTCTGACTGTACCTCCAAATGAAATATTGAAAAGGAGGTCACTGGTCATCTATGCCCAGCAGCAGACACACAGACTTTAGGGCCTGACATGTCAAAAAACACAGGCTTAGCGCAGCGTTGGTATACTAGGCACAATTTACTGGGAGTAGTGCACTGGTAGTGTTATATGCATAGTTTACTAGGGATAGTGCTGTGTTAGTGTACCAGGCACAATTTACTGAGTATATTATTTACTAGGTATAGTGTTGTTTATTGTTTAGAGTACAAAGAGTTTTGAGTACTAGACACAGCCTGCTGGGTTCAAGATTCGTGTACCGGCAATACAATTAATTTTACTGGTTATTGGGCAGTGTTTGTGTACTAGGCATGTTTTACTGAGTATACTGGGTTGTGTATTCTAATACATGTGATTCAACTCAGCAAATGTAGATCAGGCTACTCTGATAAAAGAGCTGATGGTTAATGAGAACGATTAGAATGACAAAAGATGAGGTAATTACATCTTGAATCAATATAATCAGTCTCAGGCCCCTTTTAGATGTTGATTAACAGTTATTATAAGCCAGAATTAAACAAAGGATCTGAGGGAAAAAGAAAAGTATAGAACACTGCTTGTCTGACCATCACTAAAACTGATGATGTATTTGTCTTTGGAATACTTACAGTGCTGTCATTTTGGTATGGGTTGAGTTTATTGTACATTTCCTCCACAACACTGCGTCTGAAGGGACATAACAGGAAAGGGCGAGTTACAATACAGCCATAGAATTTTTATATTACAAAATTGTGAACCTTGAATAGTTATTTCAAAATAGAAACTGTAGTGATTTATAACTATTTTCAAAGAATTACAAATATATTAGTCCATGTCTCTTAAAAATGCCCCAATTGGCAAGCAATTCAACAATTTTTGTATGTTGAAATCTCCCCCTTTCCTGTGTCAGCATTGAAAGAGATAACAGTAGACTCCACAATACAAAGTGTAAAGGTTTCTAGTGTGTCAAAAGAAAAAATTTCTTGCCTTGGACCCTAGCAACACATCCCTTATTAAGAAATAACTGACTGTGGATTATGCAAGACAAGGTGAGAAAGAATGCCGACCAGACAAATGCATCAGAAGTAGAAAAACATCACTATATAATAAGCAAGATTTTATTCAAATCATTGCTCAGCTTTGAAATCTCTTTGGTTATCAGGTCCACAATTAGTGACCGTTACAGCACACATTATAGGAAGTATATGACAAAACAGTGAACTTGGCAGTCATTTGTCTATTTTGAAGATGCATTAATCTAGATGACTCCTCTTCATCTAGAAAGAGTTTAAAAATGCATCAGCTTGACATGAATTATTCAGTTCGGTAGGTAATGAGAGGAAGAGGGAGTGAAGAAAAGGAAAGAAAAGGAAAAGCACCAGTGAAGTGATTTTTTTTATTTATTTTAGTCAAGTTGGCCTCAAATGTTATTTGTCAATACTTTTTAAGAAGCTACCAAAAGTACAGTTCTATAACTCCTCTAATCTATAGCCCACTAAAGGAAATGTTAAGTTTGCAAAGAGAACTGTTTGAATGTTGTTTTCCACATTATTACTAGGTAACTACTGATTAAATTCAGACCATGACGATGCGAAGGTTTTAGCTGTTTAACTGATCTCATAAAAAAGTAAAAACTAAACATATTAAAGTGCAGACTAGCAAAGGGGTAAATACACATATAAGTTATTGACTACATACACAAAAAAATAAAAATTGCATGACTTTGCGTGTGTGTGAAATGAAGCACTCACTTGCTAGCCAGCTCTCCCCCAGGTGGGAGGTTGGGGATGCTCTCCGTGGCTAACACACACATCACATGGGCTAAGTCTGGAACGCTCTCCACACCCTGCTTCTTAATGAGCTCTGAGGAATCACAAGGACTTATGTGTAAGTCAGGTTCGTTTGGGAAAAGCTTGTGCAGTTATAAATCTTTACAATAACCCAAAACACATTGACTTGAATGTAAATACCCATATCATAAAGCAATAACGTGGGACTGCTCAAAATGACATGAATAGCCCATACAAGGCTGAGATTAGTGGGTGACTCACTACTTTATTCTAATCATGCAGTCTATCAAAGGTTGCCTTTTATGACTCATAATCCTCTCAACTTGTCTTTATAGTACCATGAATAAACGCTTCTCAAATGTTTATTTTTTCATTCCCATTTTTGTTTTGTTTTTTTGCTTTCACAGCAAAAGTGCTTGACTTTGACAAGAACAGAGGCTCTCTTTTGTTTGAGTGTCCTTCAGGTTTGATAACAGAACCCTTAAAAAAAAAAACCCACTACAGTACTAATGCATCAAAACAATGTTGAGAACCCTTTATTTCATAATAACAAGCCAATGCTTGATACAACAGATGTGCAAGGAGCATTTTTTTTTCTAAATAAAACAGCTCACAGTCTCATGGATTCAGTAAATAATTTTTATTTGAATCATCATTAACATCTAAGAGTAACAACATCACAAATTGTCTCTACATTACCAAGACTTGGGTGCTAATATACAAAAATAAAAACCAAACAAATAAAGCACAGGGCGCTCATCCCCTTGATGTTGAAATAATTTTCTATGAAACAGTTTTGTAATCGTTCAAAATGAACACTATAAAACAGTTGCCTACTGAGAGGTAATTCAACTAATACAGACACACACACAGCCTGACGGGCTAAGAAAGGACCGATCACAGACTGTAACCCTTGTCACCACTCTTACACAAAACTGATAAGGAAGGATACTGATATATGATTAACAATTAATGCAGAGTGAGAAATAACTGCAGATTGACTCAAGACTGAAGAGTGTCATCGACTCACAAGACCGCTGGTCAAATTTACATTAACTAGATTTGTGACACTGTTACATAATTTACAGAGAACAATAAATACAGGGACAAGTAAACGTCTTTCATTGCATTAGAAGTGCTTATTTGGCTAAATAAAATGGAATGCATGAAGGTTTAGTTTAGAAGAGGTAAATAAATGCGTAATAATAAATAACTCAAATAAATATGAGTGTCTTCTGTTGCTCACCAGTTACAACCTGAGAGACACATGGGGACCAACACTTCACTTAACAGGAAAATGCTGCTCCTTTTGCTCTAGTTCCTTCTTTTTTTTTTTTTTTTAGATCTCAGTCACATTTTTTAGATCTCTGAAATTCCCTCATACGATATGTTTTGAAATTTTAACACGGGGTATTTTTTTAAACAGTTAATGTTACTAATCAAAGTCATCCATTTCAAAATAAGCTTACAGGCGATGTAACAGGATGAATACTGCCTGCTGTAAAATCTGACAGACCTTGTAAATTCAAGGAGCTGTCACATCCACAGTAACAAACACACACTCACAGCAAAGTGAATGACTTAGAAAACTTGAAACACACTGGGCCTCTTTTATCAATTACTATCAAATGCGATTGTAAATGTCAGTATCAAAAAAGCACGAAAACATCAAGTGGAATTTATCAAACCCTTATAAAACACTGATCTGTGTGGAAATGGCCTTGTCTGTTGATAAATTC
Organism: Alestes dentex; assembly: GCA_037576975.1. Taxonomy (NCBI): domain Eukaryota; kingdom Metazoa; phylum Chordata; class Actinopteri; order Characiformes; family Alestidae; genus Alestes; species Alestes dentex. Next base: position 8,902,592 of record JBBIGA010000153.1, on the reverse strand, counting down.
CATCTGAGCATAAGTGCAATGGGCACTTGTAATGCTCAGCTACTACTTCACATACGCAAACATATAAGTCCATTCACTAGCTTTTATTTTAATGCCCAGATATTCTTGCTATACAGCAACAGCAACCATGAGTCAATAAGAAACAAACAAAAAATGACAAAAGGCCAAAAACTGGTAAATGAACTACAAAAACATACATTCCCGTCCTAGAAAATGTTACCTGTTTTTACTTTTTGTAACCAATATTTACTTTTATTATTATTTAGTTATTTACTTCATTCTTAATATGTTTTAAGGGCTTATACTGCATTTGTCAAATGATTTTTTTCCCTCTGAGATCAACATTTGTGTGGGTTTGTGCACTAACATGTTCATGTTACTGTATCTTCAGGACTGATATATGTAAATGAGCTCTGTTCTCAATGTCTGCCCTGTAGTATGGCTTATTTAAAGAGTAGTCTGGGCTTAAACTCTCTAATGTGAAAGGTTAAAAAGCTGTTCAGTGGGCAGATATATGTAAACATTTTTGTTTTCATGACATGATTTCAAAACTGACTGTTAATAACTTAGTTGGCAATACGTGGTCTGGGGAGTGAACAGAAACATTCATGTGCTGAATCACTTTTTTTCCAAAAGCTCTCAATAATATGAACTCGTTAATAGTGAGTTTGTCCTTAATTCAGTCTCACAAACAGCTGAATTATTATTTGAGAGCCCTACTTTAATAGCTGATTTAGTGTACACTCCAGTATTTAGCTATCATTGGCACTCTAGTAATACTGTATGGGCTGTAACTGGAACCTAACAGAGGCAGGTAATCCAGGTCCCAAGAGTAAAAGTCCTCCCCAGGATTTTGTTCCAACTGCCATGGTTCTCTAGTCCCTTCAGACCAGCAGTAGCAGGATACAGGTGGTCGCAATAAAATCCTGGGGAGGTTTTTTACTCTTTGGACCTGGATTACCCACCTCTGGAACCTAATTATGGTAAAATCTCACATTCAGAATATCTGAGCAACTTTCATCACACACACCTCTTATTCAATTCTGATTGTGCATACACTCAACAAATAAGGAATCCTGACTGAACTTACAGCTGTTATAAGTCACAACATGTACAACATGTCGGTTAAGGTCTGTTTCCTATTTAACACTCTTTCTCAAAAGAAGCTATTGCCCTAGAGTGATCATAATATTGAGACGATGACAACGTTAAAGGCCTTTCAGTTTGACGCCTCTTCTTTATGCACATAACTGCTTTGTAGGGATAAAATGTGCTTGTAAACGAATCTCTCTGCCACTGTCAGGTAAAACTATGCCATCTGCACTGTAGTGTCTTATGTTACATGCTACAGCTTTTATGATCGATTTTCAAGAACATTTGCACACAAACAAGTACAATGACTGAGCATTCCGATTAGCTTTACAAAGCTAATGAACAATGTCTCGTAGATAAAGGCGACCACTGCACATGTGGCCTTGTTAAAGAAATAAACATTGAAAATAAAACAATCAAAACAGTACTAAGAACATGTCGTTCATGTTATAATAGCTCACTAATGGTGGATGACACAGCCATGAGTAAGAATGACCAATATTCTATTCCACTCTGAGCGCAGGCACACTGCTTTGTCTTTCTTTTCTTTTACTTTGGAAATTCATTTAAATGCCGTTCCAATGAACTTAAGAGGCACATAAAGAGACATGCACAAAAGATAAAATAAAATAATAATAATAATAATAATAATAATAATACAGTCACATTTTATTTTGATGGTCAGCTATAGATTACCTAGATACTTTAACTGTTAAACTATCTAGTAAAACTGAACAGTAACAGGTTTAGATTTTAGGATTAGATTTAAATTTCAGGTTAGGATTAAGGTTAAGTAGGAGGTTGGATTTAGAATAATCTTTTATTGTCTTGAATAAAGGCTCAGTTTCATTTAACTGATAGTTAGCTAACAACAAACCTGAGCATCTACAGTGAACCATTTAATAGTAGTTTTAATTTTCCAGGCAAAATTTGCCTCCCAAAAATATCCTCAAATCAGTGCAAGCATTACTTAAGCTGATAAAAATGCAAACTTTGCAACCCTTTTATGTTCTTACGAATAGAAAAAGGAGATCTCTCTACATTTTTGTGGGTTAAAGTTCACATATAAAGAGTTATCTGAACTGCTGCATTAGTAGTGAGGGTATGGCAAGAATTTTCTAGTGTAAACTTTCTCTTTATAGCTACATTAATGAACAAATCAGAGTGTTGTTGAAATGTTTGTTCGAGGCAATAAGAAGAAAACAACTCCAGTAGCACTGGAAAAACATTGTCAATCTTTTAAATACTGCCTACAGCTTAAATCTACAAAATCGTCAGACTAAGAAACATCTATATACTGACATGTATACAGTCCTGTCAGATTAAGAACGTTCTCTGTTCCTGATTAGTGTTGTTAGGTAAAAATCTCTGCGTTACATGCAGGAATACATAGAAAAGTTTCATGCTATTGTTACCATACATGCCTATGGTGTATGTTGCAATGGCATTCAATTTACTCTCTAAAGCATTACTGGTGGGCTGGGCATTAAAGCCTGCCAAACAGCTCTGAAAGTTGGGGCTAAGGCAACGGCATTCCTCTTTACAGGTACAAAGCAGAACCATGCAGAAAATGTGTATCAAGGCAACTCACAGCAGTCAAAGCTATAGATGCACACAATCTGCAATCCCAGACCTCACACACAATACTGTCTCAGTGATAATCTCGTGCACTATAGCAGTGAAGCTCTGACATTCTGTTTCAGTGTTTTCGATACATTTAAGTGTGATGTAAAATTTCAGGAAAGTGCAAATGAACTTGGTGTCAAACTCAAACACATGCTTACACAAGTGAATATGAGTAACACTAAATAAGGCCATGAGAACATACTAACATGAAAAGATTTCTCAACATTGAGCATTTCTTCATTTTTTGACAAGACAGAACAAAAAGACGGTTACAAATTTGGTTTGTTTTCTATATTCGATACCTCTAAACATAGCAGCTTTCATAACTATGAAACTAAAAGGAAAGTCAGCATTCCGTCGTCCTGTTAAAATGATTGCACTAAATTAGTGAAGAGTAAAACTGGAGTAAACTCTTCTCAATGCATCAAACTGAAATTATTTGGTAAGATTATACATATAAATGGTAAGTGCTCTCGGCAACACATATTCAAAGGCCTCCATGAAGAATTTCTACTTGTACTATAATGTTTTATCGACCCTGTTAAATGAGGCTCACCAGGACTGGGTTTCCCAAAATGCATCACAAGGTTAATATCATCTTACAACAATCTCTGGGCCCTGATGGATTCAGGAAACCAGATCCTAGTCTTTTGTATGAGGATGATAAAATACTACTGGGTCTTTCTCTGCAAATGAGGGATCTGTTGATAGGAACTTCAAAAACATCTATTTGGCAATTTATCAAACTCTGAGCACAGGAATTGATCAAACTCATATGAGTGAATGCTTACGTTTTCTGTATATTCTACAGCTTATTAATGATCTATGATTTATTTATTAGTCTTTTTAGATGCTCCACCTTCTACTCTGTTCTGCAAGTACTTATCCAGCTCTGCCTCTCTCTTCACAGCTTCTGGATTGATCTTGGGTGCACCTGGAAAACATACCAGTACCACGCTCATGTTGTCACGGCTACCCTGTTTATAAATAGAGAGAGAAAAAGAAAGGTAAACAGTTACACAGTGACAATGTGCATGATTCACAATGCATAAAGTCAACAAGTCAACTCATTAGCATGTTAGTCTGAAAATGAGCATTTGGATAATTGGATAATTTCCATTTGAAAAGAATGACTTTGACATGAAATGTAACTATTAAGCAATTACACACCATAGCAACCACTTAACGCTGGCTACAAATGTAGCCTAGCAAATGTCACTTCTTAGACGGAATATTGAAGCTTATAAAATCCTTTATGCTCACACACTGACTAATCTATTTACCTTAGCCAATCCAATTTATCTGGCAGACCTTACCTTGTACAAACAGGTGTCCACTATTTCGTTACACACCCTCTCAAGGTCTTCAGTCACCTCCAGCCGTGAGCGCACAAAGTCACATAGTTCCTCATTGGTCATGACATCCCAGATACCATCACAGGCCAGCACTACAAACTCATCCTCTGCTTCTGCCCTCTCAATCTCATATACCTCTGGCTCTGGAGACACCAGCTGCTCTGTTGGCCCCTTTCCATGAACACACTTGTAGTCAAAGTCTCCAAGAGCACGAGAGACGGCCAGGGATCCATTAACTCGTTGAATCATTACCGCACCACCTGCATTCTGAATCCTCTCCTTCTCTAGAGGGTTGCTGGGCTTATGGTCCTGTGTGAAGAAGTGGACTCGCCCCCCACGGCTCAGCAGTGCCCGGGAGTCCCCACAGTTAATAAAGTAAAAGTGCTTGGGCGAAATCAGGATGCCCACCGCAGTGGAACCACTGCGGTCAGCACCGTGCTTGCGCTCTGAGATGGCACGCATGTGCTCGTCAATCTGCAGGAAGCCTGTGCGAATGCCATTCTTCACATTCTCCACTGAGGGTTCAAGAAAACTACTCCCTGCATCTTCAACCCCCCCACCCGGACCCCCACTTCTGAAGTCTGGGTTGCTGGTGATGTGTTCCAGTAGATGTTCACAGCAGTAACGTGCCACCTGAGACCCAGCGTGGCCATCATAGACAGCAAAAAACGACCATGTGCTGAGCCCGTGAGGAAGGCCAACAACAGCAGTGTGTGCATCCTCCATTTCTACCCGCCAGCCCTGCATGCTGCTGAGACCATAGCGCAGGCTGTTCCCCTCCCCATGAGCGTTGAACTTCTCCATCTTTGGCTTGTCCAAGAAAGCACCCATTTTCGCTGTGTTTCTCTGTTCCCAGCACACAAAAAAGAAACAAGAAAATAACTGTGTTCAGAATTGGAATGCTCAACAGTTGGTTCTTTCTGTAAACTTGGGCAATAGAGATATTACGAGAGAGGAATTATAGCCCTGATGAAAGCTAAGCAAAACATATAAACAGGACACATGACAGTTTATCAACATTCACAACTAACATTGATCATGTCTGTCATTCAAGTACCACGCCCACACTGCCGTTGCCTAGATACAGGCTGGTCAGACATAGTTGCCTGTTAACCTAAATGTCCTTTTAAATGTAATTCTCCACAGGACAAACGCCAAAATGTCTGTACAGAAGTACAATCTGATATCAGTGCTAGAAGCTAGTATAATGTGGAGAATTAACAGATTTCGTTACAATACCCCGGGGTGAGCATGCAGCTGTTTCACTGCTAGCATTCTAGTGCTAACAGCAGAAGCTAATCAGTTAGCTATTACAAAGCAAGACTGTTTTGTTGTCGCACATTACTTACCGAGCTTCTTAATGGCCTTTGTGGAATGAGAAAACGCCGAGGGCCAAACACTGCACCTATTACTGTAAATAGTAGTACACACGCCAGCTGACACACTAATATCAGCTAGCTGCAAAAGTAAACAGCTGGCTGGCTAGCTAGCTAGCTGGCTTGACTGGTTCGAGGAGACGAAGCTGGTAAAGTATCCACACAAGAGCAACAAAAACATTAAAAATAGTTAAGTAGTGCATCACTGTTACGTCAGGATTACAAGGCGGTCCACCACGCGGTCCATCTCCGCTTATGTGTGTTATTCCACGGTTAGTTTTGATGTTTTGTGTGTTTTTATCCCTTGCTGTGCTAAGGGAGGGGATCCTCCGTCCGGACTCCCATTTCACACCAGCTCAGCTCTGAAGCCGCGCCGAGTCCCCGGATGTAAGCAGCTAGGCTGCGTCGACAGAATGACGTTACATCACCATGTGGAGAAATCTGTAGTGGAAAGGATGAAGTTCTAGCGTTTACGCGTTAAGACACAACTAATATATATATATATACCCAACGGCGTATATATGACAGCGTACACAACCCTGACAGTTCTCACTGTATTACATAATATTTATTTTAAAACAGTATTTTGGGGGACCCTAAGCTAATATGCATATCAGTGTAGGTCTATGTTTTGAACCTGCAACCACTACCAACATTAGCGTGTATAGCTTAAGCTGACTACTTTTTTTCAGAGTAGTCAGCGTAATTTCCCTGGAACATGCATGTGGTGTTCTGGCAAACTCTTTTCCTGTTTTCCTTGGTCTTTGCAGTGCCATTTGGGTGCTATCTAATTATATACTTTGCATTACCCGTCAAAAAATTGCACACACCTAACTGAAAATAAGGAGTTCCATTCTAAATGCATTTCATTTGTAACCATTTTGAATAAAAATGACCAGAAGGAAAAGAATAACCACAACATATACAGTGTACAACATTTTGGTTCCTCTGGGAAGACCATATAGGATTAATATTTCCTGTTTTGTAAAGCCCACTACCAACAATGCATGACATACATGGTAAGTCATATAAGTTATTTCATTTTGGAACTAAATCCTTTAAATACATTTTTCATGATCTTAAAAACATTTTGCTTAAACGCAAATTGAGTGTTTGCATAATTAAATAGTTATTGTAAACAAAGTCTTGCAGGGTTGTTTGATGTGAAATACTTGGTTCATGAGAAACAGAATTGTTCACTGCAATGAAGATAAGAACCAGCTGTTTTGAAGCATTTAATACCTCTAAAATCCACCTTACAGAGAGTAAAATCATTACAAATATACTCCGTGATATAGTGCCATAATAGGTTTGAGGTAAGGTTGTGACTTAAAACATATTCTTTAAAATCCGTTCAGTGGGGGTGAGATGCATGCATTGCAAGACAGTCCCCAAAGAACGTACATTTTCAGCATTTACATTTTACAATTATCATAGTTAATCAACACATAGAAACTCAAGAACACACATGTAAGCTCACTGGTAAAAACACATACACACACACACATGCATATAATGCTTGTATGAGTTGGTGTGTCCAAACTTTTGACTGGTTCTATATATCTGCACACGCAAGGCTTGATTCATGTAAAATGTTTGAAATGTTTGACATAGCACAAAAGACATAAAATTATTACCATGTAGTCTGTTGGAAAAAAGATGACGGTAAAAGCGGTTCATATTCATACTAGTCAGGAAACATCCTCATCTTGATGTCTTGATGTCCTCATCTTGATGTCCTCATCTTGATGTTTCCCAGGAGGCCCCTTTGACTTGGGTCCCAAGTAATTGGTTGGTTTGCTCTCCCTCTAGCTTAACCTTTTCCAATGGGCACTGTTAGGAGTGGTATGCTTTTGTGTCCTGATAGATATGCTACACAGTTTGACTTTTATGTTAATTACAGAAGTAAATAATTCATCCCGGGCTGAAGGTCCAAATTAAAAGCGTCTTGCATTAAAGATTGGCAGTCTACAGGGTGACTTGAGTAAGTGTCTCGTAATGTGGTCTGCACTTAGGAGAAGTAGGTTGTTGCACTAAACATCACATGCATTATGCTCAATCAAGAGTGGTGGTTAGAACTAGATTCTGGATTATTTCTGCATTTCAGCTATCATTTGATGAAACATAAAAAACACCTCTCTGTCTATCAGAAGAATACAAGAGATATAATAATATCTCTCTTTCTGTTTTCCTGTATATATATATATATATATATATATATATATAAGCATGTAAGACATTTTATTGGCATATTTTTTTATTTTTACATTGAGGTTTTACCATGAAGTCCAAACTTCAGTTAAAAGCCTGAGATATTAATGGAGGACCCATTTAGCCCTTTTGTTATCTTTCAGTTTGTTCATTTTGTAGCTCGCCTAGTTTTAGTTAACAAATAAAGTTTTAGTTAACAAACGTTAGCGTCTCAGTTTAAACAAAACTCTGTAACTTGGTGGTCCATGTATTTTTTAGTGACTTGGCACATGGGTCAAAAGTGAGTGCATGCTGAATATTTTATAGTGGTTTTGAACGGAATTCAGCCAGTCAGATTTTAGGATGCGACTGTCTGTTTTAAAATGAATGATCACGTTGTATGATAATTTAAAGCAAAATAACATGATCAATAATCAACATGTTTATGGAAGGCAATTTTCATTCCAGACTTGAAATAAAACTTTTGTTTGCACACCGCTAGTGGTCATCAGGGCATCTCTCCCCACAGTCACCAAACACTGTATGATACTGTATTCATCCACAGTACTGCTTTTGACCACAGCACTTTATGTTTTCTTGTGCTGTAATAGTGTATTGTTGCTCTTTCGTTTTCTTGCATTTTCTCTTTTTCACATTGTGTCGTTCGGTCCTGCCTGCACTTATGTAGTCTTGCATTGTTTATGTTTTTGTTCACCATAGTTCTGGAGGAATGTTATTTCATTTCACTGTGTATAGTGTATATGGATGAAATGACAATACGCTAACAAGTAGAGGTTGGAGAGTTCTGTGTTTGTGTCCATCCCTTAAGGAATACAGGCAGATTTTCCAATGTGCAGCAACATTATGGCTGAAATGTGAAAGATGGAAAAGGACAAGGATTCCTCCAACCGCAGCAGTTTGAGACAGAGTGCAAAAAAAAAAAAAGCCCACTGCAACGTTCCACAATAGTAGTGCCCTCTTGCCGAAATTCCAGATTGAGTTTTTAGACATAGTCTGTCGATTATTTGACATGGATTGTGGGAGGACAGGATTGCCTAGAGGACAAAACCCCTAGAATACCCCAAAGACCATTTAAAAAATCAACCTTTAAATATGAAACGTCATGGACATCAAAAGGCAGATTTAAATGCTTTGGTATTTGTGTCTCTTCTTTTATAGCGGTGTAGTTAAACGATTCAACATGATTGATTAGTTAGCTTGCTATAAGTTAACATGTGATTGATCAATCAAGGCTTGGTTAGTCAGTGACTAGTTATAGCCTATGACTGGTTAACCTAGGATGGGATGGTTAGCTTGTGGTGGGTTAGTCTGTGATTGATTAGCCTAAATGGTTAGGATATGTTTGGCTACTCTTTTATTGGTTGGCCTGCAATTGCTTAGAAGTAATATGGCTGAAAGCTCTGGGGTTTGCTCAGAATGTGCAAACATTATCCATACAAAGCACTAAAGCTCACCATGTTACATTACTAATGCTAGTAACTGAAATACTGTAAATAATATCATTTTACTTATTTAGAATTATTTAGCAGTTACCTTAAAATATGATTAAACATGAAACACTGCGTTAAACACATTAGCTAGACACATAAAGCTGCTTAATTAGCTCAACTTGGTATGTTCACATAGCTTTCATGAGAGAAATACCGTTAGCTCCTCCTGGTTAGAGTTGTTTTAGCTTACTTATCACTTGCAGTAGCTCAAAATTATGCCCACAAATATTTTTTCTTCAAGATTTAAAACAGTAACAAGATACTAAACAGTTGTTATTCTGTATTTGTTATTTTATTGATAAGATAAGATAAGATAAACCTTTATTAGTCCCACAAGTGGGAAATTTGTTAATTTAAATAAATAAAAGACTCAAACATTTTTGTTACAGCTCTTCACATTTACAGACTGCTTTCAGACTGACTAATAAATTACTTGTCAAGTACTACTCATTTTCACAACCCTAGGTGGACATTTAATTGGGCTGAAACAGCAGCGGGAGACCTGATTGGCAGGAAAGTTTACAGTGTACTAGTTGGATTTCTGTGCCCTGTGTGAGGACATGCCTTACTGTCTTACTCAAGGGTACAATGGCAGAGTACAATAGATTTTTAAAAATGCTGTAAATTGACCATTTATGTGTGCATGCCATAAAGAAATTTGAATCATGTGATTATAACATTTTACCACTTCGCCAAGGTCACAGCTCATTGCTTCCAGAATTTTTCCATTGTTTGTAAAGATTGCTGTGATTCTTTAGCTGTCAGATTCCCCTCACTAACACAATCTCTGAGGGATGAAAGAAAATGTGCTCTGGGATGAAAGAGAATCTGTTCTGTGGCCTTACAAGTATTATCTGTCAAGCAAACAAAGATTAACAGCACTTCTTATAGTGATAGAAAAATCACTATCTTTCTCATGTAAAGTTAAAAAAACATCAAAAAACCACACGGTCACAAGAAAATGCATAATGTGTGATCACATGCCATTAAATGATCATACTTTTTTCACACTTACAGAAAGGACTCACGTATGTAAACAGCAGTATACAAAAACTGGATGTCTCTTATTCATATGTGTATTTTTCCTATCAACCTGAATTATTACTGGTATGTATTTCTTCACAGCATCTGCTGTGGTTTTCGCAGTGATTCGTGCCATAACAAAGCATTGTTCAGATAAAGTTCCCCCATTGGGAAATACAGCATAAACAATTTATGAAGTTAGAATGTAATCTGATGCGCTGTTTTATCTCAGGAAAAACAACAGACATATCTTCCTACTCAGAATGATTGCTGGGCAACTGATGAGTCTTTTCTGAGTAGGCAATGTTAGCAGATGAGCTTCAGTGGCAGAATAACAATCATTTTAAAGAGTGTTGCTAAAATCGCAGCTCATTCGAGATTAGAGATTAGCACTGCGTTCTTCATATAGTCACCGTCATCTCCCCCACATTGGCAATACAATGCACGTCATCCCAAAAACAAAAGAAGACATCTAAGCCCTTACTGTTGTTGTGCCCTGAGGAGACAAATCAAATGAACATCACTGCCCGCACAAAAGGACTGCAACATGTGACGGAGCTGACACAATGTCATGTGATAATTTTCCATCTTATCCTCAAGCAATTTCCTAAAGTCCCTGTGTCCTTAATTCCAAAGACAGATTACAATATAAAGACACAGCGGATTATCAATACTGACACTGCTCCTCAGTTATATTTTTAAGCAAAATGTGCACGCAAATCCTTGACCTTATTTGTTCCATTGTTGTAAGTCAGATTTTCTCTCTTCCTCCATTTAATGCAGGTTATAAAATGCCCATACCTGCATATACCTGCAAAGACAATAGGGCCAAATCAGGAGTAGACAATGCAAATAGTTCACTTAAGGTGTTGCTGGTATACCATACCATAACACACTACACTGCGTTCCAAATTATTATGCAAATTGTATTTTAGTGTAACATAGATTAAATATTTTGTTTTTCAATTAAACTCATGGATGGTATTGTGTCTCAGGGCTCTTTCGATCACTGAAATCAATCTCGGACACCTGTGATAATTTGTTTGCCAGGGGAGCCCAATTAAAGGAAAAACTACTGAAGAAGGGCGTTCCACATTATTAAGCAGACCACCATTTTCAAGCAATATGGGGGGAAAAAAGGATCTCTCTGCTGCTGAAAAGCGTGAAATAGTTGAATGCCTTGGACAAGGAA
>JBBIGA010000153.1:8874074-8891127 GCA_037576975.1 Alestes dentex | reverse complement strand
ACCATTTTTTGTTCTTTATAAAAATGAAAAGTTTGGAAACTCTCTTGTGCATAATAATTTGGAACATGCATTTGAGTGCATTTTGAGTGTTTTATTTTTTAAAAATATACTGTTATCATTGGGCAGTTTGTTCAAAAACCTTTCAATTGTACTCTAATAGTTGATGACTGGAAAATTACAATGACTGCAATTCATATAGGTAATTTGGAAAATCTAAGAAAAATATGATTTGCATAATAATTTGGAACGCAGTGTATAATTCCAGTCACATAATTGAATGAATAAAGTCAATATTTGTGTTTATGCATATTATTAGTCATGTGTTTTCCTTGCTTTTTCTTTTCTTTTTTGTTGCCTGAGTGTGTATTTGTGCATCTTTTCCTTTTAATAAGAATGGAAAGAATTTGGTTGGATAACATTCATGGCTTTGGTTCCATGAAAAAAAATAGCGATGTTATTTCTATCTCATTGAGTCTACGTGTGGTCAGATCTTTTGAATAAGATACATCTCTACATACCTGCATAATAATACACAAAAGAAGATCATTATTTCTTAATATGCCTTCTTCATTCCCTAACTCTCTCCCTCTTTCTCACTCTGGCCTCAGACGTAAACATGGCCTGTCACATTCCATGCCATTAAACAGATCATGATGATCCCTGTCCCCAGCAAAGTGGACGCAGGAGGGGAGTGATGGGGAGGGAGAGAAAGAGCTCTGCTTCTGCTTATGAACTATTCATGTTCTTGATGCAAATGGCATTTAAATTAGGGGGGAAAACAGCAGCCCAGCGAGAGACGCGTATACATTCTCAGCATGGGATTGCATATGTGCAGGCATGCATACACAAATTAATTCGGGCCTCTCTCACTCGATTGGGTCATCAGTTCTGGCCGCTGCCCCTCTCAGGCTGTATAACCAGTGCTCTGAGCGAATTGAGGGAGGGCCATTGGTGGGTCATTTGCAATAATGTGGGGAAATGAATGCGCTCAGTTATTAAATGTATGGTTTTTATAAGGGGGTTAAATGCAAATTGAGCAATGGAGTGTGTGTACAATTGCATATGCAATTACACCATGACCCCTTGCAAACAAACAACTAATTAGTTTATCAATTTGTTCATTATGATGAAAAACATGAAGACTATAAGGGAATAGACTATAAGGGAATAGATGCATACTGGATTACAGGAAGCTTCTGGAGTGTTAAAAATGAACAAACATTTGGGATAAAAATATAAGATGCTTACATCACACTGTGAACAAGATGAAATAACCTCTCTGCCAGATGGTATGGTATGCCCTTTTATTCCATTTATCTGTTTTGTTTTCACACTCTGCAAGGTTGGGTATGAGTGCCCTCTAATGGGCTGCACCATTCCTACACTGCAGGTTAGAGATGCCCCACTGTGCCTTTTTCTGTGCAAATTAATAATACCATAAATATTAAATACAACCCTTTTTTTGGTTGTCTCTTGAGAAATATACATTCCCTCTTATGCTGTATTAATAGTGTAGTTAAAATGTTGTAATTGATTGTGTTTATCACCATGAGATCATTGACCCTACATAAAACTGAGAGTTTTAACATGGCCAGAGATTGCAGTGTTTCTGCCAATCCATTTGGAGCTCATTCCAGATTATGCTCTTATAGGAGCGTCGACAGATTTGCTCCAGTCCCAAGAGAGGTGTGCTAAAGCTGGATTATGTGCTTGTTGGACGGCCACTTGATCAGACAGAAGTGGCCAACAGCTGTGGTCAGTTTTGTATTCAGCTATTCATTTGCTTAGCTATTCTTGCAGTTTACAACTGCCATTATCCATGACATCAAAAATAATCAGGAATGTCACCAGCAACAATAATTTTTTTAATGAATGCAGATCACAGGATTCATTAACACTGTTAAACTATGGTAAATGTATTATAACATCCATTGGTCTAAAAAAATAAAGATTATAAAACCTTTTGACAAAAGGTGACTTTCAAATTTCAGTGTTTATGCTCTAGAGGAACTGGCTAAAGGCCACAAGAGGGAAAAGGTCATCCACCGGGCCCAAATTCACGATCTCTTTTGACTGACAACCAGGTTCTTTGACCACTGGCCTCGCTATGGCACCAGTACAATTAGATATTTGGCCAGTTCTTATTGATTTGCTTAATAGTGGCGCCTAAAGCTTTCCAGCCGATGCAGCACATACTTGGGTTGATGGATAGTTTCCTTGGCAGAAGGGGGACCTTGACCTTTGGGATTCTGTGAAGCCCACGGCAGACTTGATGATGTAAGAAAATGCCCTACCTCAAAGTGACCGTTTCACACTGATCTCAATGCTCTTCTGCTGCTTGTTTGTGCTTTTTGTTGCTGATATTTACAGATAGTTACAGAAGATGCACTATACACCAGCCATAACACTTTGTTTTCCAAAGACAGTGCTATACCAGTAAGACAGAAGTGACTCGTGGAAAAGAGGTGAGGCAGATAAAAAAGAGAATAAGAAGGAGCATTTACTAGATGTTTTTACTGCTCAATGTGCTGATTTACATGACAACGCCCTATTATTAGGGATGTAACAACTCACTTGGTTCATAGTTCAATGTTCACATGATGTTTTGAACAATCCAGCACATACTTGGGTTGATGGATACATTTGAATAAAGATAACGTGTCCAGTTGTGGCATAATCTACTAAAGAGACTACAGCTGAGATGCAAGGGAAGCGTGGTGCATGATATGTGCTGAAGTGGATAGTGACTGGTTCTGAGAGAGTTGGTCCTGGATAGTGTTCAAACAACACAGTAGCATTAGACATCATAATTAATGTTGCATCATACGTTGTCATTCCACATCTCCATAATGAACACTACCATACTTTTGTATTGTAATATCACACTGTCTCCATGGTCCCTAACACCCTTACTACTATAAACTATACCAGTTTTATTTACAAATGTCTTTCTCCCAAGGATGCTGCATGAATGAACTTCCAGCAATATAAAAATAGCAAACAGTACTGTCAAAGATGAGAGGAAGATAGTGAAAAAACATACAGTTAATAGAATCATAACACAGTTAAAGTGCAAAAATGAAGAGCAAATAAGGCTGTGATCTTGAACCAAAAGCCAACTCAGATACGCGTTTCACATTTTAAAAATGGAGAGAGAGGAGGATGCTGACATGTAGTTTCTAAGGGAGGCTGTTGGATCGTGTTAGGCCTGTGCACTGAATGCCCTGTCACCTATGACGCATATTCAACCTTTTTTTACTTTAAGGCCCCTTCTGTGGATAGTAAGTGTCACTGCACATGCGGGAGATTACATGCATACATTAAAACATTAAAGAATTATGTCTCATGGCCAAAGAACAGATTTCCATGTTGTCAAATATCGTAAATTTAGGACAAATAATCTTGTTAGATCAGGTGTACGAGGCTAAACAATACAAAAATGAAACAAACTGTTATATGTATCTGCTCAGAAAAGATGATTTAGATGCCATTGAATGTCATTTCCTTCCCTTGAATCCTGCAAATGTAAGTGAATCATTAGCATTCGTCTTTATCTGCGTTATTGTTCTCCACTCATGCTGCTGCTGTAATTGTTGCTGTGACTCTTGGTCTTGTTCTTATTCTGGGTTTGCCACTCCTTTCTGTCTAAGGAAAGCATCTAAAAGCTTTAGGTGTTCCCGTATTTTCTCAGAGAAGGAATATATATGGTTTACGGCTTACAACATATGTCTTATTGCAAAGGTCATTTAAGAATTCAGAGACACTGAGTTGTTTGGAAATCAAAAACATCTCTATGTGTAAGTGTAAAGTGACCATTTGTCATATGTGAACACACCACAGCACACAGTGTGAATTCTTCCTCTGCATTTAACCCATTCACCAAGTGAAGCAGCAGTCAACTGGGAACACAGTGCCCGGGGAGCAGTGTGTGGGGTCTTTATCAAGGGTACCTCAGAGGGCCACTAGCAGTCCTGGGATTCGAGCCCACAACCTTCTGATTGCAGGGGCAACTCCCTAACCACTGGGCCACCAGCTGCCTACGTGTTCATGCAAGCAAAAGGCTATATGAGTGAAGAGATGAGTGAAGAAAAGTCTGTGCAGATATTCGCAGGGAAAGGTTGCGTGAGCCTGGTGGCACATAGTATGTTTTTCCACTGCATTTAGGCCTATATTTACACTTAATTTGACAGTTTGTCAAGACTGTTAAAATATGAAAATGGGCAATGAATAAAAGTTTTGTGATTTGTGATACACAAGCACTTGAATTATCAAGACAAATGTCACTATGAACTGACTTGACTAGTTGTATACAACATAACTGTCAGTGAAGGAGGAACAGCTTCTTCTTAGGGCTTTGAAGGCCTTGAAACAGGGCTTTTTCAAGCTCATTTATTTGTTTTCATCAATGTTTTAATTTATTGCTTTAATTGACATTCTCAGTCGTTTCAAAACGCAGAGGAGAAAATCCTTTTTGTACTGGAATGGCCGTGATTTTCAGAGGTAGATAAATAGTGACTCACTGCCATCTATTTATGAGCTGGCCTCATATTTAAAAACCATTTACTTGTACGAGTTGTGTTAAAAGGCTGGTGTAAAAAAAATGAAATGAGGCATTATAAATGTCTTAATTTAACCATGACCCTTGCAAACATGTTGGCCTGCTATGAGTTAATAAAATGGAAAGCAGAAAAAAGATAATAAAAAGTAACTGACTAGTCCTAAATAAGATGAATAATTCCACTATATGTACATATCATAATAAATACTCTCATTGGCAAAACACCATTTATTCTGACATATACATGCTCTGATACACTATGTATTTTCTTAAATAAACCAGTGAGCAACTACATTAAAATTGCTGACGGGTGAAGTTAATAGCATTAATTATGTTGTTACAATGGCACCTGTCAAGGGGTGAGATATACTTGGCACAGACATTTGTGTGCCGAGTATATCTCGGGAACAGACATTTCTTGAAGTTTATGTGTTCAAAGCATGAAAAATGGGCAAGCATAAGGCCAAATTTTGCTGGTCAGAGCATCTCCAAAACAGGCAGTCTTGCATTAATTAGTACCTACCTAAAGTGGTACAAGGGAGCATAACCAGTGAACCAGCGACAGGGTTATGGGAACCCAAGTCTCACTGATGCACGTGGAGAACGAAGGCTAGCCTGTCTGGTCTGATCTCACATTAAAGCTACTGTAGCACAATCAGCTGGAAAAGTTAATGCTGGCTATTTAGAATGTATTGATGTGGTGTCACAACACACAGTTCATTGCAGCTTGCAGCAAATGGGGCCGCATAACTACAGATTAGTCAGATTGCCCATGCTGAACCCTGTCACACCTGATTCCACCTCTGTAATCTTGGTTTTCAGTTACTCAGGTGCGGCTTCTTTTTGGTTGGAACGAAAACCTGCACCCACAGTGGCCCTTTCTGGACAGGTTTGACACCCCTGCCTTAGAGCATTTATGAGGTCAGGCACTGATGTTGGATGAGATGGCCTGACTCACACTCTCTGTTCCAGTTCATCTCCAGTTGGATGGGCTTGAGGTCAGGGTGTTGGATGGGGTTGAGATCAGGTTTCTCTCCAAACTGGGTCCACAAAATTGGAAGCATGGTGTTGTCCAAAATTTCGTGGCCTGCTGAAGCATTAAGATTGCCCTTCACTGGAAAAAAAGGGGTGGGGGATAGCCCAAACTCTGAAAAAATCGTTTTCCCAATACTTTTGTCCATGTAGTGTTTAAAACACACAGAAAAATAACCAGCTCTGTCATTCGTCCGGAAAACGCAAGGTGGCATCATCACCTTGACATAAACTGCACGTCCACAAATACAGCATGCGGAGCCACTTTTAAGCTTGATTTCAGGGAGGAGGACAATGATTTAACAGAATTTCATCAGTGAAATCGATCAGGATTTAGAATGAATCCTAAAAAATCCATAATGTGTCCTTGACAGTACTGAATAACAGCTCCTTGACAGTTTGTGATGCTCCTGTTTTCATTGGATTTTCTCTACCCCGTGCTATAAAGACTTACAGTAAATATTCTAAGGTGGAGCAATAATGTAAGTGTTGGTTACACTAAATCTAGACGTTAAACCAGAAGTGTCCTGGCTGTAAATGGGTTAACAGACTGGGTTCCGTCCCAAATCATGACACCATTACGTCAGCGTCGAAACCGTGACCTAAACAAGTCGGTTTTTTCACCCATGCGTGAGTGTCTAGCAGGGAGGGAGAGCCTGCTCAGTCTGAAGAGACGTGCCACACTGCAGCCTGTCCTTCGAGCTCGTTTTGTGCCTTTGCTTGAAACAACAACATCATCATCCCGGTCCGGGACAGATCGTGCATTAACGAGCTCATGTCCTCGAAGCCCACCGAGGAGCCAGGTCTGGAGGGCGGGTGGTACCGAGACGGTCTGGAGAAGATGGACCGATTGGGGGGCGCTGTGGCCGGGTTTGATGACTCTGAGGACGGCCAGGAGCTGAGAGACGACTCGGGTGAGTTCAGGCGGCTCTCCAGACACGCCGAGAGAGCAACCGCCTCCCTGTTGTCATGGAAACTACATCTACAGGTCATACTAAAACATACTAAAACGCTTTTAGGGACCGTGTGGTTAAAGAAGTGCAGTTCTTCAGACACTTGCTAATATTGAGTGGCCTAGTGGTCAGGGAGATGCCGCTGCGATCAGCAGGTCGTGGGTTCGAATTCCAGCACTGCCACTGGCACCACTGAGGTACCCTTGAGCAACGGACCTTCTCTGCACACTGTACCCTAGGTACCCCCTGTTTAGGCAGCTGGTGGCCCAGTGATTAGGGAGCTGCCCTTGCGATCAGAAGATTGTGGGTTTGAATGCCAGGGTTGCCATTGGCATCACTGAGGCACTGAACTGTTTGGTTAGTGGTATTGGCCTGCTACTGGTACACTAAATGGATGAAGTATTGGCACGCATGACCATAACACTAACAGGGCCTTTATCACATTGCACAATGCCTCTTTTTGAAGTTTACATTTTAATTTATGGCATTTAGCAGATGCTTTTATCCAAAGCGACTTCCATTTCACAGGGGGCAGTCTCCCTGGAGCAACTTGGGGTTAAGGGTCTTGCTTAGGAACCTAGTGGTGGTATACTGAAGGTAGGATTCAAACCCATGACCTTATGGTCCAGAGGCAGATATCCCACCCTCTAGGTCCCCACCACCACTTCTGTGCGGGCCAGTCAAGTTCATCCACACCGAACTCATCCAGCCATGTCTTTATGGAGCTTGCTTTGTGCACTTGGGCACAGTCATGCTGGAATGAATATAGGCCTTCCCAAAACACTGTGTCCACAAAGTTGGAAGCATGGCGTATTCCAAAATGTCTTGGTATCCTGAAGGATTAGGATTGCCCTTCACTGGAAGTAGGGGCCTAGCCCAAACCCTGAAAAATAGGTCTGTCCCAGTACTTTTGTCTGTCTGGTATGTCTGTCTACAGCTTGGCTGTCCTTTCATTGTCTGGATTAAAGCAGCTGAAGTGCTACGGTGCCGTGAGTTTAACCTGTGCATAACATTATTTAACCTTTCCACTGTCACTTTGTTGTCTTTTTCCCTCTTTTACAATTCTCTAGACATAGATACCTCCTCCTATAGACGTATACATATACGTATGGTGTTTTTTATGTACATTTTTTGAGGTTTATCTAAAATGTGTGATGTTGATTAGCACCACTATGGGCACATTTTGTGTGATGACTGATGAGCTGTAATCGCTTTGATATTGAAATCATATACATCATTGTTACAGGTATTTTGCTATTTACTCTAAAAAAGGAAAATAATAGCTTCCTGGCCCAAGGACATACTTTGGACTTGATTGATGATTGATTAACTGTAATAGCTTTGATATACACGCTCACACATATGGGTTCACTTTGTTGTTTACAATCACATACTGTAGTTTCTCCCCACTAATCAGGATCCCCTCAGGACCAGCCTATTTATTCAGCAGGTATTACAAGTCAGGAACCCTTACAATACCTCCACTGAGCAGGTTTTCTTTGGGTGATGGATCATTCTCCGCATGTGTGTGTTCTGCATGGAGAGGATCACACACTACAGTGCTGCTGAAGTTTTTAAACAGTGTCACTACTGGGCTGAGAATAGTCCACCAAAAATATCCTGCCAATAGTGAACTGTGAGGATAACTAACATAAACTGTGCAGCATCAGATGAACGATCATCAGATAACTTTACAAGGTGGACCCTCAGAGTAGATGTGTCTAATAAAGTGGACAGTAAGTGGACAAAGTGTATAAAAACTCCAGAAGCTGTCTTTGTTCTACTCTGCGTCACACATACTAACTTACCATTACCATGTCAGTGTTACAGCTGTAGTGAGAATGGTTCACCATCCAAAAAATACCTGCTGACTTTTGGTCCTGTAAAGGTCCTGACTGGGAATACCTGCTGATTAGAGGTGGGTGATATCAAACATATTTATCATGTCACTGTGGGTGTAGGTACAAAGTAATAAAGGTGCTTGTTGATGTATAACTCAATTATAATGTGCTAAAACATCATACCGAGTGCTTAGGAAAATCATGCTGAAGCTGACTAGCCAGTGCCAGTTTGCTCATTGCCTGAAGGGCTGTCTTGTCCAGTCTTGATGCTAGAACATTCCAGCAGCTCTAGCCAAAGCTGCCACTGTGTGTTTCTTGTTTCTGCTGGAGTCTGTGTGCATGAGTGCTTGTTCCTAAGCTTGACTGCATATGTCTGTCTAATGTGAGCATGTGTGACCAAAGTGGACCAATGACAAACTTGACTGAAGGCTTATACAAGGCTACTGGTAATAGGAGAACCCACTTCTGGTCCTTCAGTTTTTTAGGTTGGTTTTCCAGACATAGATTAGCTTTTAAACTGTCTTTGCACTGATCTTGAATCAGTGGTGTTAGGTGGATGCCATTGAAAGTGCTTTTTTATCCCAGGTTAGTAATACCGTATCACTGTTACAGGGATTTTGCTAGTTACTCTAATACTTACTATAAAAAATGATAGCTTGCTGGCTCACTTGCTGATTCCACTTTATTTAGCCATTAGACCATTTTTGCCAGCTATAAGTAAGCACAGCCTTCCTGGTTCGTGTGTAAAAAAAAAGCCAGATAATACATTTCCTGCTTTTCTTTTTTCTTGATCATACTTTGTACTTGTTTCTTTTTATCTCATTACAGCATTTGAAAAAAATGACACTTAACATCATTCTGAAGTGTCCAAAGTTTCTTATTTGCAGCCTGAGCACACAATAGTCTCAAAACATGTTTTTATAGTGCCACAGTGCCTTTCTAAATCAAAAGTGTAATTTAATGCACAGTCATGTAATTGAAAAATACTATGGGTTTAATGGCAATGTGGGCACATTTACTGACTTTGGCCACATTTCAGTTTTAGGCTTCATTATATTATCTGTCTGGGGTATACAAATTCACACAGTGAGCGCAGACATAAAAGCTCAGCAGGAATGAGAAAGGATAGGAAAATAGCCGTATTCTCCCAATGCGGGAAAGCTTATGTAATGCCCTTTCAAGTTACATGGAAATGGGCGTACCCTAAGTGAGCTGGGTGTGCTGAGCTGCTGTAAAACCAGTAAAGGCTCAATTTACACAACCAGCAGCAGAAGCTGTGCTTCAGTGCCACTTTTAAATGCTTCTATTCAACACCACAAATACCTAACTAAGTGCGTTATTAGCATTTCATTGCTTCCCGTGACCACCGGACAGGAAAAAAATCAAAGTATCTTGCACTTCTCAGTACTTAAGGGTTTTTTTTTGGTTCCCATATATTTTGTTGGAATACAAATTAGGCCCAGGTGTTTGAAAAAAGAGCATAATACAGATTAAAATACTCTTCAGAACTGCTCAAATGTGTTGCTACATTCTTTCTTACATTTCTTTCTTTAAAGAGGTGAATGTTTTAATAATCCTGAGGGTCAAGTGAAATATTTCTAACATCACCATTTTGAAAAGGCAGAAAAGTGATATCCTATTTTCTATCACGGTGAATGATAAGCTGCCTTTTTTGTTGCAAATTTGTGAATCACTGGTGTTAGAGAGCAGGTAAAACCCATTAATTACAGATTACCTGTGAAACTGAATTGAATAATTCTGTATGAAAACAGATACAACTCTTGAGTCCAGTACAGTGAGATGCTTTGAGCTTTACTACATTACATTTACTTGGTAAAATATACTGATTATATATAATATAAACAATAATATTCTGGCAACATTTTTCTGTTACAGTATTTCTGCTACTGTCACCTTATAGATGTGCTATTAAATTGCCCAAATGTTCTACTTCACAATCAGCTCTCAGTCTTGCAGGGTAGTTGGTGAGTGAAGGGCACAGCTAGTGCAATATATTAACTTCTGCATCTGCTGTTAATCCTTTTCTAAGATTATTATTTACTCACAATACTTAGTTTTTAGTGACAGAAGCCTAGATTTTAGTTTCAGTTGTTTTGCCATTGCAAACTGTATAATACACACTGTTTTATATCCTAAAACCTTAGTATACAGTATTGCATTGAAAAGGGCCTTTTATTTACTTGCTTTGCTGCCTAAAAGATGAGAAAGTAACATATATGAGTTAAATGAATAAGAAAAATGGAAAGTAAAATTGAAATATACATTAGTATGGGTGATGTGGCAAAAATGTAATCTCATGATACTTTATACTATAAAGGATATGTTTTGATGTTTTTTGCTCACCACAATGCACATCGATGGAAGTGCAAGTGTAGTATGGTATAGTGCTCAAATTGCAGTTGTCATGTACTCATTAAATAGAGCCACCGCTTTTGTTTTCATTTTGAATAGAAGAGGATTTTAATTACCATGACCAGCCAATATATATAGTTTTACATAAAGTGATCAGGGCTTTACTACAATGCTTTTATAGTGCTTTTATACTATAAAATGTCATACTGTTTCTGACTCTAGCTGTAATGTCAGTGTGTGGGTGAGCAGTGTCACTGCGGCTGGACAATCTTGCAGTCACAGTGCACTACATATCCTGGAGCGTTTTTTTCTCCTTCTCCCTCAACTGTCTGTAAGCCTTCTGTGACCTCCCCGTGAAGTAACGAGGCATTTTCTATGCGAAACGAAGCACTTAATAGTAGGTAGCGTAAAAATATGAAGCTCAATATAGCTGTGGTTCATGCTTAATATAAATGAGGATGCATTTTAAATTCTGCTGAATTCCTGACTTCCAGTTAGCACAAGCTTTCTCATGTGTAATGGCTTTTGTGGTTTTCAAGATTACATTTATTTTTAGTCCTGAAAGAGCTGATACACTAGTTCCTCATCTGCTGATAGAGTTTTACTCGAAATTATTGATTTTCCTAGTGATTAGTGAGTGAGCCTGCAGATAGAATGGAAAGATGATAAAGATTCAGTGGACCTTTTATTGACGAAGTGCAGAGAATTCATGGCGCTATTAGTCTTCACTCAACACTGAAAAGGTACAGTTATGTGCACTGAAAAGCCTAAAGCAGAAGTTTGGAAGCTAGTGGTTCAATAATACTAAGATATTGAATATATAGTAATTGAGTAATTCACCAGCTATTTTGTTGAATAATCGAGCATTTAGAATTTCCTCTTTTTCTTCCTCTTCCTCCTCTTCTTCTTTTTCTTCCTCTTCCTCTTCTTCCTCTTCCTCTTCTTTATTTTTATATTTAAAAATAAAAACCAAATCATAAAAATGAACTTAACCCAACCATAATAAGCAAGTCTGTCAAATATTTCAAATGACTTTCCTACTAGATAAACAAGAAACAATAAAAGCCTTTAAAAAGACTTGCTATGAGGCATAAAATGCATATAAATTGGTGTGGCTATCACCCCTATTTCTTATTATAAAGGGAATTTAAAATATGAATGATCGTTCAAGTGAATAATATGCTGGTTGCTGTGAGCGAGTATTCATGTCACAAAATGACTCTGACAAAAAAACATTCCAGATGTACATTGTCCTGAGAAGAATGCAGTCCCCTTCTGTGAGACTCAATTATGCTGAGAATTAAAATGTTGATTATTTTTTATTCTCAAGGACTTTGCCAGAATAGAAGGCACAGGCATGCAGAGAGAATAGAAATATTATTGTTGTCACAATTGCAGTTTTATCTGCGCTATAAAAGCAGTTAGTAAGGGACTGAATGTCAATGCCTATTCCTAGAATCATTGCTGCTCTTAGAGCAGACAGACTGCTCACTGACTGACAATGGCCAGGTTGAATCTGCGTTATTCGTCTTTTGTGACTGACACAAAAAGTGGCTGGAGCTGTAAATGCTCAAGGAGAAATTCACCCAGAGGGCTTATTCTGTCTCGTCACTATTGACTAACTGCGTGGACTCCTTTACAGATAATCAGGGGTTAAGCCAAGCTTATTGATCTAGAAGTGAGATCACGCCTGAAGCCCAGACGCACAGATGCTCATCGGTTGTGACCCTGCTGCTTCATATTGGCTTTTGACAACATGTTTCAAAGACCGCCTCAGTTTATCACGTATTTTGTGTTCAGGCACATTTTAAAACTGTCTTCTAAAAGGCTCACATAATCAAAAATTGCAGTTGCAACGTTTTTTTTTTTTTTTTGTTAGAGTATGAAATAGTATGCACACATTGTTCACATTAATAGGGTATTAAAATGTTTGCATTGGCTCATTAATAGGCTATTAATAAGGACTTTAATCCCTCTTTACTTTCTATTCTTCTAAAAAGTTTTACACCAGATGTTTAAACTTTGCTGTGAGAATTTGAACGCATTCAGACACAAGAGCATTAATGAGATGTTAGATCCCAAAAGGGACTCTAGCTCATCGCAGAGGTATTCAGTGGTGCTTCATCACGCCAGAGAATTCTTGACATTGGTCATTGTGACCTAAGGCTCATGTGCGGCTGCTCCAGAGTCTTTCATTCTATTGGCAGTTGTTGTGTGTGCAGCTAAACACCTGTCTTAATGGTATACCTTGTTTAGAAAGGGTGTCTGTAATCTTCTGTTTGTTAAAATTAAACTGCAAACACCATTTTGAATGGATTGTTTTTGTGTATCATGAAAACCAATACATTTACATACGCAATAGAGCAAAAAAGTTAGGAAGCAAGTCACACTGATAATCTTGTTATGGCTGTGCAAGTCAAAGTCTAGGATTCATTAGTTGACGCATTGGTTGAGAGATAAATGGATCTGCAAGACCCAACCTGGACCAAATTGTAATGTCGGAGAATCTTTGATTTGGCGAGGTTTATAGAGTGGTGAGTGTAGTGGTCCATGGAGGGCCAAATCATGAACTGGCAACAAGGTGTTGGGCCCCCAGGGTTCAACGATTTGAGTGGACAACAAAGGCGATTCCATCTTGTCTGAACCGCCAGAAGGGCTGAAGCTGCAGAAGTCACCAAAACTTTTTAAGGCCGCTTACGGGAGGAATGTGTATACACTTAATGAATCCCATTTGCTTTTAAATATCATGGACAGCTGGGTACATGATGGCAGAGTGTACTATGGGATAAAGACAATACAGTAGAGGGATTCTGATACTAGGTATTAGCTAGCTAAAGTACTGCTGGGAAACGCCGGGTCCACAAATTCGTCATTGTGGATCAGGTACACTCCTTCATGGCAGTGGTGCTACCCACTGGCAGTGGCGTAATAAGCACTGCCAAGCCGCACTCATTGTTCAGGAATGGTTTGAGGAACATGATGAGTTCAAGGTGTTGCCCTGGCCTCCAAATTCCTCAGATTGAGCATCTGTGGGATGTGCTGTAACAAGAAGTGTGATCTGTCGGCAACTCCACCTTGCAACTTAAAGGATCTGCTATTAATGTCAAGATTCCATGCTTTGGCAGGTCAGGACTGTTGTAGTAACACCAGGACTAACAGTATATTACTCAGGTACTGAGTATTACTCACATTTTTTGGCGTTGTCAGTGTATATCCACCTATACAGCCTGCAGCAGTCTAGCTCCACCTGTTCACACTGAAGCTAAAATTAGTGTTTCAGTCTGTCCTCCTTTTGAATGTCCATAATGCAGGTAGGCTTTCAAAATGAATCATGACTGTTTTTATAAAATCGTGCAAACACCATCTGTGGACCTCAGGTAAAAAAATTAAACAAACATGGGACCTATAAATGATCATTTGGGGATACTTAGGTATTATCTTAGCTGCATGTGGTCAGTTTACTTATTCTAAAAGTGCACCAGAGCTAAAGAAGATGCAATTAGACTATGTATGAGTGATGACTGACAGCTGTGAGACTACCTTGGCTCCCCGCTGTCAGTGAGCCCCACCATTTGCGCATGAATAATGGAGTGGACAGACAGAAGGAAGGGGGGGGGGGCAGTGAACCAAAAATGACCTGCAAAAAGCAGTCCATCCATTGTTCATGTTGTTCAGGGATGCAAACTTACAAGAAAAACAAGCATGTTAAAGTGTGCATGCACTAAAGCAGTGAGTTGTGTATTTATTTATTTATTTCCCTGTGTAAATTGTCTCAGTTCTCGCCCACTGCCTAAATCTCTCCTACTGAATGACATCAAGCAAGCTGGGAATGTGAATGTGAGCATATTCTTCCAGCAAAACACATCAGGCCAGCCAGCTCACTGCTAACATCACATAACATGGCATGAGTCAGCGCAGTTTATCATATTTTTCCACTGATGTCTGGTGCAGTATCAGCCTGATACCTGCACCTATTAAAAATTAATGCCGTCTCTCGTAATTATCTGATTGTACAATTAATTAATTAGTTACATAATGAATTACATCTGCATTCTGTATTAACAGATTTTGACTGGTTTCGAAGTCAAACAAAAACATAGCAAGATGTGAAGGAAAGATGTTCTTCACACAAACATTTAATCAAATTCAGATCACCATAAATTCTACCTATTCTGCTGATGTGGTATCATATAAAAGTGTAGAATCTGCACTTTTGGGCAAACTTCCTCCGATTGTTTTGTGAGCTAAGAGTGAGATTTGATTCGTATCAGATTACACCACGCTTTTGTTATTGCTAACAATAACCACTACTCATGCGGGTTCAACAAAGCACTTCTGACATTTCTGCCAGCATTTACCTTAATCTGCTTGCAAGTGTCATGTTTTTTTCCCCCAAGTACAATGTTAACATATCCTTTCAGCTCCCGCCACACTCGGTTTCATATTCAAACAAACAAAACAAGCACTGAGACTAGGGACCCACTGAAGAAAACAGCTCTGCTGTAAGTGGAGATTTCCTTCTATTTTGTCATATTTCCTGGAAGCATATGTTAGTTACAGTGTCATAACAAAGTTGTGTTTACAGCTATTACAGCCATCTTAGGACCCTAGAGAGAGGGGGAAATACCCCTGTGGCGATTGGTAGCCTAGTGGTTAGGGAGTTGCCCCTGCCATCAGTAGGTCATGGGTTTGAATCCGCAGAGTGCTAGAGGCAACACTGAGGTACCCTTGAGCAAGGTACTGTCCCCACACACTGCTCCCCGGGTGCCCCCATTTGTGGCAGTCCACTTCTTCACTTGGTGAATGGGTTCAATGTAGAGAAAGAATTTCACATTGTCCACACTGTTTTAGGGTGTTTTCACGTGTGACTATAAGGGGTCACTTTACTTTACTGTAATGTATATTCTCTGAGCGTTGTTTGACCTCTCAAAAAGAGCCTATGATGAATACCACAACTACTGTCAAACTCCCTTATTAGAATGGCTTCCTTTCTTAGGGACTGCTTGTAGAAATGCACAGGTAAAACCCCAAGGGCGTTCCTGTAATTGTTTTCTCTCCAAAACAACCATTAATGCGGGCGAATGTTGTCACTCAAACTCTGAGTCTGTGAATCATAAGCTACACAGAGGAATCGCTTTGTTTTGAAAATCTTTGCTTCAGTGAGCTGCATTCATTAGAGAGGCTGCGATGGTTTTGAGTACGGGCTCTAATGAAATACGACTCGATCATACTCATCTAGTCTCACAAACACGTCTCACACTGCACTTGTGTAGAATAAAGCAAAGCGTAAAAAATAAGTGGACAAAACACTGTAAGAAAAATGAAATCCCCTCACAGTATTTGAAATGCTTCCAAAACATCCATTAGCTCTGACTGAAAGTAACTGACATGAGTTTTCAAAAGCGTTAAAAGCTTTGGGAAATAGGTATTTTTTGTATCGGTGGATCAATGATTCAAGTATAAGTACACTGTGCTTGAAAACAGCATTTCTAAGGAGAACAAGTAGTATCTTTAACATGAATACCCAGGTTTTATAAGCTGGGTTTTTATTAGAGGCCAGTGATTTGGAATTTCTGTGTTGATGCCATAACACTTTGTTGTAGTACATCAGTATCAATAACTGAAACATATTTTCTTGTACATATTTTTTCCCCTTGCATCTCAATTTTTGTTTTACATGTTTTAATGTAGTTTGAAAATAACACGTGCTGTTTACACTGTCAACATTTCAAGACCAGTGCAAATGATCCACAATGACTCCAAATGAAATTTTGTTTCATTAACTTACATTCAAAGTAAAGAATATTTTCTCCTGTAACGTGACTTTTTGTGGTGATAGAAAGTTTTGTTCTAACAGCAATAATACTGAAAATCAGTGAATGTATGACACACACATAACACTCATTGATTCATTTTGCATAGCCATGACAGCTAAATCCAGCATGAAAATTATTGTAAACATGTACATTATTTTATGTAAATATTTTACATAATTTTGCATGCACTCTTATGCATAGCCATTCACTGTGGTAAGTGAATGCAACTTTAGAAGTCTGTTATTAGTACTAGAGATGTTACTGCCTCAATAGAGTGTCAATAGAGTCCCCAGTCTTCCATTTGGGGGATGATGGTGTTATCTACTGCACTCAATAATAATCAATAACAACGTGTACAGAGTAGGGATGTGACTTTTTGGCAAAAACACTAAACACTAAAAATCAGTGGCGGCTGCTAGTCTTTCAAACAGGGGAAGCTCATTTTAGGCCTACATCATGAAATTTGTTACATTATTTGTA
>JBBIGA010000153.1:8846184-8871680 GCA_037576975.1 Alestes dentex | reverse complement strand
TGTGTGTGTGTGTGTGTGTGTGTGTGTGTGTGTGTGTGTGTGTGTGTGTGTGTGTGTGTCTGTGTCTGTGTCTGTGTTTATGTTTGTGTGAGAGAGACTTTGTGGGAAAACCAGTTAAAAAACAGCTAATTCACGGGACCTGTAAGAATAGTCCTCCTTTTGTGCAGTGCTTTTTACATTATTTTCTTTTTTTTTTTTTCTTTTTTTTTTCCACTAATGGAATGAAGCAATTTCTTTGGTTACTGGGAAATAGCCAAATAGCCAAAATTCATTTTAGAGAAAAAGCCAAATTTACAGTTTTTCCCAAATGTAGTTGATGAGCCATGGGATGTCTGGAGTCCACATTTTACTTTTTTAGTTTAGCTCTTGAGCTACAAGGCTACTGTTGGGTCACTCAGATATTACAAAATCATTTCTGTAAAAGTACGCTTCCTAAACTTGCTTAAATTGTGTCCAGATCTTCATTAAGGAAACAACATCCTGACTCATCCCAAAGGTCCAGAGAACACCTGTGATCTGCAATGTATGGTCTTTAAATTAGCTGAATTGACTAATTAGAGATTATCACTGGATACTCTTGGACAGTTATAAGGCTTGTCAAAGTAAAGTTGTTAATCCATCAATGCAGTAAGTTATTATTGCTTCAACTTTATTTTAATGCTGTAAACACATTTTCCTTGTTCAAACAATATAAAAGGCCACCTACGCTGCCCAGCACTCACAGGAGACTTATGGATAAATCAACAAGACAAGATCAAAGTTGAAAACACTAGTTTCCCTCATGAGCCTTTGAAACAAGAATCCACAAGATTAATAAACATAAGCAAGAGAACACAATCAAAACTGACTCTATACTGTGTTTCGGTGATGAAAATTGGTAAGTATGTTCTCTGTATAAAAGATGTGATAAATAATCATTCACTACACAAAATAACATGAGCAATTGCAGTTTCTTATTTCAGTCTTTTGTCAGGCCTAATAGAGACAAATCTGAAAAAGTCTGTGTGTGTGTTCACACAAACTGCACGAAATGTTATTGGTCTGGGTATTATAATGCATTCTGGAAAAGAACACGATAAACTCAACCCACAAGCACACCCAAGTGTAGACATGCGCGTGCACAGACACACACACACACACACACACACACACACACACACTCGTCATCCTTTCCCAACCCCGTCTGACCTGGCCAGTCCTCTCACCCCATCTGGTTTTGCTTTACCCCTCCCTCAGGGCCGGGAAATAGTTCGAGAAGCTTGTCTTTCCCCAGGGACGTATTTCACAGGTGCACCACTGCTAGTCTTTAGCTTTTTACATTTAGCCTTTAAACGGGAGAAATAACAAATATTGGCATATCAGAAGAGTCAGGACCCCCTTCCTTATTTTTTATCCCCCTTGTTTGTGTTTGGCGTTGCTTTCTAAAGCACACGCAGTGCAACAGTATGAAGGTCAGTCCTGTTTAACCACAACAGAACTGGAACATTTTCACCATTAAACATCTTAATGACTCAGCAGTCACAACCCTGCACCCAGGCTGTTAAACATCTCTCCACACACATACACACACACACACACGCCATCCAGATGTGGCCAGTGATGCGTTGGATTGGATAATAGGTCAGAAGTTTCTCCTTTAGAGCCTACAGGCAATAGGTCAAACGCTGCCCTGCCCTGCAAAGACCTTTTTGTGTGTGTGTGTGTGTGTGTGTGTGTGTGTGTGTCTGGATGGTAACGTGACCACCCAGAGTTATCCCAGGAGGTGGTAATTCTTGCTTGGTTGTAAATGGTCACCCTTGTTTCCTCTACTGGTCACTCACTCCTCCATATGGCTGGAGCAGCAGGAATTATTGGGATATACATGTGTGCAGGCGGGTTTCTGGTGCTTTAACGTGAACTTTGGGTTTAGTATTACTCCTGCTGCTTTTTGAGTATGCCCTTTAGAACCATTTAGAACAGCATACTGCGTACCTGTCATACACACACACACACACACACACACACACACACACACACACACACACACACACACACACACTGGAAATTGGGAAATGCACTGCCCTAACTGTTTTTGTCTATCTTTCTAATGTATTTTCCCTCTCTTTTATATTTAAGTAGTAAAGTGTCTCATTGTGATGTAAAATAATGCTACCTAGCAAAGGTTTGTGGAGACCTACTCATCCAAGTGCTTTTTTTTTTTAATTAGTGATGTTAATTAGGGATGTGACTTTTTGGCAAAAACACGATTCAAAATCGATGAGAACTATTCGAATATTATTCGAAAATCGACCCCCTCCCCATCCGCACACACTGTTTAATCTCACGACACCGTCGTTCAACGTAAAAATGATGTACATCGGCGGCAGTAACAGAGCGCTTTTTAGTCTTCTGAACAGAGCACTTTTTGACTGTTTGATTTTTTACATTTGTGCATGGCTTTCTTTCCGAACCTTCCAAATCACAGTACAGTAAATGAACATCTTCACTGAGCAACTCATCTATGAGATGGCCTCACCCCCCAGAACCATGGCTGAGCTGGTAAAGAAAGTCCATGCCGTTATAGTCCTCGGCCGATCGCCTTCCCATCGTCAGTTAGATGCCAGCCCAACAGATCCGCTCTGACGCCGGCCCTGCGCCGGACGGTAAAGTTCAGTTTTCTTCTTCTGTTATTTTGGAGTAGCCTGTGGGCTAAGTAGGCCTAGTCTACCGTGCCTGCAGGGAGTTTGACTGTTAGCGACACCTTCAGGCTGAATTAATGCGTTACATGAAATATTGGTTAGGAAACGTCTTCATTTCTGTTCCGTGTCCCTTAAGTCAGATATGGCTAAAACAGTATTCTAAATAACTATTCGATATTTGTATATCGAATATTCGACTATTCGAAAATCATGTCTCATCCCTAGTACAGAGAAATAAGATTGCAGCTTATAGGACAATAAATTATAAGAGAGCATCATAGAGGAACCTACTGTGCGGCCTCATTACTGGCTATCACAATTAGGCCATTGGTGCAGGTTTTAATCTAATGAACCGCCATCCCACCAATTCCAGCTACTACTTCAGTTAATTCTACAGTATCTCATTAGCTCTGTTGCCCTTAGCCGAGCACCGCTGACATAAATGCTTTCCTTTCTTCTAAGGACACATCCTGCATAAAGCTATCTGAAATTGCTGTAATATTTTATTATTGCACTCCATACGCTTTCATTTAGCCAAGGTCAAGTGTCTGGACTGATCCATGCAGAAATGCTTAATCTTTGTTTTCTGTTGCTTTAATATGAACCTCTATGACTTGAACTGTTTGTAAAGCGATGTGGATGAGTGAGTTAAAGCTGTGTGTGGCCATTACTTGTACCCACCAAGATGTTTGCATGTCCTGTCATCCGCTTGCTGCTCATTTATCCCAGACATGTGCAAAGCAGACAGATTATGGCTAGCAGATGGTGCCCCAGTGCAAATTGAATCCATCACTTATGCAAAAGGGAAAACCAAAAAAAAATATTAGTTGCTGGTCAATTCTTGTTGCAGTATTTCTTTCTTCCGAATGCCATTCAGGTTTTTTTTTTTTGTTATTTCTGATTGTATGAGCTGAAGAATGTGAAGATCAAAAACAGTGTCTCCCTCAATATGTGGACCTTTATTTGAATAAGGATTTTCATATTGCCACACTGGAATGGTTCATTTACAATGGTCAATTCTGTATATCTGACTCTCAGGTATTTCCTTGTAGATGGTTTCACAGGCATCAGCACATTATTTTCCTTTAAGTTCCTTAAGCCAATAGTTGTCAGCGTATCTAAGCCACAGAGCACCGAAAAACTATACAAAGCTTCTTCATGCAAGATACACTGGAATACACTTTAGAGCACTGGAATGTTGTCTCGGCAGCCCACTAATTTTGCGAACACCTGCCACACTGCTACCACCACTACCACTTCTACATTCCAGGCCCAAATTATGCAGGATGGTTGAGTGCAATTTCTTCCAAATTAATGAAAAATATGGGAAAACAACACTACAAGCATCTGACAACTCATTAGCTCTTTTGCAATTCAGTCATTCTGAATCAAGTGGTATGTTTACTTTTTGTGTGCTTTTTTAATATAGCCTTTCTTATTATAGCTGTCTAGCTATGAGATGCGCTGTTTGACAGCACACTGAGAAGCTGTGTGTATGTGTCTTCATTTACACAGTCACTGTTTTAGCATATGATATTACTGACCTTTTATGAAAAAAGTTTTTGTTTAAAAATATACATTCCAAGACACAGGATTAGTGATGCATGTTTTCTCTTTGTTTTCTTCCTCTGACATGGTTTCTTAATAGCATGGTGCCATGATACTCGAACATTTTCTGACCAGACGACATTCTCTGAAAGTGAGTGTAACGCCTCATTTTACTGTGGTTGTTTATAGCTGTAAAAGGTAAAACTGAGCTGTTTTTTTTTCTTTACTGTCCCCCTGCAGTTTCTATGCATAATGTTTTGCCTACTTCTGCATCCTCTATAATCATGAACTACACACAGACAGACACACACACACACACTTTATATCCTTGTGGAGGATGAGGAAAGGCTCGTCTCTTGCTGTCAGCTTGGCGCCATCCCCTCTAGGCTGCTGCTGCAGGGTCACACAGGCTGACCCAATCCCAGCCGGCCTGTTCCGCCATGCTGCTCGCAGGATTCCATGCAGAACACAGTAATACCCAGAGAAGTGCATGCACTGGATGAATAGCTGGGCTGCTGAGTGGATGGATTGATGCCATTTGAAGTGACTGCAAGCATGTTTTTCAAATGAGAATTTATTAGCTAGTGCTGTGAACCATATCTATATTGCCCCTCTCCTTTGAACACTCAGTCTGTCTTTCTGTCTGTCTGTCAGTCTGTTTGTCTCTTTCTCTGTCTACACCAATAGCAACCAGATGCTATTTTATTTAGGGTTTTCATAAAATTTTATATAGTATATAGAACAATATGGTGATACATTTTGCACAGTCCTAAAAAAGTTGTTGCTATATTACTGTCTACATAGTGATTTCTCTCTGTCTACGGTATGTTTATATTGCTACATAGTATAAGTGCCCTAACACAGCATTGGAATGGAAACATAGTATATCAGAGTTCACATATCAGTCTCCGTATGACAGAGAGTGTAAAAGTTAGATTAGGGTGTCCCTTAACCAAACACTCCATTTAAAACCGAGACACTAGGATTCATGAGGCAGATTCCTGTCCTCCTACTTTCTAAGCTCCTGCGAAGATCAGCACAGCTCTAACCAAAAATAACACAGACTGGAGGAAGGAAGCCCTTGTGCTGTGCTGCTCCTTGTGGGAAGGAATGTTAACGAAAAGTTTCCGTTTGATATTCTAATGCCTTCGGAAATGTAAGACTATACCTTCTCAATAGACCCTCTGCTGAATCTATTCTGGATTTTGAACCAAATAAGTGCCCCTGGAAAGGACAGACATAGGGCAGGAAAACTATTAAAATGAGTCAAAAAGATTTAGCCAGTGGTTCTGGGCTAAGACCCTACACAGCTTCTGCATTTGTAGTAATAACATTTTTGGATTTAATCTTATGAAATCACAGAAGATAAAACAGAACCTTGCCTGAGGTAGGGTGGATGTAGACAGGTACCATGCCTGTACAGAAATCTGTGTGTTTGGGTGTTATTTTAGGACATTCTAGGACCATAGCTTCAGATTAGGTCAGTTCGGGCCACCGGTAAAAAAAACATGACATTTGCCATTCTAATCTTTCTGCAAAGATGAATTATTAATTACTCGTTTCATGACCAAATTAAACGGTCTCAAATTATTATCAGAGGAAAGTGTGTGTAAACGCTTTGTGGAAAAAAAAGAAAGAATAACGTACATACAAAGCCCCCTTTTGACAGGGACAAGCTGGTCAGTCCAATCAAATCAAATCAAGTCAAGAACTGATTAAGTGCTGATTAAAGGTCATTCAAGAAAAAATTATGATTGAGTACATTGCAGATGAAAAGGAAATCTTATAGGAGCCGCAGTCCCTAGCGGATTCTTTCACCATTCTGTTCTCTATAAAGTCCCTGCTCTATTGTTCTTCGGTTGATACGCTGCACTGTAGAACGACACTGCTATTGGGACAATGCTATAGCGATGTATGAAGCTGATGTAATCTGTATAGCCACAATGCTGAATGGCTTGCAGGCTCACAATAGCAGAGCTCTTGAAGAAAATGCCTTCGTCACTCTACCCCCAGTGGGAACACTACACTAAGAGGCCATAGCAGCTTTGCTCCTGAATCCAGCTAGAGGGTCTTATCTTACAGCCTTCCTTCTCTGCTCTTAACCCATGGCTTTGTTATGGATAATCTGTATCACCTTTTCACCCCAACTCCTCTGACCACACTGGTTCTTTAGATGTGCCCTTAGTTTTTAGAGCCTTCAGCTGCATCACTGCCCTTTCCAACCCTGATCCTTCTCTTTTGATTGCCAGGAAAATACATTTTTGCTTTTGTATGTCTTTCTCACCCCAACATCTTTGCCTTTTATCTGTGAGATTGTATATCAGCCAAGCGCTACTGACTCCAAGCTCTGAATCTGTTCTAGTCTCTTGATGACCACCCACAGAGTGCTCTGAAAGATCAGAAAAAAACACACTAAAATACAGTAAGCTGTAGTGAAGTCATGTTTTGCTCCACATCTTGCGTTTTCATTCATGTAATTCATGGATCCTCTTACTGTAATTCTCCTTAAGTCCTTTAGACTTTAGAGGAAGAGTGATTAGCTAGAGCGCATTAGCCAGAGCGCCATGGCTAAAACCTGACTCAGCCGAATATACTGTCTGGGCCAAAGCTTCAGTGTGAAACAGTGTTACCCTGTGTGTCATGCATTTCTGACCATTTGTAGTGCTGGACTGTTTGTCTGTGTGTGCACACGTGTCCTCTATCACGGTACATGTAAAAGTGTGACCACATCACATCACTCACCCACCTGAGGGTCATATGGGCTGAGGACATTTTCTCTGTTATCTGATCTGCTGTTGACACCAGGTCACTCTGATAATGCAGCCAAGGACAGCCATCACACTGAGTTCTTTGTGTGTAGCCTCTTTTTCCAGGCAGACAACAGTGCCGCCTCAGCAAGAATCAGCTCTTCCGTTCTTCTTCATATTTCAAATACAAGCCTCTAGCTTTTGTCTCGTAAATTAAAATGTCACAGGGTTGATAAATTGGGATAAATTGGGGAAACTGCACCTGTGTCTCTGGTTTCAGTCTTCTAAAGCCCAACTCATTTGCTCTGTATTAGTGGGCAATAATATAACAGCAATGAATATATTACTTGCTGATAATGGGAAAATATAATTATTAGTATTGCTCCCAGAATTATACCAAGTTTTCCCAAATGATAATTTACAGGCATCCTATTTGTAGTTTGCACAAAAAAACCCCACAAAATCAGTGTGGTGCCCCACAACACTGACTTTAATACTAACTTTTCAGAAGAAATTGTTGATTAAGGGTAATGCAACAAGATTTTATCTTTGTCATTAATTTTTAAACACCAGGTATACAGCAGCTGGCATTTTGTAAAATTGTTTCAATGAGTTAAAACATGACAATGAAGGTTTGGCATCAACAGTGATGATATGGCTGACATTTATCATGTTTATATTTCCTGTCTTATTGATTTAATTTAGCTGCTATAAACTCTCCTCATCGATGTCTGTCGTGTTGTTGAACAGTTCAAGGCATTGCTGACTTAGCAGAAAGGTTTTACCGAAGTATTTTCTTGCAAGGTTCAGCGTAGGTAAATAGGCAATACTAGCTTTATCATTTCAACCACACCCATCCTCAGAGTGGTAGACAGGCATCAACGTGTCCATAGATTTATTAGTTCAGGCTAGTTCTTCATTACTGAAGTGCATTATAAATATCACATATTGACTGCCAATGTCTCTGACGTTGAAAGAATACATAAGAAATCAACCTATACTGTCAGTGCCTCCTCTCCCTTTCTCTGTCTCTCTCTGTCTTTCTTGCTCTCCCTTTTTCTCTCTCTCTTTTACTCTCTAATAATGTGCATGAGTCATAAAATCCTCCTCAGAGTGGGTTGATGTTGAGGGTGGAATGTGGGCTTGAGTGTGTGGTGTGAGAATAGTGGGTGTGAGGTAGTAATGCATATGAAATAGCATCACCAGCACTTAAACACTAATGTTCTCATCCCTCAGACTACAATGAGCAGCTGCCCGCGTCACACTGTCCTGTGTTTCATCCCTGCTTTATTTATTAGCTACATTAGCCCTCACTCACTCTCTGTAACTGTTTAATCCTCACTAGTGTCTCACAGTCAGACTTACTGGTTCTCACACTCACACACCAGAATTTGGTTGAATTTGGTTGAATTATTTGTCTGGGTCTCACATCTGAAGTAGTGTTTAACGTGTGCAGGATTGTTAGCGTTGTTCAATGACTTTAAAGGGGCCTTAGTCAAAGCTGGTTGCAGGTTGATGTGCAATAATGGCTAGCTTACAAACATTGTCAGCTGTAGTTATCTGACACTGCTGGTTAGTTGGTTCTTGCTGGTTCTTACTTATGTCACTACTTATGCAAGTATTATTCTATTCAGTATCACTACTACATACTACTATGCAGTGTCACTATTACGTGTAATAACAGACTTGGCGTAGAGTGCAACGCCAAACCACTATATGTGTTAACTAGCAAACTACTTCACCAGTAATTTTACTTATTTATGTATAGTATTCATATCCACCTCTCTTACTGACCACAGCATTTTGTGTACATAGCAGAGTGTATTTTGTGACTTAGACTGTTGTTATTATATTGTAATAATATTATATTATTATATCATTGTTCTTGTCTTTGTGTCTCAGTGTCTGTGCAGGCATAGCATACGCAATCAGTAAGGTTTTCTGATTCTGATAATTCAGCATCCAACTTTATCTCCATTTAGCACTTTCTAAACGAATTCCTGTTTTTCTGTGTGTATTTGGCAGAAGTGAATGTTTTGTCCTGTAGCAGGAGTACTTTTTTGCCAGTGGGCACTTACCACTGGATCCTGACATGTTCGCTTTTCTGAGGATTAAGGTAGGGGTGGAGTCAAGGGGCGTCTATAACAAGACAGACTGTAGGTAAACGTAATCTTAGAGTCCGCCCCAGAAAATAGTTTGTCCAAACATTTTTGCTCACGCAAAGTACAATTGCATTACTTCAGCCACTATTTTCATCATATTCTACAAATATGTCCATGTTATTCGAAGTAATGTGACAGTCAGAGGACAGTGTAGCCTAAATCCATAGTGTAATGTTACTGTCATGAAGTACTGACCCATATAGAAGTACCTTTTCAAAAACAAAAGTAAAATATGTCATTGCAGCAATGCCTTTTCAGAAGAAAGTAATGTATGAAATGAATATGTAGG
Source organism: Alestes dentex (assembly GCA_037576975.1). NCBI lineage: Eukaryota > Metazoa > Chordata > Actinopteri > Characiformes > Alestidae > Alestes > Alestes dentex. The sequence goes on along the minus strand of JBBIGA010000153.1, from coordinate 8,862,256 downwards.
TATTATATACATTATAACATTATAACATTATAACATAATGTTATTACATTTTTAAGTATGTAAATATTTGAAAACTTGATGGGGTCCATTATGTGTCCCATCTGGCGACTCCCTTCTTACCCACGTCCCGTACAGGCAGGGGTTGCCCGAGCTCAGTTTGAGATGTGGTTGGTTTACTAGTGGCACCCTCTAATTCTCTCCACTGGATCCATGTACCTCTCAGCTACTGTTGGTTTAAAAATAGCATCCCAGTGGTGCTACTTTACCCAGTGTATGTAGGGCAGTGGAGAGCTGGAGGAGCACGCTGGCTGCTGGAGTGGAGTAGGTCTTAGCAGCACACTTTACACAAGGCAAAAACTCTCCAGTGACAAATCATTACTGCAGAAAGCTACTGATCTATACTTTGAGACTGTTGAGTGGTCTCAAAGTACACTAACAACACACTCTGGTTACCTTGCTCAAAGCAAGTAGCATCTTGGTATCTGTAAAAATTTCCTGAATTCTCTGGACTGAGATCTCCAGTCCGTGTTTACACTCTGCTTTCACACACCCTATACATCCATCCATCCACCCATCTCCTCATTTCTTACCTCCTCCGCATCTGCTGGTTTAGTGTTTGCATTTGCATGTCACATGATTAGTTTTAGCTGCACTGTTATCACTGTGTAAAGTACAGGACTGTAATGTATGTAAAGTGATAGGTCAGTAAAAACAACACTTTTTTTCCCCAAAATACCCCATTTTCAGCTATATTTTAGCTATGAAGCCGATGTAGATGGGACCCACAGTAGCACAGTGGGTAGTGCTGTGCCTCACACCTCCAAGGTTTGAGGGGTTTTGAATCAGGGTCCTGGCCCTGTGTGTGTTGAGTTTGTTCTCCTTGTGGTGACATGGGTTTCCTCCTGGGTCTCCGGTTTCCCCCACAGTTCAAAGACATGCGCATTAGGTGAACTGGGGATTCTAATATAAATCGTAGGTGTGGGTGTGTGAGTGAATGGCGTGTGCACCCTGTGGTGAGCTGGAGCCCCGCCCCGGATGAGTCGCTGCCTCGCTCCTGCGACACTAGTGAGGATTAAGCGGCTACAGAGAGTGAGTGAGTGAGGGCTAATGTAGCTAATAAATAATGGAAGCATTTTAATGGCAGTTAACATATGGCTTTGTATAACACTCTGTTATCTATAAAAATAGACAACATTTAGCAGGCTGCTGCGACTGATTTTAGCAATTTTTCGACATAACGGCATGTCATATAATGTTAAAAACTACATAAGCAAGTGTGTCTGAGATTGTTTAACAGTTCAGTGCAGTTTGAGGTAAGTGTGTGGTGAATAAAACATGCTGTTTGTGTGGTGCTAATTAGTGTGCATAAGCTTTTCATTACAAATTAGTCAAATGAGCCTAATGGCTACAGTGCTAAACCTCAGACACCAAACAAATCTTTCCTGATCAAATACATTTGAGGTTTGGGAAAACTTGTATAAATTACAGTTTTTACCAAACTCTACCAAGTGCACAATAAATCAGGGGTGTGAAATCTTATCCACAAAGGGTCAGTGTGCCTGCAGATTTTTAATTTAAGCAGGCAGGAGCACACCTGATAGTATTTGCTGCTTTCAGTTTGAAGATGTATTTCAGATTACATTATTGTGCATGTGATTCATCTTATTACTTGAAATGGGAAGTCATATTCCCTTTCATGCCGCACTGATTACCATGTTCGTTCTTATTTAGTATTTAGACATATGTGGGAAGAGGAGCCAGTGCCTCAGCACATCTGCTCGTCTTTGCCAATGTCAGAAACAGAGAACACAATCTGTCAATAAATGTAGGAGCCAAGCTCCTGGTGGAAAAGCTGATTTGTAGATTTGACCCTGATTTTCTGTGTGTTTATGTGTGCATGTGTTGATGTGATCACTGAGGTAGCACTTTGTACCGCCCTTGTGTGACACCACTGCAGTCGACCTGCATACAAACGTGAGCTGGGGAAAATGTGCAGTAGCTACTTAGATATACAGATAGATAGACAGAGGGAGAGAGAGACAGAGAGAGATGGAGACAGAGCAAGCTGATGAAACAGAAAGAGTGCGATAGGGGGAGTGACTGAGGGAAGAAGGCAATGGTGCCGTCACTGACTGCTGCCAAGAGCTGTCACAGCCACGCCCCAGCCAAACCTCACTGGAGAGCACTCAAACTCATCGGCCACCTGACGCGACCACAACCGCGCATGCGTTCACACATCCGTGCACAATCTGTCTCTGTCTCACACACACATACCGGTCAGACTCACCAGCATGTGCTCAAGGGCACTTTCAGTAGGGGCTCTGTGAAGTCGATGACAAATGTGTATCTATACGAACTATACATATAGAGGTCAAAATGCTGAGCCTGTGCTTGGGATGATTCATTTAAACAATCAATGAGCAAAAAGCTTCCAGGATCATGTTACCCTCTCGAGGGAAAGGAGTATTGCAATGTGGCCTCGACACTGTGTTGTTACTGTAGTACGATGTCACCTCCATACATTTATATTTGTATTTGTATTACTGCTTCTATGCTGCAATCCAGTGATGGACAGTTTCAATATTTATCCATATTCAGGTAGTAGATTAATATTTAAATAGTCAAACATTTTACTTCATCCAACCAAGGCCATTAACAATATGTCAATACCATTAAGATGTTTTAGGTTGTCACTGTAATTATTTAATAATAAGAATGTATTGTTTTTTTAAAAACAGTATCTCTCACAAACTCAAAAATGAATGTTCATAACAGTGTATTGAAATCTAAAACTGTCACAGACGCATCGCTTATTATCTTTCAAGAGTCTCTCATTTGACTTACTGGAAGCCTAGGCTTCCTATCAGAGAGCATCCAGAGTAAAGTGGTGGGGGGAGGTTGTGTGTGTACGTGTTGAGGGGTGTCTGTGGGGGTCATGGTACGCGTGCACTGACAGTGAAATGACTGGGCTTTTTGTGAAGTCACTTGTTAGTTTAGGCATGGTGTTTTTTGGGGCTCTTTTTGTAATAGACCTTGTGAAGCCAATTCAGTTTATGTAGTATATATTTAAGATTTATTTCCCTATTAAATAAATAGCAAGTGCTGTTTGCGAATGACAGTGAAGCTCCAAATGAAGCTCCACATTTCTGAAACACCACTTTTTGTCAGTACATCATCTGGCACTATGGTTCTGTTTCATTCATTGCAATTCAAAATAAAATGAACTGTTATCCAGCTTCATAAAGCTCACCTTACACAACCTTTTTTGACTTCTTTAGAATTTGTTCTGCCATTGCCATTCCTACTGTGCACCCTTTTGTAGAAAACCGTGATTTAGTGCTTTACATAAACACGCTCTAAAAGCACAATTTGCAACACTCAAATTTCACAAATTGCCTCCTAATCTGAACGAGAGAAGTCAAAGGCCATTCCAGAATTCACCAAAGATCAGGACAGTTATGTTTCCAGACTGACTATGGGGTGGATACGGTGTCACTGCACATCCTCTGCAGTGGATGTGTTTGGATGGTTGTGTGTGGGCTTCTGTGTGGGATCTGATAGGAACAACACTTGTGTGTCTTCCCACAGCCACATCCAGCCTGTGTTAGTGCTGGATTGGTAAGCAGGTCCCCTGCTCTCTATACCATCTTTCTGTGTCCATTTCTCACACCAACACAAATTTATGTATGCCAGCTGAATTAAACACAGCACTAGGGGGCAAATGCATGTAAATAAAAGAAAACCGAAAACGTATTTTTTGAGACATGCCATGGGTCATACAGAATTGCTTTGTGGTTCTTTTAACTTCTTAAAGGGCAACAGTGTATAACGTTTGTTCAATTGATTTGTTGATAATGTTTCTTAGTGGAGAGTCATTTTTGTTTATTTGAGCTAGAGCTGTGTCTGTCATCAGTTGGGAGATACAAAGTATTGCCAGCTAGGAAGCAAGATGGCGAATCAATGCATTTGACCACTTTTATTATTTAATGGCTGCAAACCAATAAAACCTGTCCATTTCTTGATTGTGACTTTTTTGTTGTTTTGCTGTACAAAATTATGTGTATGAAATTACCTAATTTTATGGCTATGTTTTGAATTTACATTGATCCCATTGATTTTTGCCCAAAAATGAAAAAAATATAGCAAAAATGAAAAGATATATTTTTTGTTTTGCAAAACCAAATTGTGCACGCATCAATATCTTTTTATGTTATTCAGCTTCTAAGTTTCTCATTCATAATTTTCTTTTCTTATAAAGACAAGTGCGGTAGAATTTGTTATGGCAAACCTTAAAAGGGTTTACAGCTGACACTGCTCATTCAGGTGTGCAAGTTTGTTATAAAATTGGCCAGCATTGAAGTTCCACTGATAAAACACAGATATTGCTTTAAAGTTGCTTGTTTTAAAAGAAAATGAATGCACGTCCAATCTTTCATGTCTTATACCACTATCTGGACTGGTGCATCGGCACCCAGTAGCTGCTCATTTTAATTACACCAAAACTGGCAGACCTGGTAAACTTCGACATGAAACAGCGTCATAGTTAACATGAAATGCATGCAAAATGCACAAAACACAAAAACAATAATCATTACTATATGCTTTGCTAAGCATATCCTAGTCATTGTCAGTACTTAAGGATCACTTACCAGCTTCGTGTTTCAACAAGAGAGCATGATTAGGCCTGTTAGATTTCACAGCCTGTGAAGTACCAAATAAAAATAATTTTATTTGTAGTTTCTGACAGTTTTGTTTACATGTGGCCCTGCTGGTGCATTCTGTCTGTTCCTGCCAAACCTCAGAAAAAATGAAATCTTAGTCAGACCCATGTTTATTCACAACAGCTTTTCTGTCTCTTGTCTCCTACAGATAAATTGAATACAGACCTACTGAAGAAGTCTGTTGGTGATATGGATGACCCTTACACCTCTCTCCTGTCTGGTCAAAATTACTCCTTCCAGCATGACACCTCATATTTCTCGGGTGACCTTGGCAGAGAACAGAAGCAGCCAGCAGGCACCGATGGCCTCATCGCTGGCCTGGAGTCCCAGTCAGCCATGTTTGGCTCAGACTCGGGCATTGAGATGACCCCAAGTGCTGAGCTTGGCTACGGTTCCCACAAGCTGCGTGACTCAGATAAGCCTTCTGATTCTACCTACAGCTACATGGACATCAGTAGCAGGGAGGAGCCACAGCGGATGCTGGAGGACTGGGGGATAAGAAACGTCTCTGATTCTGTCCCACTGCCCAGCCTGTGGGGAGAGCGATACCTGGAGAAGAGCCCCTCTCCAGTGGAGGTGGAAACTCTGGGCCCTGCGGTAACACTGGACTGTCAGACCTTACCTTACGTTGAAGAGCCTTCAGACGATGAGCTAAGTGACTACCAACCCTACCGCTCTCCAGGGGCCGAAGGAAATGCCAGCCCTATCAAGATAACCCTGACCGAGATGCCACCCTCATCAATCTCGCCCACCGACACCCAATTCAACCCTCCTGTTACAGTATCCGAGAGAGAAAGCATCCTGAGCTTGGGGCTGCAGGGAGTGCCCATTGTCACACTGTCCGAACCAGAGGATGAAAGTCCTGGCTCTTCCACACCACCACTCACAGGTGAGCGTCAAAGTTCCATAAAGTACCCACTTCCAAACACAAGATCTACATAGTTGTTCACTGACTTTTTAGTAAATATTATCCCCACATATTACTCTGATTTTGGAAAGCCCAGTCATATGGCACAATACATATTTTGGCGCCTGCGATACATGGTTGTCATGCAGGTCATATCAGCTCAAAAATTAGTTTATTAAATTGTATAATTGGATTTCCCATAACAATATAACAGTCCTCTTTATATATATATACTTTATGGTAGAAATTAAAAGCAGCTTGGCCAATCACAAAAGTATTTTTCCTTTTTTCCTTTTTTCCTCCTAAAAATATGGTCAAACAGGGTTAAAAAAAAGCTAAAAACAACACTGCCTCAGCGAACGTAACAGACAACACTAGACAAATACTTATCTAGGTGTCAGACCAGTGTTGATGTGATGTTAAGAAATAAATAGATTATAGTCTTATTATAAAGCCAACTTAATTTGACCATTTATTATATAATGGTAAAAAAAGACTTCCCCCACCAGATGAGTACAAGTAAGAGTATCTGCCTGTTCTAAACGTACTGTGCAGAGTACTGGTTAATAGAGTTTGGAGGGCCATTGTGAATGTAATTTATTGTGGTTTATGTGTGGTTCTAGCTCTAGAGTTGTTTGAGACCTGATCTGAGAAAAAGCACAGGTTGCAGGAAGGTGTGTAGCTGGTATACGTTCTTGTGCAGGTATTTTATGTCATCCTGTGGTCTGTGTGCTGTTGGGCCGAGGCCAAGCACCATCTCTTTGAATGACTAGTTCCACACATGCTCAGTCAGTGGGATGCCTTAGTACAGCAGATGGCCATAGCCAGGTAGACAGTGTTCTGTACCTGCAGAAAAAACTGACCTCTATCTCTCCATTTTATCTTGTTTCAGAAGAGTCTGACTCTCCATCTGATCCTGTGATTCAGGCCAGCGAGGTGAAAACTGTTAGCTTCACACAGGAGAAAGTTCTGGAATCTTCCCCAGCCCTCTCTCAGACTGCCCATAAGCAGAGTTCCTCAGAGGAGCGTAAGAGTAGCCCTTCTCTTCCCTTATATGCCAAGGATGCTGATGCCAGTGGTGGAGAATCTGGAGACTCTGAGATTGAGCTTGTGTCTGAAGAGCCGAGCCCCCAGGCTCCAAGCTCTGGCTACATGAGCTTCAACAAAAGTCCCACCACCCCTCCATCAGCCCCCAGCCCTACTTCAGCTTCTGCTCCAGCCTCTGCTGCTCCTTCTGCCCCTACTTCCACCCCATTCGTCCCCTCAGCCCCTGCCCTTTCACTTTCCCCTGCTCCAGCCCCTGTAACAGCCCCTAACCAAGCCATGCAGTACAGCATCCTGCGGGAGGAGCGTGAAGCCGAACTTGACAGTGAGCTGGCCCTGGAATCCTGTGGTGAGGAAAGCCCCAAGAGATTCCCCCTGGACTCCACCACCACCAAGCCGAGCAAGACCGACCCACATCTGCCTGAGCCTACTTCCCCTCCAGCCACAACAGCTACTGCTTCCCCAGTAAGCCCCGCCCCTCCTCCTGCTGCCCCCGCCGCAAACATTACTCCAAAAGAGAAGAGCCCGAAGGTGGAGGACAAACCCAAGCCCAGTAGTAGCAGTCCCTCAGCCCCCAGCCCAAGCCTCCCGGAGCTAAAGGTGGAGCAGCCTGCAGGAGAGAGGCACGGGGAGAGGAGACGCTCAAGCCAGAGCCGCCGTGGCTCAGAAAGACACACCACACCACCTTCCATATTCCAGGGCCTGACCAGAGAGAAAGGTGAGGCACTATTTGATTAGAATTCACAAAACAATCATCAAATACAACTGGCCTGCGCAAAACAATACACTGGATGTGTCACATGAGCATTCCACGTGGTGAAAGTGTATCATTGCTAGTGATAAATTATATTACATATATGTTGTAAATATATTAAACATATATATGTCCGCACAGCTCTGAAAAGATCAGATCTTTGACACATTACTGCAAAAATTCAGATTTGTGCCACTTCACCCTGGTAATGTGGACATATCCTGTATGCATATTCACATGTATGCATATTAACAAAATAACTGCCAAAATGAGGTAAAATAAAATATTTGTTTGTGTTAACAAAGCAAATGAATTCAGTGCATACCTTTTGTAATGTGGACCATTAAAGTGTAACTGTAAGTCCAAATGTAGGTCCACACTTAGGTTTTGCAATGCAACCTTTTAATTTACTGAATAATTAATTTCTGAACATTTTAGAGTCATTACTAAATAATAAAGCTTAAGATCAGTGACTGACTAAATATGCTGCAGTCTAAGGGATTACTTGTTGTCTAGTAGTTGTGTGTATATACTTTGGTGAACTAAATCATTGCCCAACATTTCTGCACCTTGTTGTTCTCTAAGTCATGGTTATGTAGCACGTATCTAAGGCTTAGAGGTCTGCAATACCCTAAAAATAAACTTAGAGTGACTGTGGTAAAATGGCCACTCCTTGCTCAAGGGAAATCAGTGCAAAGAAAAGGTTTTGGCTAGAAGAACAGGAAGGAACCTTGACGCTGAAGGCCCTTGAGGGCAAACCCATCCTGCTGTGGTCCGTCCTGCAATAATTGTGCATGTTATTGGTAAAGAGTTGAGTAAAAATGCATAAACATATAAACATAAAAAGCATTTTTACATTTGTATGTTGCAGATATCGTGGTTTTAATTAGACCAAGTGCCTGTTGTATCAGTTGGTTGTTCAGAAAGAAGAAACCACTCTTTGTGATCTCAGATAGAAAATACTCACCTGAGTCATTTCGTTCACCACTGTTGTAGAATAATAGGCTGCCTATTAAAATGATTAAAGAAAAGAAGAAATTGCATTTGCCAACTGTGAGGATATAAGATCATGAAAAACGATTATGTCCTTGCGTTAAGTGTCACTATGTGCTCTGTCTACTTCCAAAGCATTGTAGCAGTAGAAGGGCTAATCATGGTCTTAGATCATCAGTTTGAGGTAGCATATGAGGGTAGGACAAAGGAGAGAATATTAACTTAGGGTGTGGACTCTTTGCTCTGCATGACACGTGAGCTTTGTACTACTTTACACTCTCTTAGTCACACACTCATGCACACAGATCCCAATTTCTGGAAGACATTCCCTTCCCACCAGTTAACAGTGTATATCAGTTCATCACCATTCCTGTCCAAACAGAAAACCACAGTGCTTAAGTGGTGCAAACAGGGAGATGTAGCATTTAATGCCTACCCATTACAAACGCATACACATTTACATAGTCGCTTAACATTGCTATACCACATCATTGCTCTAAATTACTATTACTAACATTTACATAGTCTCACAACGTCGTTATATCACTTCATTTCACGACATTAAAACACTGCTGCAGGATCTCAAGCTTTTCATGTAAATTTGGGGCAGTCTTTCTTGTTTACACATTTTCTTGTAGTCTAGCAAATGCACTCTTAAGTCTTAAAAGACATGAATCAGATGTGCTTCTTCATATCACTTAATAAATGTTGTTTTATCACTTAATTACTGTAAATGATCTTTTCTCAGCTCTTATTTTGGGGGTTTTTATTTTGTGATATAAAAAAGCACATCTTTACACTGTCTTTTATGACTTTTGCCAGGCTACAGGAAAACGTATAAACAACAAAGACTGCCCAAAATGTACACGGGTAGCTTGCTGAAATCACGCGACTGTGTTTCTGTGCCGTGAAATGAAATCCAGGTCTTTTTTATTGTGAACACCAGAATAATCTCTGAATGCCCTCATGTAGTATAAGCAGTAGGAGTTTGTATCACGCTGAGCACGCTCCAGAGGGAATGCAAGAAAGAAAAACATTCATCATGATTCTGGCTTTTAATTACAGGTGCTGGAGCTGGCATGTAAGCATTAGTGAACTCGGTTCTGGGTTCACAAAGTCCCCTGAGTCGAACGCTACTGGTTTCTGATTTTTTTAAACGCAGTAATAGAATACTAGTCTTTTACAGCCACATATCCATTGATATTTAATAATAACAATAATAATAATAATATGTGGACCTTAATTAGAAAAACAGAACACTGTTTGACTTGTTTCCTTCTGTTGAAAGTGTGTCTGTTGATGTCATTGGAGTTTGATAATCAGTTGGTGGCATTGTGGTATTGAGGGTAGTGCTGTTTCCTCACAGCAAGAAGGTCCTGGGTTTGCTTTCCGGTAGTCTGCCTGGGCTCACACCTCCAACAGTCCACAGACATGCATGTTAGGTGACCTGGATATGCTGAATTGCCCCAAAGTTAGTAATGGACTGGTGTCCTGCCCATAAGATCTGTCAGATTTGAGTAGCAAATTTAGTTTGGCCCTTGGGCAGCTTAGTTCAACAGGATTTATTTTTAGGTGAAAAAATTGAGTCAAAAGTAGGAAGTTTTGATTGAACCAAAATAGCGTTCAGTGAGCATTCTGTTCATCCAATTCAACCAGTTTTCGTTTGGGTTAGAAGGCCAGAGGAGAACTTTCCACAAAGGGTTCATTTGGGACATGACTTCGTATGTTTAGCTCAGAGCTATCGAGTACCTGAAGATCAGATTACAGTTCACCAGTCACCACAGCATGATCAACATATGATTCATGAAGGTGGCAGAATAACTCGGCAAAGTGTTGCCAGTAGTGCAAATGGAACGTGGGTATGGAATTAATTGGCAGAAAATCGGATTTGTTTAATTTTCTTCTTTTTGACTTTGGTGACCTGCCCAGGGTGTTTCTCTCCCTTTTGCCCTGTGACCACTGGAATAGGTTCCAGTGAGCCTGGTTAAGGAGAACCAGTTCAGATAATGGATGGACGGTAATCAACTGTTTTACTCCTTCTGATCTGTGAAGTACATTTCAGAATCTATCACACCGTGTCCATCTGTCTGTTTATCTATCTATCCACCTATCCAAATGAAGTTAAAAACACTGTAGTATACTATTAAAAACAAATGAACATTTGCCTGGGTTCAGATATTGGAGGTAGATATGCCCCATCTGCTCTGTGCAGAGTTTATGTCAGAAATATTGGTGGCTGGTATGGAAATATTCCCTCATGCTGCCCTCATGTGTTGACATGGACACACTGCACTGCAGATAGGAGTCCAGCAGGTGCTGATAATATTTTCATTTTGCACTCAGCTAATTCTACTCACACTCCTATTTCTGTCTCTCTGAGACCAGTTTAGTGATGATGTGAGTCTCTCACGGTGCCTGAGGCAGCCAGACAGCTGTGAGAGCTCTAAATGATGGCATTTAGCACTCATGCAATTAGAATTTCAGCATATCGTTTTTCTCACTACACACAGCTCCCTAAGGTCTGTGTGTTAAAGAGAGGAAGGAAACCCCGGCATCAGCAATGGCAGCAATGATTATTTTTGGTGCTGTCATGTTATTGTAAAGAGATTTCCTACTTCTGACACACTTAAGACTAAAATGAGTGTCAAATGAATGAATGTCCTAAATGCTATACATACATGTGATTTTTGCTTCACAGGATCTGTCCGCATTACCAGGGTGAAGTGGCACAGATCTGATTTTTTGCAGTAATGTGTCATAGATCTGATCTTTTCAGAGCTGTGCAGACACACATTTGATCTTTCCGTATCAGATCTGAGTCACTTTCATAGCACTTTCATGTGGTCATATGAAATCATCTCACATGATTTACAGCCATGCAACCTAAATGAAAACAGATTAATTTTTTTCACTGTGCATGTACATATTATGCCATCAGTCTGTGTTTGCAGCATAGCAGCACCAGCTAACTCCTAACTTCTATGCTGCAGAAGCAATAAAATGTGGCTTTTTCACATTCTCCCTCAATCAAAAACACTGAGGTGATCAGAGCTAATTATCTTTTCTGTGAAGGCTTGTGCTGCTGGTTCATTCATTTGTTTTTGCTGTCTTTAATTCACATATCATTACTGATTAGGATGTGTACATGCCGATCATGTCAGGGTGCTGGTTCATTCTCATTAAAGACAGAAATTGGTTACTTCAAAAGCAAATGTGAATCATCAAGGCAAAAAAACATGAAGTCTGAGTAAAACTCTTAGAATTGAGCAATAAGGCTTGCATTGTGAGTGTGGCCATAGTTATGCTACAATACTGCTTCTCTTTCTTATGATTTTGTTTCACTTCATTAGTATTTTAATATTCTGCTGACATACAGGCTTTTAAAATTCTATTTATTTAGACTAAATTTAAGATTCAAGATGACTACAGATTGGACTTTTGTCCAGTTTGTGTAGATTAACATTCCATAAACTGTGTTTGAAATTACTCAGCAGATTTGGGCCTGCAGTCTGTCTGATGCTCATGGGTGTGGTATAGTTTACCATTACTTGTTAGGTACATTAGCCTCATAGTTCAGGTGTAAAACTAAACTAACATATGTTTTTTTTAATAGATTGACTACATTTTGTCAGGTCTGGAGTTTGTGTTTTTTGGGTTTATTTTGGGGAACTTTTATTGTGAAAGATTGGGGCTTTTTGTTGTAGATTAATAACAGCTGAGTTGGATGTTTGTGTTTTGATTGGTTCATGGGGTTTTGATTTCATGTATTTAAGTTTGTGTGTAGTGGACCTAGGTGTCGGTCCACCATCATCCTGACTCTAGTTGAGTGCTTTCCGTTCTCCTTTTGTTTAAAAGCTTATTCTGGCTATTGTGCCTTTTCTTTTGGTTTTGACTTTAATAAAAGAAGGAAAGAATGAACATCTGCCTCTGCGCCTGCCCTCCTTTGGGGAGAAGGGGAAAACATGACACAGACACGAAAGGAGAAGCCCCCTTACTGCTTTGAATAGATAAAAATGGATTCCTTCCTCCTCTGAATTTCAGAACTACAATATTATTAATATTATGTATCCCTACATAATATTACAACAGATCACAGCTTTTTAATGGTTAAGGACACTTGTAGCAAAAAACCTTTTAGAATTTGCAGATGGCAGCTTTCTACCTTTCCAGTGCTTTTGCTTTCAGCTGCTTTCTGTGTAATTTGTAAGATCAAGAATGCCTTCAGGTCAAAGTCAAAGTCAAACTTGACAAAACTGTGTTTGGTCCCTCAACAGCGTAGTTAGAGGTTTGATTTTTACATAAAAAGAGAGAGAAAAGTTAGAAACAAGCATTCTGTTCAACCAATTAAACCAGTTAAACCATTTGGCCTAGAAGGCCATAAGAGAACCTTCCACAAAGCATTCATTCTGGAGATGATTTCATATGCTTATGTCAGAGCTATTGAGTTACTCAAGATTAGATTGCAGTTGACCAGTCACCACAGTATGATCAGCATATGATCCATGAAGGTGGCAGAATAAGGTGGCAGGGTAAAGTGTAGCTAGTAATGCAACTGGAACATGGATATGGAATTAATGAATATAGAAAATTTCTTTTCGAATTTGGTAGGCCTCCAACTATTGGTAGGACAGTGAAAACAATCTTATGTACGCTGATGGTGATGGAAGAATGTCTTGCTATTTAGAGTGCCTTCTGGCTGTGTCTGATATATTTCCCAAAATGTACCGGCTGCCAACAAAAGTAAGCCTGCTGATCTGGCCTTCAGCATAGATGATCTCTTCTCAAAGGCTGAAAAATGGTAGGAAAAAAGTGAACTTTTCATTTGCTCAATGATACAGTATTCAACAGCGTAGTGCTTTCTACCATATTTTACATAAATTGTGTGGTATGTGGCTGTAACATGTACAGTAGGCAATATAGACTGTGCCTGAATGGTTTTTATGTGTTTGCTGAAATTGTGCTTCACGTGTCTATGCTTTCTGATTTTAAAAGCAATACCAATGATAGTTTCAAGATTGATGTTCCACACCCTTGTTTTCCAGCTACTGTGAGTTTGACGTTGGTTAAAACTCTTTTAAATGTGTTTGCAGTAAAGATTGATAGTACTGATAGTACAGGGCACCAGGTGGCCTAGTGGTTAAGGAGTTGCCCCTGCGATCAGAAGGTTGTGGGTTTGAATCCCAGGACTGCTGGCTCCTCTGAGGAACCCTTGCACAAGGTACCGTCCCCACACACTGCTCCTCGGGCGCTGTGTTCCTGGCTGCCTGCTGCTTCACTTGGTGAATAGGTTAAATGCAGAGAACAATTTCATGCTGTTCACAGTGCCCTCTGGTGTGTTCACGGATGACAAATAGTCACTTTAGATACACTTACTGTCTACACTTTGAATGTTATAAGAGCTGGAAGGTCACGTTATATTATGGATGGCTTTTTGTCAGTTCCTTATTTGGATTCTGCAGTCACCTTTTGTCATGCTCTGTCCCGGCTCAGATTCTGGAACATGCAGTCAGTGGATGAGGAGACAAATGTTCTTCCTTTTTCCTGCCCTTTTTCCTTTTGTATTGTTTTCTGGCCTGAAGTGTCACCACATTATAAGGTCTAGTATCAGTCATACATTAGTGGCAGTGTCTGACACACAGCTATATCCATTCATGCTGCTGCTGCAGGGATACAGTAATCTCTTGTTTGGACACACAGCTGTGGTCATAGGAAAGAATAGCCATCTTGTGGATGCCTGTGGTATTTCCCCATGGTCAGTAGTTATGTGTGTGTGTGTGTGTGTGTGTGTGTGTATTGTGTTATGCACAGTGCATGGTGCGGCAGGCTGGAGACAGACTGCACCTTCTGTCCCGCACACAGTATGCCCTCGAACTCTCTAGAAGACTGGAGCAGTTTTAACTGAGGTGAGGATGCTTATATCCCCACTTTCCACCAGCAGAGGGCTCAGTGCTCCACCAGTACAGCCAGTGCAGGCACCAATAGACCTGCACCATCAGCACATTTCGCCCACAAAGACCATTTTTTTTCTTTACCAATTCCAACATCTTGTGTATCAGCCAGTACTCATGTAAAATTTGTTTTCTTTGAAACGAATAATCTATAAAATGCACTTTTTTATTTCGATACTACTAAGGTAACTCTTTTAAAGTTATGTGCTTGTGTGATACTATGATGTTAATACTGAGTGACATCAGATAGTTTGGGACATTTGGTGGCCTAGTGTTGAGGGACTTGCTCCTGCGATCAGAAGGTTGTGGATTGAATCCCAGGACTGCTAGTGGCACCTATGAGGTACCCTTGAGCAAGGTCCCACACTGGTGGCTGCCCACACTTGAGGAATGGGTTAAATGCAGGCAGAGAATTTCACATTGTTCGCACTGTGTGCTGTCCTGTGTTCACACATGACTATAAGGGACTACTTTTTATGCAGTCTCTAGTCTCTGTGTTGTGGTGGCCAGATTTAGTGTGGGAAAAGTGGTGCTCTGCAGTGGCCCAGTGTGTTCCTCATAATGCTACTGTGTAGTTTATGTGTAGTTTCGAAGCAAAAGTGTGACCGTTCTGGCAGTAGAACACTAAGGTTCTGTAGATGGAAAAGGGGAAAAGGGGAGTGTTTTACTTGAGGCAAGGTTGCTGCGTGCTTCAAGAGCTACAGCCGCAGTGTTGAGATACAAACATAAATCAGTGCGAAATCCTTTAAAGAAACCATGTTTTACGTACATTAGACACTCACTCTCTCTCTCTCTCTCTCTCGCTCTCTCTCTCTCTCTCTCTCTCTCTTTTACTGTAGCCCATATAGTAAAGAAATGTCAAGAGGCCATAAAAATGAAAAAACGTATTTCCAACACTCCTACTTTCTTAGTCTCTGTGGATGGAATTGCATGCACTTTTTCCATCTCCAGTTTTTGGATGTATGCATTTTTTTGTCACTGGTATTTAATTCACATAAAATATTCACCATATAAACACTAAAGCTGTATCCCACACCTTTAGTACCACTAGTTATACAGTAACCACACAAATTGCTGCCAGTTGTCTAATTGCCCAGGTATGAAAATTTTTATCTGATCTCATTTGAATGCTTTTCTTTCAAGTGCCTCCTCGAGTGTTGCTGGAGAGTCTATGGCTTGCTCATGTTTAAAAACTTGGCTCGTACTGGTTGTGCTGATGAATTTAGGTGTTCCAGATCTTGCTGAGGTCATCGTTATTCTGTCACTCAGGCACTTGTAGTGGATATTTACTGCCATGACTAAGGTTCTGGCACACAGTTTAATGCTCATGCTTTAACTTTCCACTCTTTGCAGTAACCTGCTCAACAGTAATCCATATGCCAAATGTTGGGGTTGTAATTCATTACAAAGTACTGGTCACTACTCTCAGACTGTAATGAGAACACTCTATTGATTACTTCCTGGAAAAAACGATTGTCATTACTCATCACTTAATCATCACACGTCAATACACTGTATAACATGTACACATTTAGAAAGTGCATGGAAAAAATTCCACAGTAATTTTAGTATGTTATTAAGAAAGAAACGTGCAGTTAGGGTAAACATCATTTAAAAGGCATGTGAAGAAAATATGAATTTCTAATGATATAAGAAACCATATTAACTAGCCAGGAGAAACTAAAAACTGCAGCCTTGAAATAAA
>JBBIGA010000153.1:8829836-8842342 GCA_037576975.1 Alestes dentex | reverse complement strand
TGGATTTTTGCTTTGGTTTATGCCCGCAAGTTATGTTTCCCGTCCTCATCTGTTCGCAGCAGTGTTTTCCAATAGTGCTGCCATAATAATGTGATAAGTGGTTCATTTCTGATCAAAGTCTTAAAATATTTCACTTTCCTTAACTTGTCCTTTTCAAATTGTCACATGGATTCAGGCTTTTGCACAACATAGCATAGCCACACAGGTTCATTAATATACATGTTTATGCCAGTAGTAATCCTAACACCCAGTTTAACAAAATCTCATTCTGTGTAAAGTATATAATCTGCCTACCAAAAAATAACTAGCGTCTTATAGAGGAAGAATCCTTTCTGCATTCATAGACCTCATAGTCTTTCTTATAATGGTAATCACCTGATGTCACTGTCCTGGATGCCCTATCGATTCTATGCTTCAGAGAGACACACCTCAGCAGCGAGATTAAACTGTTTATTAGATCAGCAGATTTTGCCTCTTTTCACTTTCAAAAATGCTGTTTAGACAAACCTGGAGTATGAGCAGCTCTTTTGGATCTATCACAAAACATGCTGCTCTGGTTGTTCTTGTCACAAGTGGACATGCGTCTGTTCATGAAGAAAATAGAGACGAATCCTTTTAGAAGGATTCATGATACTAAACACTGGTCATTGGCTATAGGTTAATGACACAGTAGGATTTCATGATGTCAGTGGCCGATGTTATTCATGTTTTTTTTTTTACATGTATAGTCATTAGTGAATGGACATTTCCTTTCTTTTTTTAAACACCAGGAATTTACTACAAACTCACTCAGTTACCCCATTATGCCAGGAATACCACAAGCCTTCCAGTACATAAGTTTAATCTGCCTGTATTACGCTCAATACACATAGTATTGGCCACAACAAGGTGTTCATTATCTGTTATAAAATTGCCATTTTGGTGCATCCCTCTGAATATAGAATTATACCTATATTAGTCTGTATTATGAAAAATGTGAGTATTTCTAAACGCAGACCTTTTTACAGCCCAGTGACCACAGAGCAAGAGTAGATAGCATTTGGGCTGGACGAGACAAAAGTAGATCAAATGAGACTGCATCAGAGGAGATCACATCAAACACCAAGAGATCCCTCTCCTATCACTAGACTAAAAGAACTCAGAACATCAGGCACTCCACATTACTGTGTTGTAGCTCACACTTTGATTTCACCCAATTCAGTTAAATGTAGATCTCCACCGGGAATAACTAACCTAGAATTCAAACAGAGGAACCTTGTGACTTCTAGTTTTATTTCACAGAGGCAGGACAACTAACACCACTCCTAATGTTTGTCAGAACCTAACCAATGTGCACCACCAGTTTATGCACTAAGACTTTTGAAAGGACACCAGAGTGATTTTTGTACCCAGTGGCAGAAGTAGGTGGGTCAGAACATAAACTGTGAGGTACTATTTTTAAGAAGGCTCCATTTTTAGAAAAACCTAGTGGTCTACACGCTTGGAATGTTTGCCCATAACTGTTTTTAAGATTCAGACACATTTTTGACATTTTTGTTTATAAGATTCAGACACAGTTTTTCTTATGAGAAGGAACCATCAGTAAAAAGATTTAGACTCATTCCTAAGATATTATGAGACACAGAAGAACCTGATGATACAGATGCAAATGGACTAACTCCCAGCTCCCCATGCAAACATTAACACTATTCATACTTTATGACACAACGCTTAGTACATGCCATGCTGATTCATACAGCACTAAAGCTGCACTGTGTTCTCTTCAGTCTGGCCTCAGGCCATACTTGTTTACCAGCAATGCTTTTGGTGCGTGATATGGCATGTCTATTCTAGTCTTTCTCTGAAACTATAGGAAACTATAGGAAAGAAGTGAGTATCTTCAGTCCCATAGAGGGCACCAAGCTCAAACCCCATGTGTGGTTGGAATAGTGATTAAACTGGGCATTTAATTACAGGTGATGTAACTGACCTCGTTCTAATGGGTATTCGATGGCAGGATCGGCAGCCCTGCAAACTCTCCATCAAACTAAAGTCCAGACATGCAGCATTTGGGTCTAAATGATAATGTGACAGATATGATGATCCTTTCTAAAATGTACTGCATTATGATGTTATGTCACCTAATGATCAGTCTTCCCAAACTGTATCTTATTACTGTACCAGATCAATTGTGTGTAAGTAGATACAGTATTCGTTTTGCGAGTTTTCCGTTAATAGATGCATATTCATAAAAGATGCATGCTGTTGGGTTCAAATCTGGGTCTATTTACAGTCTTTTCAGTTTAGAGCCACACAAATTTTCAGTTACAAGCATTAATTTGTGTGCAGCGCAGAAAGTAAAGGCGATTCATTGTTAGACCTTTCTAACGTTGTTAGACCTTTGACCTGTAGATCTGATATCGCATCATGTGGTATGGCTCTTTGAAGCAGCTTGTCGTCCCTGGCAGCTGAGCAGTGCTGAGTGTTTCTCTACAGTCCCTCTGTCTCTTGCCAAGGCTGTGTCATTCAAATCGGTTGCGTGTAATTATGTTAGTCATGGGCTGACTTATGTGGTGTTCTGTTGAAAGAGTTTGTATTTCTAATCTGCTGACAAGGAAATTGGGCTGGTCTGTTTCTATAATGCATAGCAGTGCTTCAGGTTCTTTGAAAGTGATTGAGTCTGCAAGGTAAAAGTGTTGAAACCCAGGCCTACCTAGATTAGACCAAGGCAGTCAATACCTGTGTTTTTTGTTTATTTTATGGACAGTCTCTGCTGGATTCAACAATGCCCTTGGTGGTAAAGGCTTCTTAACCCTTTACTGCATTTTGCTGCCATATAGCAAGAAGTGCTTTCTTTTATGTATTAATTTTTTATTGCCCAATTACAATATAAAACATTCACATCTTCCTTTAGATTTATGAGTAAATTAGTACACATTTACATCACAATACATGTTTCAGAGTATACTGTAGATTGTGTACTTAGACTGACCAATTGCATGTTTTGTTACAAAGAGACTACAGTTAGTCTCATTTGATACATTTATTTAATTGATTTTGTGCATTGCAGTACTGTATGTGAAAATCACTGTACTCAGTTTTTGATTGTTTTTTTTTTAATTTGACACTGCTGGTTCTTTTGTCTGTAGGAACTTATCGAACCTTAGAAAAAAAAATTATATTTTGATGCACATCATGTATCGATAAAATCTCTTGGAGTATTGTGATATTACATTTTTGCTGTATCACCCACCCCTATTGTTGCCATATGGCAACAGCATGCGACAATGGAACTGCAATCTGGAGTGCGTACAGTGGGAGTAAAAGAACACAGTCCCATCCGCCTTTTCCTTAGTTATTTTATGTTCCAAATAGACTCTTTCATCTTAATTATTTTTTTAACACTTTTCTGTATTTCTAATCTATTTATGTGCATACAACTGTGCACATGATTTTTTCTCAGGTCTGGATGATTTATGTGCCAGTGTCCGATGGGAGTGAAACGGTTTACTCCCATTGCAGACACAGCAAATTGCAGTTCTATTGTTGTATGCCATCGCCATATGGCAACAAAATACAAACTATACCCACCCCCTACCCCCCGTTTTTATAAGTAATAAATATTCTACTGTCATTTTAATCAAGAAAGACTATTTGTATTCCTATGTAAAACATTTTACATTTCTTACTCATAAACATCAACAGCTGTCAAGTTAGAAATGTGATTGTTAGTGGTAGATCAGGAGTATGACATGCATGCAGTCTTCTCTTTAAGATTCCAACAGGAACAGAGCTGCAGTATTGATCGTTGTTGATAGTTATACAGCAGGGCTGCTAAAACAGAATGTGTAGACAGTTTCTGTTCAAATTGCTTGAGAAAACCTGCCCCAAGTTGTGGAACTCCCAGCAGACCTAAATCACACTAAGGGACAATCTATTAGAGCTGTAATGAAGATACTGAATCCGATGCTACTGTAAGATAGATGTAGTTTTTAATTTTGACCAACATCTGATTTTGTTTATTGGAGCATCCAGAGGATATGACGTGTGTGTATGTGTATGTGTGTGTGTGTGTGTGTGTGTGTGTGTGTGTGTGTGTGTGTGTGTGTATTATAATACAGTTTTTTAGCCAATGAGCAACAGCAAACTAAATGCAGGGAGTTTAGTACATTTGCACATGATGCATGTCATAAATCATTATATTTTAATAATTTTGCATAAGTCTTTAAAGCTTTGCCTTTAGGGCTCATTTTTTGTAATTGCTTCACCCTTTGCTTGTCCTTTAGCACCTCATTAACATCAGCACCAGGATATGTCTTTCATGTGGGGCATTTTTAATTGCTCAGGATTAGCTGTAATACGCAAATTTCATGATTAGCTTTTCAGTTGAAGGCTGTAGTGTCTAAGGTTACAATGGCCTAACAGAACTATGTCGGATCCGGAGCTACACTAGAGGTAGCATTAGCATGCTAGCCTGTCATGGCGACACTCATTTCCTATCCTTGTGTTTCCCTTAACTGTCCTCCATCCTGCCTGATCCTTCCCTTCCCCCTCACATCATCAGCACCTCATTACTCCGTCTGGCAGGCACATCTCTTTCAGTGACAGAGAGAGAGAGAGACAGACAGAGAGAGAGAGACACCGAGAGAGAGAGAGAAGCACATAGTTATGAGGAGAGAGATGGAGCGCAGTTTCTATGGCAACTGCATCAGCGCTCACTCCACTGCACCCATCTCCCCGTTTCCGTGGCGACGGAGCACCATTCAGAAGAGAGCCTCCTCACCAACACATTTTTGCCACACACATTTTAATGGGAAATGCTGTGGTATCACACACGTGTGGGTGTGTGCATGTATGTGTGACCTGGGGGTTGCATCGCGCATTGTACCACAAGATGAGCACAACAGTGCGAAATAAATTGGATGTGCATACTTACACTAGTGCGATCTATAAATTGTAACGAAAGACATGTACCGGGTCACTACTGGCTAAAATAAGCTGTCCTGTATAAATAATAAATGCTCTTGCCCTGTCTTCAGACAGCTACTGTCATCTGTGTATTGCATGAAAGGGTCTTGACCACACCCTGTTGTTACACACTCACAAAGGACCCAGGCAGCATGTGTAAACCCAGGTGGTGCCAGGGTTTCTGGAGCGTTAGCAGTATTAGCTGCTAGCTTAGCATCGCTCAAAATAATGCTCCATGCTCCAGTTTTCAGCTGGCTGGAAGAGAGGGAAAATTGGCACCGATCTGTGTCAGGATAACGAATACGAGAGTGTGAAATATGTGGTCAGTGGCTGTGTTTTATTTATATTTATATATTTACCAGTACTGCTAGATCATTACTGATCACATCATTGGTTATGATGTGGAAAAAAATATTATGCTGTTTTCACTATTGTCTACAGAATTGTTATTTCATGAATTGGGCAGGTTTGTTCATGATAATATATTAGTGACAAAGAAAAGAGGGAGCAGATTGGGATGGGGGTTGAAGATGACAAATTGATATGCAAATATGTGTTGAATGCAGGTCCATATGGAGAGCTATTATTGTGCCGTGTGTCTAGACGTGGTATGAGTAGATGAAGAGAGCGAAAGATGGATGGATGGATGGATAGATAGATAGATAGACAGATAATCATCAACTTTTGATTTTTCAAAATCCACTGAATACACACATCTGATTTTTATACAGTAGTAAACAGTAAAGATGAAAACAATGCACCTAAAATAACCCAGGAATTAGGTGTTTTCCAAAAAAGAGCTCATTCAGTATTATTGTAATCTACAAAAGATGGTTTATCATGTAAGAATCACATTCAGATAAGTTTGTCTTTATCGGATTGCGCACCTATTAAATTATGGTAGCTTCCAGTCCTGAGTACCTGGTGCCAGTTTGTTGCTATGGTCACCAAGCTGCCCTTGGGCAAGGATTAGGCTCCTCCAAGGGAGTCTGAGGAATATGTTCAGAGGCAAAAGTGAAGGAGCGTGATGAACGAAATGGAGAGACAGTAGAGTGAACAGTTACTCTTGCTTGAATTATAGCATTTTCTACACTAGCTTTTATTATTTAATAATAAAACACTCACGTAATGTTTTGTCAGTACATTTTTTACTGTCATTCATGGTCAAGACATGACAGCTCTGAATGATTTAGATCAGTAAATGGCAATCCGAGTCTCACCAGCCAGATTTCAGCTTGTCATTAGAGAGTCTGGTGGGTTTTATCACTCAGCGTACAAAAAGTGTGCGTTTTTACCGCAAAGGGCCGTTTCTTTGTGGTACCAAATGACCACCCACAAACTGCTGTTTTTGTGTTAGTAATCATTGCTCCAAAAAGGATTAATGAATGTATCGAAGCTAGTTCTCTACCACCTTTCTTTAAAACACAAGTAAGGAATCTTGGAAGACTTTATTTGATAAACAAATCAATGCAATGCTTTTCCAGATAAGAACAATATCCAGTCTTACCCAACTTGATAAGAAATACATAGCCTACATGTAGGATGAACATGCTCTGCCAGTACGTTCCCACATGGTCTTTAAGGTCAACCTTTCAATAGTTTATACAGCTCCATGGCTTAAACTAAACTGAGATTGTGTCTTTGATGTTGCTGCACCATGACTCTGGAACAGTCTAATAACTGACATCGAACAGGCGTCCTAAGTGATGTTTATATGCAAGCTCAAATCACTTCTGCATCAACTGGCTTTTAATAACTGTTGAATGGTTAGTGTTGGATGAGGTGTTGCACAGGGTGTTACAGTGTTTGTATGTCTTATGCGTATATGAGTAGCATTTGGAAAAAATTCTCCATGTACTGTAAAGCACTTAAATGTGCTACAAGAACACTTAAGTGACCTTGCAAGACATAATGCCATTAATTATTTCTGAGCTTCCTCTAAAAGGTTCACTATTGCTATGGTGAACAGCAAACAACTGCTTGCAAAATGTTGTTCCATCAGGTTTATGTGGAGTAAAAACAATGTATGAAATGGTGTAATGAATAAGCATATATATATATATATATATATATACACACACACACACACACACACAAATATATATATATATATATATATATATATATATATCCAGGGTCTCCACCCACAAACTGTGCAAAATGCATTTATCCACCTCCCAGGTTCTTTATTAGCTGGACCTGAGTGTAACAGTTAGGTTAGAGGTGGAACCTGCAAGTAGATATCCGGAAGAAACTGGCATTACTCAAACATTACAGTAAAGAAACTCAAGAATTACAGTAAAGAAACTTTCCAGTAAGTGCTGGAAATAATAGTCTGGGGTATACATGACAGTTCAGTAGGGGTTGCCTTCTCTCTTTTTCTGATTGCAGTAAAGGAACTTATCCAGTTATAACACGGGTTGATGATTCACTGATTTACTTACGGATGCACCTCTCTCTCTCTCTCTCTCTCTCTCTGTCTCTCTCTCTCTCTCTGTAGCGATGGATCTTTTGTACTGGCGAGACCTGAAGCAGACGGGGCTGGTGTTTGGAAGTGTGTTGCTGCTGCTCTTCTCTCTAACTCAGTTCAGTGTGGTCAGTGTGGTGGCCTACCTGGCCCTGGCCGCCCTCTCCGCCACCATCAGCTTCAGAGTCTACAAGTCCGTGCTGCAGGCTGTGCAGAAGACTGACGAGGGACACCCCTTTAAGTAAGACTTGCTTTGCTCACCTTCGTGTTTTAAGATGCAACTTAAAGCATGGTAAAATGTAACACAGATCTCTTTTATGAGGTTAAAAAGGCTCACGTAGAACATGCTTTTGGTCACTTTCTCGTATTTGGTCATCTAGCCAGACTAGATACATCAGCATGTGCCAGATTTAACCTTTGAAAAAGGTTCCATATACACTTCTCTCTAAAATGAACCTCCATGCAGTATTTCCTTTTCTTTTTTCATGTTACCACATAAATCAACAAGCTTGACTCTTTCGACAGCCCATAGTACGACTGCTCTTGGTTTGGGGAGAACTCTAGTCTTGTGTATCTTTCATCCTTCATTTCTTTGTTTATTCTGTCACCTCTGAGTCAGCACTCGGCAGACTCATCTCCACTTACATAATTGTAAGCTGGTATAGAAAACATATTCAGTTTTCACTTGTGTTCAAGGTGGTAGGAATCGTTTTTGAGTGATATGATCACAATGTGCCCTGAATGTTTACACCTGGCTGTCCATGTGATCACGTGAAATCCAAATATGAACCAACAACGCATGTTTATGCAAACAGCCTTAATCAAAGTCCATGAGCTCTCTCCTATAAATTCAAAATCACTGTTTATTTTTAACTTTTGTTTTCACAGATTCATCACAACACAGTATAAATGTCAAAATAAACATTATTCATTTGTCTTCCTATTTGATGTTCTGCTTTGTGGTCAAAAATACGTTTGCCTGTGTTTGACAAAGCTTCTTTTTTACTAATCCTATTTATTTTGATGCAAATATTTTGGGCACCTAAAACTGTATTAAATTAATATCTCTAAATAATTTTTCTAGAAAAAAATACAAATAGCCTTTCAGTCTATTTTATCTGAACCTGCCATCAGATAAGTTTTGACTGAATTGTTTACAAGCGTTGGTTTATGTTTCCATTTGGGTGAAGGATGAGTAGGCCGCTTGTATAAAAATTGCTCAAATAATTTTCAGATTATTTCACCAGAATCAAAAGGTGTGAGGTGATGCCCTGCTCTTCCCTGCATTATCACTTTAAAGTTAAGACAAAAGGTTATTCAATGATAAATATCTGATTACAATGCCAGACAGCTTTCTCAGTTATTAGACAAGCATTTGCAACATTATTCATAATTCTATACATGTTTCACTAATTATGTTAAAGTATGAACAGCATTGTATTTGCAGTTCAAGTGGTTTCATACTGAAGCCATTGTTTCTGAACTTTAGGATGGTAGTGAAGCCCCTGTGTGTTTCTGTGTGCAGGTCATATCTGGAGGTGGAGATGTCATTGTCCCATGATCAGATGCAGAGGTATGCAGAGAATGCCCAACGCTACTTTAACAGCACCCTGAAGGAGCTGCGCAGACTGTTCCTTGTGCAGGACCTGGTGGATTCACTAAAGGTAACCCTTGCTTATCCCATAAATCAATAGATCCACAGTATGAATAAACGCTTATTGCGTAAATCCAAGTCTACTGCTCACAATGGCTAACACTGTTTTTTCATTGTGTAGTTTGCAGTGCTCATGTGGCTGCTGACCTATGTAGGAGCACTCTTCAATGGCCTCACACTGCTCATCATGGGTGAGACCTCAACTTATATCCAATCTAAGTCATTTAGAGTCCTGTAAAGACCATGTCTCAATAGGTCAGAGCTGTTTTGGCTGTACAAAGGGGATCTACACGTTATGGCTGATCGATATACTTTCAGATCAATGTAACTGAACTCTTTCTCTTCTGTTTTGCAGCTGTCGTGTCCATGTTTTCCATGCCTGTGGTCTATGAGAAATACCAGGTATGGGGCAAACAGTGTGCTTGTGTTTAATGGGTTTTATACGCTCAGTAGGCACTCATTTCAAAATTCAGATAACTGATGTCAGCAGTTCTAATAGTGTGCTCTTTTGATTTAAATTGTATTCAGTAGTTTTGGTTAAACAGTGCCTATATGAATGTGTAGACTGATATTTTCTCTCCTTATCTTCAGGCACAGATTGACCAGTATTTGGGTCTTATAAGGACTCAAGTAAACTCGGTAGTGGGAAAGTAAGTACTGTCAGCTCTTTATGCTAGTGTCATTGCATTTATCCAGAAATATATCTTGTGTGTTACAGTGTCTATATGTGTTGGATTTTTCAGGATCCAGGAGAAGATTCCTGGGGCCAAGCGAAAGGCTGAGTAAAGCCCAAGGGTTGCTGGAGAATGCTAGAAGGCCCTGACCAGCCCTTCCTTAATTCCAGGGAAGGCTTACTGTTGGTCAGGGGGTTCCCTAACACACACACACACACGCACACACACACACGCACACAAACATACATACACGCAAATGTTCAAGTTACTGGAGCATAGTTCTACGTTGTGCACACTGTGGTGTCTAGAGCAACATCCAAGCGGTTCAGGAGAAGTCCCACCCTCGCCCAGTAACCATAGTGGGGAAAAAAAGACAAACGCGCTGCCACTTAAGCACTGAGCTGTAGTGAGAAAAAAACAAAATCAGTGACATATAGGAATAAGTTGAAACAAGTGGGGAAAAAAGACCAAAAAAATGTGTTTTGTGTTGCTTATTAAGTGCATGAAGTCAAGAGTCTGTGCTGATGCAATTCTTCTTTTCCTCTGGTTTCCTTGGTTCTTGGCTTTCTCAGCTATGCTGAAGACGTTTCTCTGTAGTGTGTGAAGGATCTCTTCAGCTTTAGTGCTCTCCTGTGATAGTCTCTTCTTCTTCAAGAAAAAAAGCAGCTTTTTTCGTCTCTGGGGCGTTGGGTGGGGCTTCTCTCAGCATACCTGAAAACATAAACTTCAATATTACTTAAGTATCAGCTAGACGCGTGGACCTGCCAAGGTTTACCTTCTTCATGTGGCACAAGAGCAAATATTTAGCTGTTCAGACTAGGTATGGTAAACTAACTTGTAGTGTGTTTTTTATATATACATACATATATATATATAACTCGTTACAGGAACTACGGAGACTCATGGTTTTAGGTACTGTCGTCAATCTTCTTTTAAGTACAATGCAAATGAACAAGAGAGACGGAGGAGGAGGAAGCTAAAGCGAGTGAATGCCAGCTTGGTGAATCTGTCCATATTTGTACTATGTTGAGTGTAGTTCTTCTTAGCCATGGACTCTTAACTATTTGCACTTAAAATGTACTCATTACTGAATGCGGAAATAAATGTTCTTAAATGTATATTGTCTCTGTGCTTTATTTATAAGTGTTCCATTTAGCCAAAACATTCTTCCACTGAAACAGAATATTCTTATAATAGCATAGTTGTTGTGCTAAGATGGCACTGACTCTATGCCTAGATATGCCATTCTAGCATGAGATAAATGAATTGGGTTGAGTATATACTCCATGTTTTGATAACTTCTTTTCTATAGCTCACAGTGGCAGCATATGAGGATGGTGCCACTTTTCTGCCTAGAACAAACGCGCATGCCACTGTGCCAGGAACAGGTGGCACGGATGCTGATGCTGCGTTGGTCTGAGAGCTGCCAGGCACACCAACAGAGCAGTTTGTCCTTCAGCCTATCAGGGGGTATTTCACAAAGCTGGATTTCTCAATTCAGCAAGATAACCTAATCTCAAAGTCAAGCCTGTTCGATAGGAAATAAGATGAGGGACACTTTATCAGAAAATCCTCAACTTGGGTTCATGTTGTCTGGCTAACTGGCAAATAACACCAGGAGTTCAACGAGAACTCAAAAATACTCCTGAAAAGAAAGAGATCCTAAGAGACTCACTGGAGAAATCCAGTGAGCACCATCCCTGGTCCTGGAACTCTACCCTACCCTTCTGCTGAATCTAGTTCCAAGCATACCTTGCCACACCTGCTTGTTGATTGACTAGATTACGTGGAGGCAGCTTGGTAGCTGCAGGTTGGACTTAAACTCTAAAGGAAAGTGGACCTCAAGGAAGGTTGGTGACTCCTGCTTTACAGTGATCCTTACAGTAGGTCATATTGTAGTTAGGAGGTGACATGAGAATTAATTGAATAAAGTTCAGTGTGCTAGAGTGGCCTACATCATGAGCATGTTCCCCTTTTGACCAATCAGATAAGTGAAAAAGCCTTCAGTGTTTTGCAAACTGGGATGAGACTGGTGGTTGCAGTCACTGAGATCCTTGAGCTGTATGATTTCACATTCCTATTTCATGACTATTTACATCAACAAAAACTGGAATACTTCCTATTGGCTATGCTAGATTGCAATTACTAGCTAGTCAAAGTCAAAGTCAACCATACATAAGTATACAGAGATGAAATGGAGATATTCAGGTTCCACAGTGTACATATAGTTCAACAGACATAAGACATTGAGCAACAAACAAAACAATAAAATAAGATAAGAAAAGATAAGTAGTGATTGACAATTGTCAGATTATTGTACCTTGGCAGTAGGATCTGACCACTACAGAAATCTTTTGGCAGTACAAATTGAAGAAGCAAAAAATCACATAACTAATATCATACATATCATTTTATGTGTTTTAGATTTAAATCTAAATTTTAGTTCAGCAGTGTTCAGTTTTGCTGACCTATATGAATGTCCGTTTTCAACTACTGGACAGTAATCCTTAAAGATACAGTAGATGATACTGTACTTAAGTGGTGACTCTAAAGCTGAAGAAATTGACTAGAGATTGTAATCTTCAAGGAAGTCTAGAGGCAAACATTAACCTTACTATTAAAGCATATCTTGATAACTTAAATAACTGAAAACATATGTATATATATTTTTGTTTCAGTTAGTGTGTGTGTGTATGTATGCATGAGCATATATATATATATATATATATGTATGTATATATATATATATATATATATATATATA
>JBBIGA010000153.1:8801939-8820379 GCA_037576975.1 Alestes dentex | reverse complement strand
TACATAAAATGAATGAAGGCACACAAACAAACGGGAAAAAATAGAATACAAAAATATGGATATGGGCCCTTCAGCAGCTAAATACAGTTTAATGTGTAGTAATGTAGGCATGCAATTTGCATGATACTAGTTGGAGATTATTTGCTAAACTTTCTCTTCTACCCAAATGAGAAATCTGTGTTCCAGAAAAAGAAACTGGAAATAGTAAGTAGTTCCTCAATGAAAATGGTTATAGCCTAATCCTGAACTAGTTATCAGCCCAGAACACATCCCCAAAGTGCTGATTGTCCTAAATACACCTGAGTGATTTGATGAGTGAAAAACAGCAGCTGTGCTGCAAATTATGGAATGTGTATATTAGATGAAAGGGTTTTGTGTAAGACAAAGAAAGACCTTTTGAGGTCAAAGAATGAAAAAAGAGATCAAATCACATAGGCTGACCCCATTCATCTTAATTAGGACAACATTAAAATGATCTAATTGCTTACTGGTTTGATTATTCACTAATTACTTCACTTGGTAAGTGTGAAAGAGGCTTAAGTAGGACAAAAAATCTCATACAAACGATCTCTCTCTCACCTTCTCTCTCTCTCTCTCTCTCTCTCTCTCTCATTAAGAGATTGGAACATAAATGAATAGAAATGGACGGATGACACATCGCTGGCCTGCTTGCTTATGCAGTACATGCAGGAACAGTGCTAAAAGACATGATTAAGTAGGTCAGCTGCATAGCGCTTCTTGTTCAGCATCCAGCCACCCACAATGTTCTTATTACAATTAGAACCCTGAGCTGCATGAAGTCATATGAACTGTAATAAGGTTCCAGTTGTAAAAACAGCATTGTTTGGCTGAATAGTACGCATACTATATGGCACATATGATGTGTGTATTACATGGCACTTCTCCGAACATCTCTGAAAAAAACACTAGACTCTTGCTCTTCAGTGTCCACTGTTAGTTGCAGGTTTGGTCATTTTCAAGCTGCAGCATCAACCCATAGCACTGTGCAAAATTCAGAGACCACTTGAGTGACTGACTGTTTATTACATTTCCAGTCAAAACAGCCATTAAGTAAAATGTATCCATTTGCATATTTATATTTAAGAAAAATTTAACACTCATGACAACTAAATCTGATGTCATTTCTATTCAATATTTAAGGTGTCCACTCTGCGTTTATTGCTGCTTTCATTTTTTTTGGGGGGGATCCTTTTTTTTCAAGTAAACACCTCTGTTTAGCTTTAGAAATCTGTCTCTCTCACTCTCTCATTTTCAGTAACTGCTTAATCCTCACTGGTGTCGTGGGTACCCGGAGCCTATCCCGGAGTCAACAGGCATGAGGCAGGGTTAGAAATCTCTCCTTCAGTCATTTTAGTGGCACACGAGAAGGACGGAGAGTTTGTGTTTTTATGTAGCTGCTTTTGTGAATGTTAGTGTCTGTTTGAAGCCTAATGTGAGAACTTTTAATGTCAGTGAGAGCTTTGGAAACTGTTTTTTGGAAGGTTGGTTGGTTTGGTTGGGTTTTAGATGGGAAATATGGGAGGTTAAAGTGGCAGTATATTATGCATATTTTTTTAAGTATATGTTTCTTGTTATTTTTCTGATGCATAAAAAGCAATAACTTAATGGTCGTATTGAGCGGAAATTAAATAAACCATGAGGGTGTCTGACTTTTGCACACTACTGGATGTGGCCAGTTTTGGGCACCCATTTCTTTATTTATAATATCTACACTTCCAGTCAAAAGTTTTTGCACACCACAGGTTTGTACCCCTTACCTATTTATTATATAAACTGCAGATTTTTTATTTTTGTTACACATTGGAAAGTTGAGTGAATAACTATAAATTATTTCCTTTATTCCTATATTGTTTCCCTTATAACATGGGAAGAATATGCAAGTGGTTATGTATATTATACACTATACTGCCAAAAGTATTTACGCACCCATTAAAATAATTAAATTCAAGTGTTCCAATCACTTCCAAGGCCACAGGTGTATAACTTCAAAACCGCTTCTACAAACATTTGTGAAAGAATGGGTCACTCTCAGGAGCTCAGTGAATTCCAGTGTGGTACCGTGATAGGATGCCACCTGTGCAACAACTCCAGTCGTGAAATTTCCTCGCTACTAAATATTCCACAGTCAGCTCTCAGTGGTATTATAACAAAGTGGAAGCGATTGGGAACGACAGCAACTCAGTCACGAAGTGGTAGGCCACGTAAACTGATGGAGCTGGTCAGTGGATGCTGGGGCGCACGGTGCACAGAGGTCGCCGACTTTCTGCAGAGTCAATCGCTACAGACCTCCAAACATCATGTGGCCTTCAGATTAGCTCAAGAACAGCATAAAGAGCTTCTCCATCTGGCAATCTGATGGACGAATCTGGGTTTGGCAGTTGCCAGGAAAACGGTACTTGTCTGACTGCATTGTGCCAAGTATAAAGTTTGGTGGTGGGGGGATTATGGTGTGGGGTTGTTTTTCGGGAGCTGGGCTTTGCCCCGTTAGTTCCAGTGAAAGGAACTCTGAATGCTTCAGAATACCAAGAGATTTTGGACAATTTCATGCTCCCAACTTTGTGGAAACAGTTTGGGGACGGTCCCTTCCTGTTCCAACAAGACAACAAGCAAGTTGCGTAAAGACATGGATGAGGATGAGTGAGTTTGGTGTGGAAGAACTTGACTGGCCTGCACAGAGTCCTGACCTCAACCCGATAGAACACCTTTGGGATGAATTAGAGCGGAGACTGCGAGCCAGGCCTTCTCGTCCAGCATCAGTGTCTGACCTCACAAATGTGCTTCTGGAAGAATGGTCCAAAATTCCCATAAACACACGCCTAAACCTTGTGGAGAGCTTGCCCGGAAGAGCTGAAGCTGTTATAGCTGCAAAGGGTGGGCCGACGTCATATTAAACCCTATGGATTAAGAATGGGATGTCACTTTCAAGTTCATATGCGTGTAAAGGCAGGTGAGCGAATACTTTTAGCAATATAATGTATATTAACTGGTTGTGTGGTGATGCAGAGTCAGATTCTAGACTGTCCTTTAACTTTGAATGTACTAGTTAACTTTTTCATCTCATATCACTTATGGGCTGGTTAAATATCTAACACTTGTCTGGTGATCCACATTATAATTATATTAGATGGCTTTTTGTAGGTCATTGGCAATGAATAAAAAACATGACATTTTCTGGTTAATAAAGGTACTCAACTGGTGGCGAAAAATACTGAGTGTATTCTCAATAAATATTAAGTGAGTACTGTGGAAAAATAGAAAATCTGTGTGTGTGCAAAAATGTTTGACTGGCAGGGTATTTACCTATACCCATGTTGATCCATTACAATGTTCACAGATGGACAGAGAGTGTTTTGGTTCAAATGGAGTGGACAGAGGTCTGAAATCTGACCCAATCTTTAACAGAACCAGTACCAGATGCAATACACTGATTATGGGTCTCAGAGGACTAAGGGGGCCAGCAGGCCACCCAAAGGCCTCCATATGGCGCCAACTGCTCTAAGCAAGGGATATTTTGTGTCCCTGAATGTTTTTTGCATGAACACTGTTCTCTACCCTGAGGCAAACACTTTGAAATGAAAGAGCCCATAAGACAGAAAACTAATTTTCTATACTTCTTTGTTAAAAAGAGCTTTTAACAAAGAAGAGTAAATATTTTTAAAGTCTCAAAACACGCCTTTCACTCCAAAATGCATCAAAGGCCATTTTCCTTTTTTTTGTTGTGTTCCTGATACACATTGTTGGGAATAGGATTTACACATTTAAGAAATATCAGAGTTACATTGTGATTAATACCACCTCCGTGATAGGAATAAAAATTTGTTTTACATGTTGTCATCTGCTATTCTTTTCAAAATTATTTATATTGTTAGACATAGGCATGCAACTTTTTGGAATAAACCTGCAAGGCTATCCATTTTGAATTCATTTTTCCTGTGATGTCACTAATTCACGTACAGGGTGGATGACAGTGTGTTAGGTAATAAGGCCCTGAATCTTAAAGCCACTTGTTAACTCTATTTACAATATTTACTTTTTCATTTATTTAGGAAATCGTCAGAGTTTCTTAAATTGTCCCAACATACTCTATATCAGTTTAACCCCGTCCATTCACGCTGAAGCTGTAAGGAGTGAGGTGCAAAAGAAAGGTGAATCATAGTACAGGCCTACAACAGAGATAATTTATACATAAAGGTCTTTAAGGCACAGTGTATAATACAGCCTGTCTTTATTTGTAGGGGATAAAGACAGGTTTTCAAATGAATTCTTACCAGTCACACAACTTAAATGCAAAAAATGTATGCAATGGGGGCTTTAATAACTCTGCTGTTTTCTATGTCATACATTTTACAGCAAGTGTCTAGCTTTATTTTGCTCTCTGGCCTGTTCTTCTGCGCACACCGTGATTATTCAGTCGTGCTCAGTCATAACCTAGTCGGCCTGCTTCGGTGTGTCACTCTGTTTTGTCTTTGTTTGGCCTGGAGCTCCAATTGCTTTCTCTCTCTCTCAGTCTTTCTGTCTCTCTCTCTCTCTCTCTCTCTCTTTCTCTCTGTCTCTCTCTCTCTTCTTAGTATAAACCCAGTGGCTGTAGGTCACCTTGCAGGCTAACACACCATTTGAATTCTTTACATAATTCAGCATAATCTCTCTGGCTAAAAAATTACTCTGCCTTTGTCTTATGCAATTGATGTTTGCTGGGGTGCACAGGCGCGTGGCCCCTCCGAGGCTGAACTGGTGGTTTACCCGCATGAACATCTCTGCTGAGTGAAAGATCAGGCCTAAACTCATTTAGCTCTCACAAAACTAATAACTCTTGATATTAAAAAAAACAATTAGAGAAATGTGCATAGATTTACAGGGGGTTAATTACATAATGCAAAAAAAGTGCATGAGCGGACGTGTGTGTGTGTGTGTGTGTATGAGCATGCGCATGTATGCTAGTAGACTAGTGTGAGTGTGTGTGTGAGAGAGGCAGAGAGAGAGAGAGAGAGAGAGAGAGAGAGAGTAGAAACAGGGTCAGGGGAGGCTGGTTATCAGAGCAGAGAGACAGAAGGCAGTTTGCTGTGGGCAGGAGAGGCAGTCACACTCTCAACTTTTCCCAGCACACTCATCCACACTTTTTTTTATCACTCTCTCTTTCTTACTTTTTGCCCTTGGCTGTATCTTTCTGCCCAGCTTCTTTCCGTTACTCTTATAGGAACAACAGGCTTGAGCAGAGGTTTCGTCAGGTTGCCACATGGAGCCACGGTATCATGGACATCGTCCTCTCACTACAACAAGGTGAGCAAATCTTATGGCCAGCACAGGAATTTGTTCATTTGACAGTTTTAACTATGTGCGCTTTTTAGGGAATAGTTTACATTTTTTGTATTGTGTTAAACTGCATCACTCCTGTGTTTTCATCCGCATTTCCATCATCTACTTACGTCGGAGTCTTGTCCATTTTCTGTTGCTGTCTATAACCTTTTCGCTTTGTGTTTTTTTTCCATGTCTGTGCTTGTCTCGTTTGATTTATGTCTCACCCTGCTCTTTCTCTCTGCATGCCACCCCTTCAGTATCCTGTTCCTGGCTGGAATGCCTTCTTTCAGCAACATTAGAGTCTTTAAAGTGATGTTTGTTCTAGATGACAGTTCTGACTATATGCTTCATATCTTCAGCATCTTCATTACAGTGCACTTTAGCCAAAGGGGTGGTCTCACAGAATTGCTACAGGTACTTATGTACTTTTCAGCACTACTTCAGACTTACGTGAGCTCATGTGAAAGACCTGAAGTTATTTTCTCCATTTGAGTGAGGCAGGAATGGCTTCAGAAGCCCACCCTGAGGACGTAAAGCCAATTTATCTGAACATGGTGGAATAGGTAGAGAAGCACTAATGAGAACTGACCATCAGCCTGTGAAGAGGCTGAGATTTGGATCACTTGAAAACCGTCTTCTGAAGCCACATTAGTAAGATAGAATGCATTTGCAATTACAGCAATGAAAGAGCTCTTCTGCATTTTGGGCGTAACTTAATTCATGCATAGAATAATAAAGGCAGTGGAATACCTTATCTGGTACAAGAGAAAAGATCAGAAAAGTTTTAAGCCTTAAGTGCATACTGTAATATTCAAAAGTCTGAACTTCCCTATTAAAAATACTTTTTGTTGTTGTTGTTGTTTTGCTAAGTGTGAATAGGTTAAAGAGTATACACTTAATTCTGTTTTTTCTCCCAGTTTTAGAGTACTATTTCTATTTATTACCTGAGTTTAACAGGTTGGAGAGTACTGCTACTACTACTACTACTACTACTACTACTACTACTACTACTAATAATAATAATAATAATAATAATAATAATTACAATAATAATAATAATACATTCTTTTTATGTAGCCCTTTTCTAAATACTCAGAATCGCTTTACAAAAGTCAAAAATATAAAGGAGAGACAAAAAAAAAATCAGCATATAAACAGTAATTGAGTATTAGAGTGTTTTCTCAATAAAGGCTATATCTAAGGGTCACTACAGACTTGTGACCACATTTCCACTCCTCTACTTTGTGCAATTTTTGGATAAGTAACAAGCAAAATATCAAAATATAACAAAATACGTTGTTCACGTTGGGTTAGATATAAGAGCTGAAAGAGACATACTATACTAAATATCTGCATTTAATTTATTTTACTGCATTTTATTGGTTTTACTGCATTTGTAATCCTAACCAAATGCATTTCTCTGTAATACTAATCCAGTTTGATGCAGTTCCAATATTTACGTTTATAAATGCACTGATACTGTGGCCATCTCTGTGTCTGAAAGGTGAAATGTGGTGTTGAGTGAACGGATTAAAACATTGCTGATTTGATTCCAGCTGAGGGTGAAGTTTTTGGGCACTTCCATATATATGACGATCATCGGCCCACAATTCCCATTACTGTATACACCCATACAGTTAAGGGTTAAAAGTCAGAGTAAGCCTTTTCCTCTCTCTAATATCATGCTGATTGTTTTATCCCTGTCTTTCCTAAGCCTGGCCATGCCATTTTTGGCATGGATGAAGGGGCCCCATTTGGAAGGTGAGCTTGGGCCAAGCTGTGTGGCCCCTGGGCGCGTGCTGCTGCGGGAGCTGCTCTGGCAGTTGGAGCAGAGGGAGCAGCAAGACCTGGAGGAAGTGCTGCAACATCGCTTCTCTCACAGCAGCAGTTTGGCATACCGACGCCACTTTGCCCGACCTAGCGTACTCGCCCTGATGCCGGCTTCTGAGTGCAGGCAGCTAGAGCGCCTCTGTGCCCGCATTCCACCCTCACATACTGCCACCGTTCTCTCCAGGTACATGTGAATTTAGGTTTGTGTGCATGTATTAGCCACTGAACATCAATAACCCTATACCATGTATAATTTCAATACATTGGAGTCAACCATGGTACGGAATTAAAGAGCCCATGTCAGGCGAAAGTGACTTTTCTCTGTTTTTTTTTTAAGAGCTTGACTTAACATTGTTAAAACTGCGCAATGTATCACTTGCCAGTCTATACAATACATACATGGAATCTAAACAGAAAAAATAGCCTTTTTTAAAATTTATCTTGGCTATGCTGTAACAACTATGAAGGACCACCCATTCTGCCTACAGTTTAAATCACCCGTTCATGTTGAAGTAATGAGCCTGTAGCAGAGTTACTGGAGCAGAATATGTGATGGAAATGATTATATGTTGCACTGTTTCTGCTGTCAGGAAACAAATCATCACTGTTGGAACAAAACCATGTATCGTAATTTTTTTTATCATTTTTCATTAAAACATATGAACTATCATTTACACTGAGTCAAAAGTTCATGACTGTTGGATCAATGGAAATGGTGCAAAATTTCCTAATTCCTCATTTCAGCCCAGACTGCTTTTTGAATGATGCAGCTGATCAGAAAAGAAGTCATTTACGAATATCATTCTTAAAGACACTGTAACAACCTGTATGATTGCAAGGTATAAAGTTAAAGTAAGGTTAGAATAGGATGTGAAAAAAAATTAATTATAACTGTTTAAACTGCACAAAAACATTCAAATGTTGTGTGTGCCTGTTGTTTCCTAACTCTGTTATTTATGCTATTTAAGGTTCCGTGAGATTTTGGCTCACAATGACATCCTTCCCTGGGAGCTTGTTTGCGTCTTCAAGCAGGTGCTGAGGGACTTCCTGAGGAGACAGGATGAGGCCGGGTACCGGCGTCCCTTCCCTCCACCCCCGCCAACACTACTCCCTATTTCTCCTCCTCATGTGGAAAGCAACGGCAGCACCAGCCAGTCGAGGAAATCATCTTCCGCCACGCCCTCCCTTGAGGGGCAGGAGGGGCATAGAGAGGAGATCCCCACCATCTCCAGCTACGTGGACAGACATCTGCGCAGCTCCTGCCCATATGGTGTCCAAAGAGACTGTCTGCCCTTCTGCCAGTCCTTGCCCTACAACTGCCCAGAAACCTACAGCACCACTCTGTGAAGGTCACAAATAGCTCAGAGAAACCCCAGTGACCTGTGTCCTTCCTCCTTGCAGAAGTGACCTGTGTCCTTCCTCTCCCCTTGGACACACACCCAGGCCTGTAGAACTGAGAGCATGCCAGTTGCGTAAATCATGGTACAAGCAAGAGCCAGATGTGGGTTTGTATTTATTTTTTAGCAGCGGATTCTCCAGACATGGACCAAACTCTTATATGGTTCTGGACTGAACTGAGCTTTATGAAGAGTTACATGTTGATTAAAAATCAAGCAAAACTATATATCCATATACAATACTGTGCAAAAGTCTTAGGCACTTGAGCAGTGAGTTCTTTTCACACGAGTATTACTAAATGTACTTGAAAAAAGCTAAAAATAATACATTCAAATAACATTATACAGCTTTTATGTGGAAGCCAAGTATTACTTTCCATCAGAAACCTGGTTTGATTCAATCAGTTCTTCATTAAATTAAATCAGGAGCTGCGGCTGGAGTTTCACAAATCCAAGCAATGACTGTGAAACATATCAACCACTTTTTTTTTTTAACAAACAAAACAAATGTTGATACTTTTACTGCTGTCTTGTTTCTTTGCATTTGTTCTAATACTAACTTTGCAAGCAGAATGACACATTCATTATCACATGCTCTGAAAAATGGCTTGAAACAATTTGCGTAGGCGCCTTAGAGTTTTGCAGAGTACTTTTGTTTTTAAACAATACTGTTGTCTCTATGCGCAAAATGTACACATAGGTTTTTCAAAGAGCAGGAGTCAGGTAAAGGTTTAGCAAGAAGGGGCGGCATGATAAAACTGAGCAACACAGCAACGAACCCTCTTGTGCAGCCTAATCTGACTTTTTTTTTTACTAGTGATATTTCTGGATTAGAGAGCAGAGATTAGCCTGAGGGGGAAGGAGAGCATGGCTCTCTGTATGCCTCAGAAGATCCTTTCTGCATGCAATCCAAGAATAACTTAGCAAGCTCCGTAGTTCCCAGGCTACTCTCATGTGCACGTACGTCGATGGTTACGCTTCTCCCTTTTGTGTTGAGTATTTATGACAGAACCAGGGTGTGAGGCCATGTTGAAGAGATGTGGGTCCTTTTTTCCCTTCACTGTGGAACACCAGCAGGATCATTGTGTGCTTTTCTGTGAAATTCTGTGCTCTGTTCCTCAAAGCTCACTCTTAGTCACTGTTCATTCTTTATCTCATAACTGTATTTTATTTTAAATGGAAGCACATAGACCAAATACTGCTACTATCCAGCAAAATGGTTCTATGCATTTTGTAATTCCCCAAGCTTGTGTTCATCTTATATAAATTATATGTTTGATGCCTTGACTGAATGGCTGAATAATTTAAATAAAAGGGCAAATAGTTTTGTCACATTCCTTGAATTTAAACCAATGTGCAATCACAGTTTTA
This sequence comes from Alestes dentex, assembly GCA_037576975.1. NCBI lineage: Eukaryota > Metazoa > Chordata > Actinopteri > Characiformes > Alestidae > Alestes > Alestes dentex. Next base: position 8,810,465 of record JBBIGA010000153.1, on the reverse strand, counting down.
CAGGTGCAAAGGCTGGAAATCAGCTTTATTGACATGATGCAAGGTTTCTTAATTATCAAACCCTTCATGAACTGGATCAGATGTAATGGCAGACGCTTTCTTTTTCAAAGCTACTAACAATATGAGGAAACAATCAAGCTTCGGGACAGTGTGAGAACCAGAGGCGAGAAAGAAGTAGTGCAAGAAAGAAAATCACATAAAGACTATTCAGATATTTTCATTCGAATGACACTCTCCCCTTTTCTGTTAGTGGTCTACGTGGGTTTTACTGGAACACCCATGCCTGCAGTGGAGAGGTCTGCTCCTAAGGGCCTGGAAAGTTTTACAGTGCATCCAGAAAGTATTCACAGCGCTCCACTTTTTCCATAATATCCTATGCCTTATTCCCAAATAGATTCAATTCATCTTTTACCTCAAAATTCTACACACGATACCCTATAATGACGAAGTGAAAAAAGTTTGTTTGAAACTTTTGCTAATTTATAAAAAAATGAAAAACAAAAATGAAACATTTACATAAGTATTCACAGCATTTGCCATGACCCTCATAAGTGAGCTCAGGTGCTCCTGTTTCCACTGAAGTTTCTACAACTTGATTGTAGTCCTCTTGTGGAAAATTCAGTTGATTGGTCATGATTTGGAAAGGCACACACCTTTCTACTAAAGGTCCCAAAGTTGACAGTGCATGACAGAGCACAAACCAAGCCATGAAGTCCAAGGAATTGTCTGTAGACCTCCGAGATAGGATTGTATTGAGGCACAGATCTGGGGAAGGGTACAGAAAAATTGCTGCAGCATTGAAGATCCCAATAAGCACAGTGGCCTCCATCATCCGTAAATGGAAGATGTTTGGAACCACCAGGACTCTTCCTAGAGCTGGCCGCCCGTCCACTCTGAACGATCGGGTTAGAAGGGCCTTAGTCAGACCAAGAGCCTGATGGCCACTCCAGCATTGCTCTGTGGAGAGAGGTGAACCTTCCAGAAGGACAACCATTTCTGCAGCACTCCACCAATCAGGCCTGTATGGTAGAGTGCCCAGAGGGAAGCCACTCCTCAGTAAAAGGCACATGACAGCCTGGAGTTTGCGAGAAGGCACCTAAAAGACTCTCAGACCATGAGAAATAAAATTCACTGGTCTGATAAAACGAAGATTGAACTCCTTGGCCTGAATGCCAAGAGTTACGTCTGGAGGAAACCAGGCACTGGTCATCACCTGGCTAATACCATCCCTACAGTGAAGAATGGAGGTGGCAGAATCATGCTGTGGGGATGTTTTTCAGCAGTAGGGACTGGGAGACTAGTCTGGGTCAAGGGAAAGATGAATTCAGCAATGTACAGAGACATCCTTGATGATAACCTGCTTCAGAGCGCTCTGGACCTCAGACTGGGGCTAAGGTTCCTCTTCCAACAGGACAACGACCCTAAGCACACAGCCAAGATAACAAAGCAGTGGCTTCAGGACAATTCTGTGATGTCCTTGATTGGCCCAGCCAGAGCCCTTTGAACCTGATTGAAAATTTCTAGAGAGATCTGAAACTGGCTGGGGGGGGGGGGGTACTGCCCAAAAATAGGTGTGCCAAGCTTGTAGCATCAGCCTCAAAAAGACTTGAGACTGTAATTGCTGCCAAAAGTGCTTCGAAAAGGTATTGAGCAAACACTGTGAATACTTATGTAAATGTTTTATTTTTGTTTTTTATTTTTAATACATTTGCCAAAGGTTCAAACAAACTTTTTCACTTTGCCATTATGGGGTATGCCATTATGGTAAAAGTTGCATTTAGTCTATTTGGGAATAAGGCTGTAACATAGGATATTGTGGAAACAGTGGATGCACTGTATTTTCTTGCCAAACATACATGATTAACTCCCAGGTTTAGCGAGGAACCCAATACACTGGACCATGTCCAACATTTCAAGTAACAAAATGTGTCCAAATTGAATTCTTACTGGTGAAAATTCACACCAGTAAAAAATGTTCCTAGCACTGCTGACATTTGTACATGTGCAGTTTGAATTTTTTACGGCATCAATTATGAATTAAAAGCTACAATGGCTTTCAAACCCACACTGTTCTTTTGTATGATGTATCTCAGTGTTAAGGAATGATCAGACGGCCAGATGGCCCAGTCCGAAGTTAGTGGGTTCAGAGGGAGCTTTAGTGCAAAACTGTTATTTGTAAATGGTTGCTTTTCTTAAAACAAATTCGCCAATTTTTAAGACAGAACAGTCAAAAATATTTAAACCCTGCTGTCATATTTTAAAATGCTGTTCAGCTCCAGATCCGGGACTTTCTTACAGTGACCTCTGTACATTCGTGATGGCCCTGAGCACAAACAGCCAGTCCGCTACACAGCTCACCAACCAATCAGCAATCAAGAGCCAGAATGCCTTGCCCAAAACCTGACAAAAAAATTCAAATATATCATACTCTCTTCTGCTTTTCAAAAATTAAGAAAATTCATTTGTGAAACACTAAAAAGATGTATATTTTATGAATATTTTAGCTATTTAGTCCCATTTACCCCCATTCTATAAGGACTTGCTCTCCTTGGTGGTGACACATCCTAAAGGTAAAAACAAAAGTCAAGAAAAACAAACAAGCAGCAGGTTTGACTAAGTTACAACAAGATAACGAAGTGAGAGTCCTGTTCAATTAAAGTGAAATGGCCCTTACAGTCATGTGTGAACACACCACACCACAGCAGACAGTGTGAACAATGTGAAATTCTTTCTCTCCATTTCACCCATTCACCCAGTGAAGCAGTGGGCACGGGGAGCAGTGTGTGGGGACAGTGCTGTACTCAAGGGTACCTCAGTGGTGCCACTAGCAGAACTGGGATTTAAACTCACGACCTCCCTAACCACCAGGCCACCAGCAAGCATGCTTAAAAAAAGCTTTTGGGCACCTCTTTTCATCATATGTTGGAAAGATGTTGTAGCTGATTTAAGATTATTCTCCCATCCATCACCATGGCTTAAAAATGTGCAAATATCTAAATGCGTATAAATAAAAGGCCCATCATAACCTGAATCTGGCCTGATTTAAAATAAGTGGCTTTATCGCCATCTACTGGCATAGTAACACATTTTCAATTAATTTTGGAAAATACCCTAACACTCAATTTTCTCCACTGACCAAAAACCAGTCAAATAAAAACCTAAAAACTCCAGATGAAATTCATCATATACAATACAGTATATTTAAAAATATACATACAAAAATACAAAACTACATACAAATGTAAAAACACCACCTATTTTTTATTATTAATATTTTAGTGTTCTTTTTCTTCTTCTTCTTCTTCTTCTTCCTCTTCTTCTTCTTCTTATTATTTTTATTATTATTAAGCGAAATGTACAGGCTAGTAGTATGTGTGCAACCCCAACACAGACGTTTAGACTTTACGATCTAAAGACTTTTATATTGGAGTTTCTTAGCTCGTTAGCCTGAACTGCTCTTCCGGTCTCCACCTCAAGCCAGTGACCTTCTCGGGCTGCACGGGCAGATTAACTCATATTTCAGAGGTGAGTCCTATCTTCTCGGCCTCAAAATGAATTTTTTAAGGCACCAACTTCTCTTCCAAATGCGCTAGATGTTTAAAACCCTGCCATGTCTAAATTAACCGTGTCTTTAAAGTGTTCTTATTCAGGCAGGGCCTTAGTCAGCTAATACTATCTCAGTAAACTAACAGAGACCGAGTGTGTGGAGCTCGGTTATCTAGATATAAGTATCTAATGTCCTGCAGGTTTAACAAGACACGTTTTATATGGGACTGGACATTACAGAAAACCTCCAGTTTATTTGAAGACACTCCTGCTCTTTTTACGACCTGCAAAATGTCCCGTTGAGCTTTTATTAAGCTAAGCTAAGCTAAGCTAATGTTACGTTGCTGTCGTCCCTGACAGTCGAATCTTTACGAAGGTTAACTAGTCTGTGTTTGTGCTGTAAAATCGTTTTAATGCTATAGTTGCCCAAAGTAGGGAATATTTTAAAATGTTTTTGGTGAACAGCTCAATAGCGTTACTAATGTTCAGTTCTTTTGTCGTTTTATTTTACTTTCTGACATACGCCAAATGGACAAAAGTATTGGGACACACTTAGTAATTATTTAATTCAGATGGCCCCTACTTCCAGTGAAGGGCTATCTTAACGCCTCAGCATACCAAAACTGTTTGCAAAAACGTCATGCTTGCAATTTTGTGGACACAGTTTGGGTAAATACCATTTTTTATTCCAACATGACTGTCCCCCAGTGCACAAAGCAAGGTCCATAAAGGCATGGTTGGATGAGGTCGGTGTGGAAGAACTTGACTGGCCAGCCCAGAGCCCTGACCTCGACCCTATCCAACACCTTTGGGTGAACTGGAACGGAGATTGCGAGCCAGACCTTCTCGTCTAACATCATTGCCTGATCTCATACATGCTCTACAGAATGAATGGGCACGAATTCCAGTAGAAACACTCCAAGAAGAGCGGAAGCTGTTACAGCGTCAAAAGAGGAGGACCAGCTCCATATTAAAGTCTATGTGTTTGACTGCAATGTCATTGAAGTCCCTGTTGGTGTAATGGTCAGGCGTCCCAGGACTTTTGTCCATACAGTGTAATTTGAGGATACCATTTGCGTTTAGGTCAAGCATGATTAAGGAGAAACCTTTTTTTAAATAAATTCCATTATTAGCTAATAGTTTTTTCTCCTGCAAAGTTATTTGGAGAAACAAGTTTTTGTAATTTAAGCTTATTGGAAGAGTTCGGTATAAAGTAATTACAGTATAATTGGTATCTGGATTGCAATAAAAATTATTTTGACAAGCCTAGTCATCACTGCTATCTCTGTCACCTCTACCCAGTTGATCCATCGGAAAATGGTGCTTTGGGTTATTTTTGCTGGAAGAGATTTTCATTGAAGAGTTTACCCCCCAGTGTTAAATATCTTGTGGTAATATAGTGTAATAAATGTCCTGTCACAACTAGTCATCAATTTTGGACTGTGTGTCCTGAAAACAGTGTTAATATTTTAGATTGTACAAAAGTTGTACTGTGGTTGTATATTTATTCAGTAAATATTTTAATGCCTTTGTCACGTCATGCTGTCCGAAATTCATTTCAGAAATGTCACCAGAATTTTGCTGTTGCATTACTGACACATTTCACCTGTTCATGTGTGTATCTTTCTCTTTTGGTCACTAGATGGCAGGTGCTGCTTTTGCAAGCTGGTGGTCAAGGCTAGGTCCTTACTACACCAAAGCGTACCAGGAGCTGTGGGTTGGTGTGGGAATCATGACTTACCTTTACTACAAAGTCTCCTATGGAGGTTAGTAATTCGTACTGTAAGGGAAATAGCTATTTTAACTACCAAGATGACCACATTTTTGTGTTTGCCTTGAATGATTATGTGAACCATTTTTTTCTTTTTCTTTTTTTTCCCCAGGAAAGAAAGCAGTGAAGTCTAGTAAGTATTAATTTAGATTTTATTAAATACTTTTTAAAATCAAAACCATATGTAAAATACAGATACTATACAGACAGACCATAAAATGACTTTGGTATGACTAGAAAAGAATGACATTCTGACAAACGCTATTCTGTAATTTTTATCAAGTGTTACTGAGCGACTTAAGATGGAGAATAATAGGGACAATTCCCTTCCTTAGTAGTCTTGCAAGATACCAGTTTTTCAAACCAATTCTCCTTAAAGCTTTAATATCGTTAAAATCAGTTTTGATAGAATGTGTTGTGGGAGAGAGTTTGTTCAGTTTTGTGATAGTCTCTCCACATGCCATAAAATTATTGCAAAACATTAAAATCACGGAACTGAACTTAATTACATAAATTGCTCATGATTTTGTAATGCCTTTTTATTTTTTATGAAGCAAGTAGGTTTTTTAGGTCAGGAATTTGATATAATGTGAGAGATTGCAATTTTAAACACTGTAATGTGAAATCATTTATTCAGTGAGATGCACATCACTTGTTCTGCTTTGGAAGAAAATGTTCACTTTTTCAATATAGTTTCAACATTTACAGGAAATTTGTTTCATGAATAAAACAACTTAGCTGTAAGCTAATTGGCTCATTATTCTTTTTTTCTAGTTGGTTACTGATTAGTGTGAAAACAAATACCTAAAACTGTAGCAACTTCATGCCATTATAACATTGAGACTGGTATCCAGGAGTGCAAAACATTGCTAGAATTAATTCCCACATGTTTACAGAGGCAGATTGAGTTTAGTGCAGAACATCCACCATTACTACTGTTCTGTGGTGCTTGATTCCTGTTTCTTATACTCACACAGAGTGACATGCAATTAATAAGGCTGCTGTTATCGTTTTTAGCAGTTTTTAGCTCAAGAAGCAAATAATAAGGATTCTAAGGCTGACAAAGCAGTAAGCAGGTAGCAGCCAAGCTTTTTTTTCATACATCCAAGCCGTGTCTCCTTATGATAATCGCAAATGCAACAAAGCTGACTTCTTTGCTTTGGAATAAACAGCTTCTGTAGTTACCTGTTGCTCAATACTCAGTTTTACAGTGAAGCCTTAAAAAAATCATCTGTATTGCCCACAGAGCCTGCGCACTAATTGAACGGCCACATGATGTCCCCCTTGCTCCTTTCTTGTGTAAATCTCTCCCAGAAGAGCTTCACTGGCACCTGGATGTTTGTCTACGTTTCTGTGAAATGAATAAAATGTTTAACGGATGATGTGTGGTCTTTTCATTCTGACATGCAGAGCAACCTCTGATTATTCTTGTTGGGGGAGGGTTAGAAATGTGTTAAAACTTGTCGCCTTAATACAGTTAGTATCTGGCGCTGAGCTATGTACAGTTTAAAGTTCCTACATACTGATTTTCTATATTTGTAAATATTTGTCTGTCAAGTATTTTATTGCCGTTTCGACCATATATGCAGTACACAGTGAAATGAAACAATGTTTCTCCAGGACCATAGTTCACTATAAAGAACAAAAACAGAACGAACAAAACCAAACACCACCACAAGACTATATAAGTGCAGGTGGGACAGGACTAAAGAGAATGTGGGGAAAAAAAAACAAGCACAAAAAATATTTTACAGGACAACATACAGAGCAGCTGTCAGGTGCAACAACGGTACTAGTGTGAGTGAATACAGTTATGACATACTGTAACAGTGGGCATGTTAAGTGCAAAAAATGCCAAGATTGAGCTAGACAGCATCAAATAATAGTGCAAAAATATCAAGTAGCGGCAACTGTGTTAAAGTACAATATATAAATAACTACAGGGTATTGACAGTGGCAGTTTGGGAGTTCGTTTTTTTGTTTATGGCAGAACAGTTCAGTTTGTGTGTGCGATGTTATTGGTAGAAAGGAAGCAGTTCAGTTATGTAGTTATAATTGTAAATGCAGTAGTTTGTATAATTTCATGTAACTCATGTAACTCAGGATTTGTTGCGTTTGTATAATTTCATGTAACTCAGGATTTGTTGTGTCAATGGGAAAGTGGGTAAGGTCAGCCTTCATCTTTGATCACTGGCAATGCCAGTTACTGCCACTACCGAGTTCAATAGAAATGGGTTTGTTCTTGACCAATGTCACACTTGCATCCATGGAGGGTGAATGTAACTACAGATTTTCATTTCAACCAAGCAGAAGTAGACAGTATAACTAAGAAACTGATTTAAGACTGATTGAAGAAGTGGAACAGGTATGCTTCTGCCTGATTGATATGAAATGCTGCAGACACTGGTCTTTTGTGCTTAAGAGACATGAATTTAAATTGTAATGAAAGTGGGGATATTGACAATATTTTTTCAATATTGTTTCAGTATGAGGCATCAGGTACATAATGTTAATATAGGAGTTCACGTGAAGCTTTCTGAGATTTTCCAGGAGTCAACCAGCAGGCCACTCAATAATTAAACCCCAGAGAGGACATCGGACAGTAAACTTGCATTTGCATTTGTGCACGTTAAGTTTGATTCTGTACTTGGATTTGATTGAACTAATGGTTTTGTTTTGCAGAAAGTTTGTTTGCATCCAAGCAGGCTTCAAATTCACCCTCCTGCTTCTTTTGACAATAACTTAATCTTAACATTTGCATTGCCTCTCATGGTGCGTCTGTAGGTTTTCTTTAAATAGTGAACTTTGACACCAGTCTCTCTTGTCCTTCGAGTTTTTCCACTCTTCCACTATAACAAGTGTAAACTTCAGTGAGCTCACAGTTTTTTTTTTTCTTTTGTCATTGATGCAGCAAATTTTGCCCTCACTAATTGAGATTAGTGCAAAGTCATACACCTCATGGCTGAAAGTATGTGTGAACCTTTTCTAATGAGAGCTATTTCTGATACAGCCATAGCTTATTGATGCCAAGTGAAGTGTATGACCAGGGGTCACCAGTCTTAAGTGCTGAAGGCAGGTTTTCATTCCAACCAAGCAGTTCATATAACTCAGACTAAATGGAAAAAATAAAATCACAATCCTCTTGTACAAACACTCAGTGATCTGGCATTGTCCTAGGATGCCTCTTTCCTACATCTTTGCTAATTAAA
>JBBIGA010000153.1:8790251-8801839 GCA_037576975.1 Alestes dentex | reverse complement strand
ACACACACACACACACACACACACACACACACACACACACACATACATGTACATACATGTACATACATGTTTTGGAGCACTCTTGTTAAAAACATTCATTCATGCATCCTAACTTTTTCTTTAATAGTATGCAGCCATGAGGCTTATCAATTACTCAGTTCTTGTTGCCCCATCCTCCTTTATGGGGCTCATTACAAATTAATTCACTTTCCCTAATGTGTGTCTCTGAATTGGCAAGCATGGAATTGACAGCCTCCTCAAATATGAATGCAGGCTCTCATAAAAGAAAAATCCTTCAATAAAGTAGTAAAGAATGGGGAATAAACTTTTTAAAGCCTCTCAGAGATCATCCTTGTGCCCTGTTTGAAGTAGCAGACCTTAGTAGTGGTGTTTATCATTCAAAGGTGAAAAGGGCACTCTGTCCAAATCAAAATAGTTTGTAGGCCAGTGTTGTCAAATAGTATTCTTTCCAATCCACAGCTCTGCAGAGATTAGCGTTTCTCTCTCCCATCATTCTGAATTCAACTCATGGAGGCCCTGCTAATTACTATGCTCTGTTGAATCAGCCGTATTTAATGAGGCAGAACACAAAAGTCTGCAGAGCCCTGAAGGACCACACCCTTGTTCTACTGTAGAGTTAGTTTTTTCTGGTTTGAGGACATTTTGGATGCCATCTTCAGCAACTAGGAGCAGGCTGTTTGAAATGTTTTTTTTTTTTTTTTTATGAATTTGTGCAATGCATGCGGGCTATGCATTATGCAGACATCCTGGAGATATTTGTAAAATACAAGCTGGATATTGTTGTGATGGAATGCAGATGCATGAAAATTAAAAATCTGTCAAACTGCCAAAGCTAAGAGGGTTGGTAGTGGCCTAGTGGGTCGGATACTTGCCTCTCGACCAAGAGGTGATGGGTTCAAATCCTACCTTCAGTATACCACCACTGGGTTCCTGAGCAAGAACCTTAACCCCAAGTTGCTCCAGGGAGACTGTCCCCTGTAGTTAGAGAATGGAAGTCGCTTTGGGTAAAAGCGTCTGCTAAATGGCTTAAACGTAAATGTAAATGTAAAGCTAAGAGATATATAACTCTCAGAACAGAGGTCCTTTGCATATTTCAGAAAAAACCAGCCTGTATATTTGGGATAAATAGAGGTTGAAAATGATGTCGTAAAAAAGAATTATGGCCAATTTTTGTATATAAACTCTCAAATATTTTAAGTGGACTTCAGGGAAAATGGTGAAATCAAAGAGTAAGTTAGGATATACAAACTCTTTAACACAGGCTATTTATCAGTATAGCTAAGGGATAATAGCAGTGGCACCTTCTGGTGTAACTCTTGGCAGGAGATCATGGGAGCTCTGTGCCAGTTCAGAGCATTAGCATGGCCAAACAGCTCCAGTCATTGGCACCGCAATCTGACTGCTGTGAGTAATTTTTAGTTCGTTTCAGGGTGCTGAGCTTCTAGCCAGGCGACAAACGTTTTGGGCAAATGGTGTCTGTAAATGTTTAGCTCGTTTCAGGTTTCCAGGACTCCTGTTGACTCAGACTACACTTTATGGATAATTAAAAACGTATAGTGTAATAAAATGCAAAAGATTGGCCACCCCTAGCCAAACAACATATTCTTTTGATTTAAAACAAAAGTATGTCAGAAAACTTGCTGCACATTTTAATGCACAATTACTGTTCAATTGCTGAATTGAACATGGTGAGGCACATTTTTTTTTCCCTGTAGAGATTGTGAACTTATTTTTCTCTTGTTTTTCCCAACATTAGTGGTGTACTCTATAACTGAGGTAGTATTATGAGTTTGTTTTATAACCTGTTATGGAGCTTAATTTAGAGTTGTGCTTCTAGTACCATACTATACCTTCTAATTCAGTTTAACAATGAGGAAAAATTCATTTTTGAAAAGCCAGCCTGTATACATCCTGTTCTCTCTGCATAGTATTAGAGAATAGGGTAAGAATAGTGTTTTCCTGAGTTTTGGATGATTAAATTCTCCTGTTCTCTGAGGGACAACCAATATAGTGCAACAAATAGAATTTCCAGCATTACTTCATATCGACATTGGCAGCATACTGATTACTCCTCCAGTTCAACACTTTACTTATTTTTGAAAGGAAGAAAGTTTTAGCTGCTGTATCTACTTTTGACATTTATTATTCAAATCTGCCTGTGTCTTTGAAAGTCTCTGCTTCTTATTTCACCAAGACATCTGACTAAGAAGCCGTCCATCATACATAAATAATAAGAAAAAGATTGGTTTTTATCCCCTCTGAGTCTTGCCAGCCTCAGTGCGAATTTGCCTAAAGTTACCTGTGCTGTCTCCCGTTTTTTCACCCACCTTGTGTGTACTCTACCTGTATTATGAATTATTTTTCTAACATATGAGTGACAGTTGGCAACACATTAGGGCCCCAATGCTTTTAAACCTGTTATTAGATGAGGAACATAAGAGGGATTTAATGCAGTGGGAGCATTCAGGTGTGATGACCACTGCAGTGCCAGGACACAAGGTCACACTACTCCAACTGAAGTAGCCCATTAGTGTGATAAGAGCTTTGTGTGTGTGCTGGTGATGGGCGGGTGAACACATATACATAAACCAGTCCCCTCATAATAAGCCCCTATAGGTCTGTCCTGTTGTCTTCTGTGAATTCAGGGGAGCATCCTTCTGGACGGGGCTTGGTGACGCTACACCTTTTACAATCTTGAGAAGTGCACCCTCCTCCGACTCTTTTGGATCTCTCTCTCTCTCTCTCTCTCTCTCTCTCTCTCAGCAGTCACACAGTGAGCGTGACTCTATAAGGCTTCTCTCTGCAGGGATTCCTTGCGCAAGTCCATTTGCTTACTACTCTCAGCATTTGTGTGTGATGGGGGTAGCAAGGGACAGAGGTTTGTGTGCATAGGGGACTGTTTTCTAGCATCCTGCTGTCTTGTTTAGCACCTGCGAGATGAAGAAGTTTGTAACCATTGTCCTGCGTGGCCTGGTCAGCCTGTCTAAGGATAAGCCCTGGGGGAAGGAGCACGCTCAACATCTGAAGAGAGAGGGCAGGAGACGACGGACTGCATTCAAGTGGAGTAAGGTGATGGCCTGCAGGTTGGGAGGGACCACCTCACTACTGTAACATGTACCTGTTGGAGAAAGTCTGTTCTGTGTTGTGGAGTTAGCAAGGCCATCCAAAACTAGTTTATTATACTTGACCTTTAATTTAACCCTAACTTGATTCTAGTGTTTAGTTTATGCATAATGTTGTGGCTTTAGCAAAACCATCTAAAAACAGGTTATTATGCTAAACTTGGCCTTTTAACTTTGACCACAGTGTGGTTTATGTCTTGTGTATCTTGGCGATAATGAATTGAATGGTGGATTTAAATTTTTTTATTTATTATTTACATTTCTTTCTTTTTTTTTTTTTTAATACTTTATGGATTTTGTTACTTGATATATGCTAAACCTACTTGATAATCAGGCTATGAGTAACTTTAATGACTTGTTGCAAAGACTAGATCTCCTCAACATGATCAGTACCTTCATTTGGAGACTAGCTTGAATACAGTAGAGCTGTGTATTGGTTTAACATTATAATCAGTATTGCATTCATACTGGCAAACAATATCCTAACACTGTAATGCTGACATTGCTTTTTTGAGCAGTATTGACTCCTAATATAATGGGTTAATTATGTCCTGTGCTTGATGAGTTCACACTTGTGGCCCTTCTCCACAGCATGTTTGTTTTAATTAACCACTAATAACATTAGTGTGGGTGTCACAGAGCTTTATTATTAATCTCTAGGCCTAGGTGCTGTTTTTGTACCAAAGTTAAAAATACAGCCATTCGCCCTGCTTAGATGTAGAATGATCAGTTATTAATCTTGATAATGAATGAATGCTTAAATAATGTATTATTAATAAATATAATAATTTATCAGCATTTTTTCTAAATATGTGATTTATACACAAAACAGTTCCTCTGATGGGAGGGAAATCGCTCTAGTCATCAAGATTATCATCAGTTGCCATTCTTCAGCACTATTCTATCGTCTTTGTTTTATTGCACTTAATAGAATGGCTTGTTGTTATGATAATGGATTAGGTCTGATGCATTGATGTTGGGAGGAGGATAGTAATGGAGGGAATCTGTTGGGACTGTGCGCTCGCTCTCTCTCATCCTTGTTGGCAGTCCTAATCTTTTCATCCCCATTGTTCCGATTAATCTCATCAAAGAAGGACGACTGCCACTGCTTCCTAACCACTTGGACAACTGAATTATGCATGCTCTTTTTTTTTTTTTTTTTTTGCTCTCTCCTTTATCCCACCGCTGAGAAAAATGACAGCAGTGCACATTTTTTGACATCACATTCAGTTTGTCCTTTGTACAGAAAAGAAACTCTTTTGAGGGGAGAAGATGTGTTCAGCTTTTAGGATGATGCTGCCCTGGTGCAGAGCTTTCTGTTTGCTTGCTGCGTCATGGAATGCTCTCTACTTGGGTCTACACTGAAGTGTTTTAATACTTGTTTTCAGTAGCAAGGTAAATATTGAACTGCCGTTTCTCAAGTGTAACCCTAAGCCAGTAACATTGTGATAAATACGCACGTTAACGCATTATTTGCTGAACTCTGACAATTATTTTATCACGCATTAACACAGGTTTTTGTTTTTTTTAATCCTGTTATTTTGAAAGTTAATTGCTTTTTTGGGCTCGCAGCTCTGCGTCTCGGCTGGTTTTCGCAGGGGTCAGGTGTCCCATTAATTTTGTCTATATCATAAGGACAAAAGTATTGGGACACCTTACCTTTACACCAACAGGGACTTTAATGACACTGCATTCAGATAAACAGACTTCAGTGTGGAGTTGGCCCTCCTGTGCCGCTGCTATAATGGTTCCGCCCCTTGTGTTCCAGAACCACTACATCAGTACCTACAGTACTGTTGTGGCTGAACACGATTAAATCCTCACAACCATAGTGTAAAGTCTTTCCAGAAGAGTACAGCAGCAAAGAGAGGACAGATTCCCTGTGATATTCTTGATTTCAGAAGAAATGTATGTCTGAAAACTTATTCTTATGATGGACAATACCAATGCCCAAAAGTCAACATGCACTATGTGAACAAAAGTAATGGGATGCCTGACATTACACCAACAGGGACTTTAATGACACTGCATTTAGACACAGACTTTAAAATGGATTTGGACCCCCTGAGTGTGACTTGTTTTTCTATAACAAACTAGATAAAACGTGAATGCCCTGCAGTGGCAAATAGCTTTGGTTTTATATTTGTGTTTGCAAATCAGATGTTATTGCACTTTTTTCATATAGCAGTACTTTTAAAATAAAAGTGTGCAATACCCTATTTTTGAATGAATTATTTAATTGTGTATAACAGTGCGATTAATTGGGATTAAGAAAACCAAGTGATTTAAGTGCAATTAAAAACTGAATCGTTGCCCAGCATTAGATATAGAAAGGTTTCATTTCATATAACCAGAGTTCTGGTTCGTTTTGCATTTTGCTTTACAGTGATTTACTGAATGAGATGAATTCCCAATTCTCTGCTGTCAAGTGTAAACTCATTAAGCAGCAACACTTACTGATACAGTCATGCAGAAACATAACATTTTGATTGCTTTTCTTTTCACTTGTGTATTGTGTGATGCTGGAACTGATCTGGGTTATTTATGAGAAAATGTATGAAAAAGGTTGGTCTTATTTGTACTAGGAGCTTAGAGGCCCTTTTGTCCTCCGGGATGGTGTTCTCCTCCAGAACATTGTATGCAACATTTCAGTAGACATCAGTACAGGCCTATATGTTAATGGGAATGCTTTGTTTGTTTGCTAATTCTGTGTGTGTTGGTGTTTAGCTAGCCTCTGAGCCCCTTTAAGATCTTGCAAAATCTTCTCTGAGGGGCTTTTATCAGATTATCCTGCTTTTCAGCAGATGACTAAGGCCCCCTGTGTTGTCAGTTCTCAAGGTGTTTTTCCCCTTTCATCTTTGTTTTAAGATGTTCTTGTCAATTTTATCCTATTCACTGTGCTCCAGGTGTGTATATTGAAGTTTTATGACACATTAACTTGATTTGGCTCTAGCTCTTTTAAACTTCCATATTTCTTGTGGATAGTCGTCAGGTTTATTTGGTGAAAGAGTCCTTTGTATGCCCACACACCTGTGCTGTGAATGGCTTTCTGCAACTCTGGGAACAATGTAGGAGTGCGTTTCTGGCTGTATGTTTCAGAAGCAAACAATCTGTCAAAGACATTGTCAGATTACAATGATTTTAAAAAATGCTTCTTTTTTTGTGAGATACAAAATTGGCCATTGTGCAAATCACACCGTAGAGTGCAGGTGAAGATTGCGGCAGTTAAGCAACTATTGCACAAGAGTAACCAAATTGTGGTTGTAGGAATAACCAAATTGTGAAGCCAGTATTGTGTTCTTAATTGAGGACTGAGTGGGTTGTTACACCCCAGTGTTTGTGCCCAGTGTATGCCCTGATATTTGTTTTTAATAAATATCAAACGTTACTGCATCTTGTCCAATATTTGCCTTTTCACAGATAATACAGCCATGCAGTTCATCCTTGAATTTTCAAGTCTGTCATCAGATCATTGTCTGAAGACTAGATGTGTTGAGAATTGTTTGCACACAGGACAGAAAGAGTTTCTTTTTACTTCAGACCTGTGACTGATGTTTTTCTAAGTCTGAGAGGAGTCAGTGAATGTTTGGCCAAGGTAAACCTCACCTGGTAAACTATAGCAATTACACTGAATCATGGTCAGCTTATCTCATTGTTTGCGGTGCTCATCAGCATATAATTGTCTGCTGTCTATTTCTGGCGCTTGTGTTAGAATGTGCTTGCCTAATTATAACTCATTGTGGTGGTACATTGTGAATGCAGAACATTTTGGAATGATGAGTGTTCGTTCCTGGTTTTTCAATGGGCTTTTGAGCCAGTGATGATATTTAACAAAGAATAACAGCCCCTTTATGGAACTCCCTGGGGTCCATTTTTCTCACTTCTGTCTGTCTGTCTGTATTTTTGTGGATGTGTTCTGGGAACAGATGATATCATTGTAATTACCTGACACAGACATATGAAATAACGCACGTCAGTTCTGGCTTTGTTGATGTGAATAGCTCAGTGACTCATGATCACATAGTAGTTAAGACTAGTTCATCGCCAGCTTTTCTTTTCTTGTACTGCAGTCTATCTGTTATACTGTCGCTCTTACCCTTGGAACTTCACCAACCACACAATCTGACACACCATGGTTGCTCCTCCTCCACAATCAGAATGTCTTGGCCTGGGGTAGCGTAGACGTAAGTGACTTCTTCCCTAGGGACATTATATCTATCAGCAGTGAAACGGCACCTTTGAGTAATATGCAGCACTGCTGAATTGATGCCAGAACCTCACCAGGACCATCTGCATGGCTGATCATGGAACCACTGCCAATATTCTTAAAGTGCACTTCCTGTAATCCTTCCAAATGAAGAAACATGTATGGGTTTTCAGAATAGTTTCAGAAGAGAACTATATATTTATGCAGTGATTAGGAAGTTGGCAGGAATTGTCATTGCTGAATAGGCATTCTGTTTTCTTGGCCTTGGTTTTACAGTTTGAATGCGCTGGACTGTGAAGACACTAAGGCTGTTTTCATACCCAGTTTGTTTGCAAATAGGTACACGGTTTTAATGACATTTTATCATTTCCAGTTGGTTTTACATTGCAATGATTGAACGTAAAAGTGACCATTCTGTCATACGTGAACTCGCCACAGCACAGCAAATTCTGCGTTGGTTGGGACATGTGCTGAGGAGAGACACTGAGTGTGTTGGGAGAAGGATGCTGGGGAGAGACTGAGTGTGTTGGGTGAAGGATGCTGAGGAGAGACAGAGTGTGTTGGGAGGAGGATGTTGGGGATGGAGCTGGAGGGAAGAGGAGAAGAGGAAGGCCTAGTAGGAGGTTTATGGTGATGATGGACATACAGGCAGTTGGTTTGAGAGAGGAAGACATAGAGGATAGAAGGAAATGGAGACGGTTGATCCACTGTGGCGACCTGTATTTGGGAGCTGAAAGTAGTAGTAGAAGAAGATGATTTAAGTACTTTAAGTTCCTTTCATGTTTACCTCCATTAGTGCCATTCACCTTCATGAATGTTTGTGTTAAACCCTTTTCCATCCCTAATATATTTTTATGTATTCCCATACATTTAAATTACCTGAATCACAGTGAAAGAAATTGAATAGTCCTGACTTGATCTTTATGATTGTATTCTCATTTTGAAGGTCACTGGGGAAAAAAATGTATTGCGTTGCTGTTTTATTGCTCAGCTTCAGTCATTATCATCATGAGCGTTTGTCAAGTCAAATACAGCACTGCAAGAAAGTGTCGAGTTCCCTGGTTTATTGTGGACCACTGTTAAAATGTTCTCAACTATAGATCACTTTGTAGTTAAGGGAGGTCCATGTAGGTCCATGTTGCACACCCAAGTGCAGGTAGAGTGTTCATAGCTGTCAAAATGAACTGCACTTAAAAAAAGAACCAAACAAGGACAGTGTTACAAAGAAAATGAAGATTCTATATCCAGAATGGATCTGCATTCATTTAGTTAAAAATGCTAAAAACCGCCTCGACCGCCCTGGGTATTTTAATTCTGACACATGATCTAATTAATTAGGGAATCTGAATACTGTGGTATTAATGTGATCTCTCTCTCTCTCTCTCTCTCTCTCTCTCTCTCTCTCTCTCTCCCTTTCTCCTTCTCTTTCTCTTTCTCTCAGATGATTCTGACTGTGTATCTGAGTGATGGTGAGCAGGCTCTGACAGAGGTGCCCATCACTCCAGAGACATCTTGTCGTGATGTGGTGGAGTTCTGCAAGGAGCCAGGGGAGAGCGGCTGCCACCTGGCTGAAGTTTGGCGCGGCAATGGTACATTCTTTTTGCGCACTGTGCTACAACGCCAATGCTCCTTTGTGTGTTGATAGTTGCATTAAATTACTAGTCTTTACTAATCAAGATAAAGCTTTGACTCCTTGATTTTTTTTCTGTGAAATCTAAATGCTACAAAATGCTAATATATGATTAGATAACTACGCAAGAAGGAGTTGGTACCAGCATTTATATTCAATTTTTAGGTCCTGAATGATTAGTCACAATGAGCAAGGATGCATGTACAAGAGTAATTGCAGCATTAGAATTTGCATGCAAGCAATATGTTAACAAGTTACGAGCCCCACAGCCCTGGGGGCTTTATACCCCTGTAGTTAATTCTTGGCATTAAACATAGTCATTATAGGTTCATATGCAGCTACTCCAGAGGATCCTTTTATTGGGAAACCTTTTCTATGGAGATTGTTCAAGTTGTGTCAGCAATGGATGTAGCTGAATTCACTAAGAGGAAGAAGTGGCTAAATACTTTTGGATATTGTGGTGCATGCAGATCAGATTGGACATTTTAGTACATGCAGATACTTAAGTACGCTGTATATGTTCACACCCAAGAAGGTCTTAGAAACACATATAAATAATTTCTTCTACATTTAGGATCAGTTTCCCAGACAGGGGTTAAGCCTAGTCTTAATCCCTGTCTGCTGAACCAACCCTTAGTGTGTTAATCCAAGTGGGGGGCCTGGTGACACCTTGACAGTTTAATTGAAATCCTAGCACACTTGATCCAATTAATCAAGGCCTTCAGGAGCATTTTATTCAGACTATAATATTTATAGAATATTATTTAGACTATAATATTCAGATCAGATTTATAGGTAACTAACTATCTAACTTAAGCGTTGTCCCGCTGTCAAACAATAAATATTAACAGTAAACTTAAAAACATGAGTACTCTGTTCTTCCAGAAACACATTACAATATTCTCTCTGCCACATTAATTATACCCTTTATTTTTTCCACATCCCCATTATTTTTTTCCTGCCATTTGTACTAAAAGCCACGAGCCTAATTCGTACCTCATAGAGGGTCCTTCCTTTGGTGTGCTCATCACCCTGTTCATCAAAATGTCACTTCTTGTCTAACAAAATGTCCATCACAACAGCTTTTAGGTCTAAGCAGCCTACTGCCCCCTAACTCCATTCGTGGAGAGTAAGTGACGGTTTCTGCTTGCAGCACACCATTGGACTCCATTTAATGTTCTCTTTTCACAATATATTTGGCTACATTGATGTACCTAAATCAATGACCAACTTAAGCCTGTTTTTGTATATTTATATGTGAGTCATGTTTTTTCTAAAGTGACTCATGATTTGCATCACTACTATTAGTAAAAGAGGAAAGTTATGGATTATTGCTTTAGATTAACAACCAACAGCAGTCTACTTTTCGGATGCATCCGATTTGTTGAAGCGTTATCATGTGCTCTCTTAGAGTTTTGAGTCTGTCAGACATCCATTTGTTCCATCTGGTCTCAATCACTCTTCCAGATTATTTCTTTTTAGTCCTGTCAGTTTTCTGCTCTATTAGTGCAGTCCATCTGTGCTCAGTCCTCCACTCCTTCACTGTGTGTTATTACTTATCTCCTTGTGTGGATGAGTGCTCCTCTCTTCCTGTATCCAGTCACTCCATCTGCCCCGCTGTTGTTGCTCCCTGATGGTCTAATGGCAACAAGTAGCTTGTTTTTATGTTCTACATTCCTTTGCCCCTGACTCCCTCTGAAGGGCATAGTGAAGTTCAAAAGAAGCTGATATCAAGGCAGGTGTGGGATCAAAAACCCAGAACACAGTCCAAGTCTTTGCAAACATGGCTTGCGTAAGCCAGTCCAGCCTCAGCAGCAACCACACGCTGACAGCACATCTCTGTCATAAATAAAAACCTCTCCAGGTGTGCAGTAAGCCTTGATATGCTTATGCACGCTGATGGGACAGCTCTGTTGTATCAAAGCGGATAAAGATCAGACAGAAACAGAGAGGTTTCTTTTGCTGTTTCATGCAGTACAACCACAGTAGAGGTTGTGTTTACTTACATTTCCAGTTGTGGTGTGGTAATGTTTGATTTTTCAATTTTTTGTTATTCAGGTTTAAAAAAAAATCTGTGCTTACAGTCACTGTGAGCTTGGGAATTCTTGTGACTCCTCATTAATAATTTGAAGACTGCTAGCATTGTAGAGAGGAGGAACAAATGAGGATAAATTGTGTTGACAGCAGGAGTGTAGGTGCTGATGTGTGAATCTCTAACCTTTAAAAATTTGATTATGGTACAATGTGACAAAATCTCAGAATTTATCCCAGTTAGAGTCAGAATTTGTCAGTATTTTTGAAAAATATCTGAATATGAAAATGTGGGTTGAGGAGCTGTTTGTGTACTGATGGAAAAGAGGCACATAGGCAAACGTGTGAAAGCACATCTTTCTTTTTTTCTTTTTTGATATTTAAAAATTACATTTTATTTTGTTAACAAAATGAATCATTATTGGCCATAATTGCCAGATTTTCACCGGAATATGTAATCATCCAGTTCATTATTTTGTTTCGCAATATATCATTATTCATTTACATTTATGGCATTTAGCAGACGCTTTTATCCAAAGCGACTTCCATTCCCTAACTACAGGGGGCAGTCTCCCTG
>JBBIGA010000153.1:8774132-8785313 GCA_037576975.1 Alestes dentex | reverse complement strand
TATATATACACATACACATACACACACACACACACACACACACACACACACACACAATTTTTCCCCCCTCTGGGTCAGTCCACTCCACAAAAATGTGTTGTCCCACTGTTTAGTTTGGCGGAAGATGCCTATTTCAGGGGTGATTTAATTTAATCTCAGTGCAGTCTGACTTACTTAGCCTGTCTTCTGATTAGTCTTAACAGTAGCACATGATACATATAAGCTACAGATACATATAAGTTTGGTGTTTGGTTTCTAGTTGTTTCCCAGTTTGAAATGTGGCATTGTTCTTTAGAAAACTCTCAATCAATGCTGAGTATTTTACAGTAAACCAGAACATGTAGGGAGGTCAAAGGCTATAAATGGGCATGAGTTTTGCAAAAAGACAGAACAAGTGGGCTATTCTTCAAGACTGCTGTATTTATTTGGGGTATTTAATTGGATGACACCTTGCTTGTTGAGCAACTCCCAGAGGCTTGCGATAGTCAGCCTTCAGTAAGCACCAACAAACTCCATTCAACATGCCTTAATACTTAAAGTAATTCCACTCTACTGCAAGGCTCAAGTGTAACCTCAACTGGCACACAAGCAGCACTCTTGACTGTGCTTGGGTTCAACAGTAGAATGTTGTTTGACCGTTCTGTGCAGATTGACCTCAACAGATAGGCCTTGTTTTGGTTTGTTTTTATGTTGCTCCTTTATAATTTGAGGGATGACATCAGTTTCATGACATAACAGTCTTTAAGAGGATCAGTGTCCTTGTTATCCCCCAGGCTTTTCTAGAGCAGAGTTGTTCTTTTCTTGCCCCATGTCTAGGCACAACCTTCTGAGAATTTTCCAAACACATTGGCGCAAATCTAGTGATTTTATTTTCATCATATTTAGTGCAACTATGCGATATTTACTTTAAGTATGTTTGCAATTAAGTAGATTTGCAATGATAAAGCAATTGTTCATGCATTATGATTTTTCTTTTTGCCATAATTGTCCAGCTCCTCAAGTAACTTCTTTATATTTAGTTTGTGTATTGCCTTTTGTGCACTGAAACAGAATTATTTAAAGGGAGATTCATGTTTTTTCTGTTATCTCACATTTTTCTAACCCCCATCACTCACTCTCGAAGCCAAGCTCAGACCTAACAAGCAGGGTAATCCCTAGACGCACACTCAGCGTAAAGGGGAGCTACCTGTTCCCTCCGTGCGCTGGTGTGAGGTCTTCTTCCTTGCATTCCTCTCATCATCTTACTCTTTTACACCTCCCCCAACTAAAGGCCTTGTCTGAAGGGCAGTGTAGCCTGGATGCATTGGAGCGTAGTCATGTGTGCCGGGGGCACTCTGAGTGGAGCTCACCATGCCCGGCTTGAGTAACCTCCCCCCCATACACACACATGCACACACGCACACACTTACACACACACACCGCTTCACTCTTCCCTCCCCATCGCTCCTCAGAGTCACTACCCATCTCTCCATCCCTCCACAGTCCGCTCAGCAGACCTGACACCCAGACAGGCAGGATTTGCTGTGTATTTTGCGGGGGTGAGGTAAGGCTGCTTCAGATTTAGGGAAGAGTAACATGGCTGTGTTTCACATCATGCACAAACTGATAAAAAGTGTTGGTTTATCTTGATTTATAAATATATGCAGAAGGCAACAGACTGGTATAGCTTGTTTCCAGTTTATAATGTGAAGGGTTGCTGTTTTGAATCTTTTAGAGATGAGCTTGTACTCTCAGCTTGCTTTAGAGTAGCGGTTTCCAGCCAAGGCAGCTTGTGTGTGAAACATGCCATCCATCATGAACAGCGCTGCGGAGCTGAAGATCTCCGCACTGTGTGGGCAGTGTAACTTTGACTGAGTTGAAGCTCTAGTTCTGTGTGTGTGTGGGCAGCTTCTCACTTCAAGGATTACATGTTCCAGGCTTTGCTTTCTTTTATTTTTCCTATGATCTGCCTGATAACTCTGTTATCATGCTTGGACGAGGAAAGCAGAAAATACAAGAAAAAACATTTAATCTTACGTAAAAGGAAGGTTTGTTTGTTATAGCTCTTAGATTTTTTTAGATATTATATTTTGATCATTGTTGTTAGTCAGATATTCTTTGAAACTTGCTAAATGTGGGACACAGTTACGGTGTTATTGAGTTCTATTTATGGATGTGGGTTTGGCTAGCCTTGTTTGTACCCTGCCAGCACTTCTGGCATTGGATTATCTCAACACGAAAAGACAGTCCCTACATCTTTTGATGTTTTGGTAGGGCCTGTGTAGCTCTTGGGACAATGCTAATGGCTGCTGGTCCAAGCTAAACGTATAAGTATAGAATACAGATTATTTGTTATTTCCATATAATAAGTGCTTTTTCTGGACATCACATACAGATCCCTGTGTGGAACCTAAAGGTTGAAACTGGTCCCATCTAAGAATTCCCAAAATTTTCTTGAGATGCTCAGATACCACATTTGTTAGTAGTTGTTGCCTATAGGTCTCATATGTCAGCACTCAGAGCTGTCTTCATTTTTTACAGATGCTCCATGCTGACCTAAAAGTGACACCTTGCAGTATTTACAGCCTGTTTTGGGATGCGTAAATTTTAGATATGCACAAAAATGGTGTGTATGGTACATTTCTTTTTACAGAATGCAGCAGATTTAGTGGGCTAGTCAGCAACTCCATGCTCAGTCAGGCCTTCAGTTAAATAGCCTTGCTGGCTTTTTTCTGCAACGATTTCTCTGTTCTTTTTTAATCTGAACATAATCAGTGTATAGGTTTTGTAAATACATCAAAAACAAAAATGTTTTAAGATGCTATGAATTTCAAGTGAAAAATGTTTCTGAAGGTGGTCTTTTCAAGCTGTATTTTCATTGTAATAGGAGCTTACTTCATGTACTCTCAAACAAATGTTGTTCTGAACACACCAGCATCATATTCTCTACAGAGCATAGCCTTGGGTTGAAAAGAGAAAGTCATCTGCTTCTAACAGGCTCTACCCACTGACCTGCTTCTTTTGTAATTTATTGAATAAGCCACACAGCGTTGGATTACTGCTTGCACATGTGGTCAAAGAACAGAGTTATATGTCCCTTGGGCTTATGTGCTTGACCTCTCTGTTATGAAAAGACCAAGTAAAGTACCCCCAAGCCGCACTATAAACTATGCTGCCTATCACTGTTCCTAGAATCTCCTGGCGCTGCTGCTTCAGGCAGGGATTTTATATGCTCTT
This sequence comes from Alestes dentex, assembly GCA_037576975.1. Classification (NCBI taxonomy): domain Eukaryota; kingdom Metazoa; phylum Chordata; class Actinopteri; order Characiformes; family Alestidae; genus Alestes; species Alestes dentex. Next base: position 8,782,097 of record JBBIGA010000153.1, on the reverse strand, counting down.
TAAATGAATGCTTCTTAAATGAATGCCTGTATTTGGTTTCCAGACTTTGATTACTGTTTAAATAAGCATTGGGTTTCATTCCTGCACTGACACCTGCAGTCCTAAGCTACTTTCCAGTTCCCCAGAGATACCCCAGCAATATTTACACAACTGCACCTGGTAAAGCAGAGAAAGAGATCAAGAGAAAGGCCTCAACTTTGCTCCTCAGAGAAGTGAAATGTTTTTTTGGGTTTTTTTTTCTCCAGCACCACCCTCAGGACATTCAGATAACCCAGTCACCCTGGTATGTATGCTGTTTTTTTGTGCAGCATCACCATGGAGACACTCACTTTGGCGGCCAGCATGATGCTGAGATCTACATAGTTCGCTGTGTGTGCAAACACAGACTGACATGGTCAACCTTTAAACCATGCATCACTTCCCACGCAGATTTTTCCTGTAATTTTTGCCGTAATGATATTTGGAGGCTTGCAGTGGAGCTCACACAGATGAGAACTGCAGAGTGTGTCATTATTGATCATGAACTGAGCTGAACTATGCTGAGTAAGGCATGAACCTCAAAAAGATATGTACAAGATCTTTACTGCATCCACATTTCAGCGCTTGCTTTTCTTCCTTTTCATTATTTAACATTAGCAGTGAAATTTTAGTGTATGATTCTGTAGCTGTATGGCATGATGTGGAAACACCACAAATGGCTTTTTCTTTGTAGTAGCAGTCCTGTGACTAATACTTAGGTTAAGTGGTCTGTAACTGCAGTGAATATTTAAGGAGTAAAAGGTAAAGATAAATGAGTTATGTTTTATTACTTACAGCTATTTGTTTGTTTGAGCTGCAAGGGCTGCCAGACATTTTTCCATAACAAAGTTATAAGGCTAAAAAGGTATTATAGTTTAACACAGTCTGCAGTGTTTATGACCTGTAATTCCAACAATCTGTTTTATAGCACTGATGTTTGAAAGTATCGTTTCTTTTGAACTTAAGTGAGGCTCTCAAAGTGAATGCCAGTATAAAAGAAAATGTAACAAAGCATTAATTTACATGATAGCATTTTGAAATGCTGAGGATGATTGACGCATAACAGAGCAATGTCATTTATGAGGGGCGGAACAGTGTCCAGGCTTCAGTGTTAAATATATAACTGTTGGAGTATAAGATTTGAAATTTGGAAACGCAGGTTAGGCTGCTAAAATGTATGGAAACGTTGTTGCAACTTCAACTTTTATTGCAGCGGTTCTTAAGCTAATCTCAATACCAAAGATTTATGTTTAAATTTAATCTTCTTATTATGCACTTTAGCTGAAGGAGTGCTTAACGATTTCCTGCCCAATTTTGTCGTCTCCAGTTCTACCCTCTAGCTAGGACTCCCCTCATCACATAGTACCACCAGCACATGGGAGCATGAAGGCAAGCACATGCTTCCTATGAGTCAAAAGAATCCAGCCACCACATCTTTTAAAACTACTGCTAATGCTGCGCCATTGGACAGTGTAACATGCTTGAGGAGAATGTTAACTTCCAATTTTTACAAAATAAAACAGACACCTGTTCTGGCTAGCATTGTGCTTTGAGTGAAAGGGGGAGAGGAAGGACCATCCTACCCAGGAAGAGCAAAGCCAGTTGTGCTGTCTTGGCCACAAATGGCTGTGGCACCACCAGGGATTGTCCCAGCTGTTTCACTGCAGTCAGAGTGACCCTACCTTATGGTAATCTGAACTGTTCTTTGAACGTACACGGTGTTCCTGACCAATTTGAGAGCGTGAATAATTAATGGCAAGCGAAAGGGGACAGATTAGGCTTGCATTCAAACTGAAAGCTAGCAACGAGTGTTTTTATGTGATTATGTGTTCTTGAACACCTTGTCCAAAGAAGTAGTCTGAGGTTTAGAAGAGAAAAAATAGGAAAACAAAAGAAAAACATAGGAAACCAGTGGCTGTAGGTAATGTTCAGTCCGTCATGCTGATTTAAAATGACATTTTGTTTGATCTGGACCAGAGTTGCTCTTGCCCTCCTGGCTAAATCCGCTGGCTATTTTTTCACTGATTGCTAATCGTTAATGAGTGCTGTTTAGTGCTGGTGAGGGTAGAGGAGAAGAGTGAAGGGAGGGGAGATTCACACATTCCGGATGAGTCGGTGAGAGAGAGAGAGAGAGAGGCACCGCTTTACCGCACTGGCACAAGCTCACGCTTTACTGCCTTAATTTGCGGGGTGTTTTGAAAAGGCATTTGGAAGACTTTACATTGGAGGATATATTATTGTAAGATGGAATTAAAACACTTGGAAGCAGTGCAGGAATTAACAGCGGCAGGACAATGCAGCAGAATAAAAGTGCGCTCTTGCAGAATAGCGTGGGGAAATGCTCAGCAGGTACAGTCTTTTATTCATCCGTGCATGCGCTGCAAAGACTTGCAAAAAATGTGTGCTTAAAATGCGCAAAATGTCACCCTGTGTTTAATAGCTACGTGTTCCAAAATATTCTGTCTAGATTCAGTGGTCATTGAGATGGACTCGCTAAAAGTTACTTTTCAGTTATGAAATATTTGTTGAATGACACAAATTGTGTGCTTTGTAAACAAACGGGTAACACTTTCAGTAACTGGTTGTTAATTCAAGCAAATATACCTGCTACATTTGTTCAGCACTCAGGCTCATTTGAGCTCACATGTCTAGGATTTGAAGTAAGTCATTAAATCGTTTTTATTATTGCATTTTATAGTAGCATTTTTTCCCAAGATGAGTGTGGTGTTCTGCATAATAGTAAAGGAGTTAAAAGGCAAAAGATAGCAAATATAAGATATGCTGGGGACAGAGCCGCCATTGGCCAGTGGCATTTTGACGTTCTTCACTGGCACCTATAACAAAACGCCACTAACAAATTCTCTACATAGGTGATAATTTTATTAGTTTAGCCAAGAATAGATATAGCCACTGGCTGTAGGTGACCTAGCAATGCTACTGTGCCAAGAGTGAGAGTTGTATGTTGATTGATTACTGCACTGATATAGTAGATTGTCATGCTTCAAGTCAAACACAATTGCAGTATTTTATGAGCTTATCTTATGGTTTTACATAACCTGGGGCCATTGACCATATCAGTACTTACTTACTGACTTACTGTGAGAACTACTGTTGGGAACTTGAAAAGAGTTTCTCCTTCTAATTTTAGGTAACTAAATCTAAATGTTCTTTTTGAACTTTTTCATTAGCGCAGTTTTGCATGCAACCTACTTAAACATGTATTTTATCTTGCACTATATGGTGAACATCGTAGTCAGAAAAAGATGACTGATGTTGGATGTCATTCAGCACTAATTGACACATTGTTCTCACTGCATAGTTGAGCATAGTTAAAATTTTTGCACCAGGGCTAAACTGGGTTGACCCCGTGTAGTGACCCCGCTCCTCATGCTTACATAACCTCTGCAAACTTCCCACTCTGTCCGACTTCCTCTTTCACACTGTTTGAACGTCCTTACAGGTTCCAGTTAGGTCAGCCCACTGGAGCAGTCAATATGTGGCTTTTCGGGTAATATTTTTTCTCTGTCCAGAGAGAGCAGCTGTAAGAAGAACTGCTACAGATCTCAGGCCTGGTTATATTAGTGCCAGTAGACTGAGACTAAACGAGCCAGTTAGTTGACGCAGCTTTGAGATGAGATTGAATGGCCACCCAAAGGTTGGAAAACCAAAGGTAAAGGAAAGACTTTCATTCATGACTTGCATTTTGGTGTGGAGAACTGACTGTAAAATTAGAATCTCTTATGCTGCATTAATGTGGTAGATGGCAGCATGCAGTCATGAAAACGTTGCCATGGTGATTGCGTCACTGGCAAAAATTATGGTTATCAAAGGAGAGCTTTAGAAATGTTGAGTATTTAGGGAGGAAAAATGCAGAGAGATGCTTTTGGATAAAACTGAGTGTGTCTGAACTTGGGAATCAGCATCCGTTTCTTTTCACTGCTGTGGTCGACTGCCTAAGTTCCATCTGGTCCCATCCCACTGATTACAGCAATACACTGTTGCTGCTGCTTATGGTGGTGGAATTTTCTGTGAAAACAGTGGAATATCCAGTTTGCTGTCAACCATCTACACTCATTATGTGGCATCAGTGGCCTTATGGTGAATACTATGGAGTAAATATCTGTAGATTACTTACAGGGTTTTACACGTACAAGATGTTGACAGAGTAGTATTATCCAGACTAATTTTGTGGCTGATCTTACCATATGTTGGAGGATGCTATATCACTCTTTCTCCATTTAACTTGTACTTTCACCTTGAGTTTTTGCACACTAGTTTCCAGAATCAGGGGAAGAATTGATCCCCTTTCAGCTCGGCCAGCTCATAACTTCAGCTAGTCAGCCTTCAGAGCCATTTCACTCAATTACTTTCTCTGCCAGGGGTGACCAAGACATGGACTCTGTCCAAAGAGGCTCCACCTCCATTTTCTTGAAGGTCCTGGATGTTTTGCCTTCCGTGGTGGCCCACAGCTCTCAAGTCTGAGTCTTAATTGTGGCTAGTCCATGGAAGCAATTGTGTGCTGTCTGAATGAGCTTGTTAGTGGGTTTTTTTTGGTCTTAATCTTCACTGCATGGCAGTTCTGCTCTGCTGCCATGACGACAGTGTGGCGATAGGTACTGTGACGGACAGCTCGCTCTTATCGGCCAGAATGCAGAGTGACAGAGTGTGTGGGCCTGCTCTCTGTCTCTCACATGGACCTGTTTACCCGATCAGCTGAAAAACAGAGCCATTACTTTCCCTGATGAGCTCAGCACAACTGAGCAGGCCTACGCTAGCATTAACACTCTGCCTATAATTAAGCTGTGAGTGTTTACGCAGCCACAGGTCATTTCACACCCTGTTCTCACTACACTGAGCACTGCAGAGCAGACACTGAGCACTGTTTCTACCCAACCTCTCTCTTTCAGCTCTCTTTTTCCTCGCTTCTCCTACATCTTTGTTACTAGCATCCCTTTCCATTTCTCTCTCTTTCTCTAGCCCTCTCTCTGTTTCTTCTTTTCTCTCTTTCTTTTCCTAGCCTACCTTTCTCTCTCTTTTTCTCTTCCATGATCTGTTCTGTTTTTTTAGCCTCTCTTTCTCTTTCTCTGTCACGCTCACTCTCTCTCAGACTTCGCTGACCAGCATGTCAAAGCAAGGCGTGCCCAGTCAAAGCAGATGCTGTTATTGCTGTTGGTCTGGACATGGATCTGTCTGGGCTGCTGTGAATAGAACATAGTACTCACTCATGTTAATGGAGTGTTTTTGTTTCGGTTTCTAAAATTAACCTGCATTTCTCTTTCTATCCCCAACCTCTTTTTTTTTGTTTCCTTTTTCCCCTCCCCTGATTACCTGTCCCTCCTTCTCTGATCCTGCCCCTTCTCCCATCCCCTCTGCAGGTTGGGAACCCTCGTGTGGAGCTCACTCTCTCAGAGTTGCAGGAGATGGCCACGCGGCAGCAGCAGCAGATCGAGGCCCAGCAACAGATGCTCGTCGCTAAGGTAACCCTCTCCAGTGTGTATGAGCTGTGGGTGGTCCTGCTGTGTTTTTGCTGGGCAGTAGGCTTTTTTTTTTTTTGCTTTAGAGACCAGGCAAAAATGTAGCAGAGGTGAACGCTCTGTAGTCAATAGAAAAAGAGCAGATTTAGTCCTTTTGACTGTGCTATTTGTTCAATGTTCTGGAGGTAAACCCTGAATGTTAAGGTTTTGGCATAAGATTTCTTATTTAATAGAAATGTGTAAGTTTGTCCAAGTGCTGCATGCTGTTGACTTAAATCTACACTGGAGAATTCTGGGGTTTGCTTGCTTGCTCACTTTAATTTGTAGGTTATTAGCTCTAGTGTGGTATATACAAAAGTCACAGATATCTGCAGAGCTTTGAAAGTGCAACCTGGGCCATATGTACAGAATATATTTTGAGTATGTGAGGTCAACTGTGGACTTTCATTAGTGCCCCTGAGTGGGGGTTCGCAGCAGCGTGTGGTGGGATGATGAGCTCATCTGTTTACCGCTGTGGTGATATTAGTGGCGAGAACTGCAGTGTAGCGCAGGAGACCGAGCCAGAGACCAACACAATGCCAGTAATATGGCAAACATAATCAGTATGTCCAGAATGTCTCAGCAGGTATTTCTCACCTGCTAAAGCCAAAATAGCTCCTAAGCATGAGTTTTCTCAGAACAAAGACCAGAGTGAGGAATTTGGTGCTGCTCAATGCGTGATCCTTACTCACCGGCTCTGTTCTAAGATCAGTACAGCCCTCGCTGGAACTTTCAGAAAATGAAAAAAGATCTGATTTCCAGTCTCTTGTTGGAGCAGCTGCAGATGGAGAGTGGCTGTTTTCCAGAAAGGGATAATAAAGAGCTGTGAGTGTAGTCAGCGCTTAGAAGGGCTGTGATGGCACTGAGCTTCCAGTCACTGAGAGGCCACTGCCACACAGCTATATTTAGCTCTACCACTCATATTCACTTTAAGTACACTGTTCCAGTCACATGGTTGTGCATTATGGTATATAGAGAGCGAAGTCTTTTGTGAACATGATTTGCATGACATTCTATCTTGTGGTTTACGTTTTACTTTTTTATGCACAGTTGAGCGGAACAAGCTAATGTTTGCTTAACTCAGGTAACATGATTTTTGTATGAAAAAAGAAAGAGAAAGCACTGTGCACATTTTAAGGCACAGTTATTTGTTGAATTTAACATATTTGGGGATGAAAACATAAGATGTGGCAACATTAAATATGGCAAGCATGGTTCAGCACGCTCAAAATGTTATGTAAATACAAATGTTGCTTTTAAAATGTCCAGAAAAATTGCCATATTTAACTTTGTTTCTTGCAGAGGATGTGTACGTAGTTTCATTTTGTCAATCGACAAAGGCTGTTACTTTACCAGGGGTGTGCCAGCTTTTGTACTTAGCTGTATATCTCAAAAGAGTAGCTTTCATTAAGCTTCTTCTCATAGTGACTGTGTTGGCATACAGTGTGAGATGATGATGATGCAGTGTCCTGAATGCACCCTGTTCCATGAGAGCACTACAGCTGCCTTAGGCTTAGAGAGCCTGTGCTCCACTTGCTTATCAGGCACTAAGAGCTCAGTGAAAGCTTTAAATACTCTTTACATGACCCCAGATGAGAGATGTAATTCATTGTGGGTAGATAGTTTGGCCGACTGAGGATTGTTAGATACCTGTAATTTACTTTATGTATGTATATGTGTATGGGAGCGACCAGGCAGTGCTCTCTATTTAGGCTAATAGGCTCATATAATGGAAAACTGTATTTTGCTCGCTTTTTAAAATATGAGCTTGATATACTATTTAAACATTGCAAGTTGTAAATTGGTCTATATATGGAAACTAAGTTTCAAGAAATGCACACTCATTTGATTTGATGCACACTATTTTTCTGAAAAAACAAATGCACACACACACACACACACACACACACACAAACACACACAAATTTACATACACAGCCTACGTTTTAGCCGCACCCATTCTCTTTCATAGAAAGTCTCTGCTGCTCAAAAGAAAAGCCAAAAGTTTTGAGAATTATGTCTCGGCCTCCTTAGTCCTCAGATCTTTCTTCCTTTGAGCTGGCATCGGACAAGCTGGACCAACAAGTTTGAAATGAGCGTCCAAGGAATGAGACAGAACTGTTTGCATGCTTGAAAAGGTGCTGGGAGGGCTTTGACACAAGTTATTTCCAAAAATTGCTGGAAATTATGCCATGAATCTATGCAGCTGTGTTAAAAAGCAAAGGTTGGATTAAATTTGTACACATCCTTAAATTGCACAGTGTGTATTGTTACATTACACCTTGAAACCAGTCAGTTTCATTTGTTTTAATTATTTCTAATGTTTTCTTTTTCTAAAATGTTGAAAGAACAGCATATCACTCCATCCATCCATCCATCCATCCATCCATCCATCCATCCATCCATCCATCCATCCATCCATCCATCCATCCAT
>JBBIGA010000153.1:8731929-8764385 GCA_037576975.1 Alestes dentex | reverse complement strand
TATGTGTATGTATAACCTGCTTGTTGGCTAGTGTGCCAGTGGTGAAATGGTAATTCTAAGTCATTACAGCATAATTGTCTACATGAATCAAAAAAGCTTGAATAAGAGTTACAATCACAAAAAGCTACAATCACAGCATTTTTTGCAACATACCGAGCACACAAGTTTTTTGGCTTTTTTCCAACTGTTAATACATCGTTGCTCCCTACTGGTTATATTTTGAACTGCAGTAATGAAATGCTTAAATTATGATTATTTGTGAAATGTAAATTTGAGGGTGATTTTAAGAGAGAGTATTTGTATTTTTGTTGGAAATATCAACTAACTTTGCAAACCTGTAACATACTGTGTGTGCCAGTTCAGAGTTCTCATCTTTATTCAGCACTGTGTAGATTCACTGGTTTATGTGTGATTTTAATGTTGCATCTTTTGTCTTATAGGAGAAGCGCACCAATCTGAAGAAGCCCAACTCGGAGCGGACAGGCCATGGATTCCGAGTGAAGTTCAACCCTCTTGCTCTGCTCCTGGATGCCTCACTGGAGGGCGAGTTTGACTTGGTGCAGAGGATAATCTATGAGGTATACATTCAGCTGTCGCCAGCACTTTCATCAACACCCTTGCTTTACAGGTTTACACTATTTGTTTTTCTTGGTACATCTGTTTCTCTTCATGCATATGCAAATGACAAACGTTTCTTAATCAGAGGTTTCCTTCCATTCCATTTGCTTCTCTATTCAAACAAGTCCAGTCTTGAGTCTTAAGAAATAAATGTATATGTTGACAGGTGGAGAACCCAAGCACACCTAATGATGAGGGCATAACACCCCTTCACAATGCAGTGTGTGCTGGACACCACCACATTGTTAAGTTCCTCCTTGACTTTGGAGTCAATGTCAATGCAGCAGATAGTGATGGCTGGTGAGTAAGGTTGATTCAAAAGGCTAATATGTATTAGAGATTAGCCCTTTGAGTACCACAACATGAGAAATTCTGCATTTATCTCTGAATATTGCTAGCAATAGTACTATTTTGGTGCCTGGACAGGTTTAATGTGTTCGCATGCTTTTTTTTTTTTTGCTTTTTTTTTTTTCCCAGGACGCCCCTGCACTGTGCAGCTTCCTGTAACAGTGTCCACCTCTGCAAGCTGCTCGTGGAGTCTGGTGCTGCTATCTTTGCCACCACCATTAGTGATGTGGAGACAGCAGCAGACAAGTGTGAGGAAATGGAGGAGGGCTACATCCAGTGCTCACAGTTCCTTTATGGTAACAGTTTTTGCTTTTCTGTCCTTTAAGTGTCTACTACTCAGCTTATTATTGATCATTTGTTTGTATTATTGCATAACCAGTTAATATGGGTCCTTTTCCAGCAAGGCTATAAAGGAAAGTAAGGTCTATAAAGGAAATTAAATAGACCGTTTTTTTCTTTCCCACCAGACTGCAATAACCATTAACATTATGCTAATTATAGAAGTATTTTGAAATTTCTGAAAGGACAAAAGCTTCTATCTCATTTTCTAAATACCAGTATGTGAAGGAATTGTTCAGTGTGAAATCTCATTTTTACAATTTTCTGCTAAGCCAAGATGTAGTAGATCAGCCATGATACAGTTGGAGTCCAGCTTTGGTTTTCTAGTTTTTTACTGAAGCTACGAGGCTATTGTATCTAACAAACACTACAGAGTTTAACAGACACCCAGATATTTTCAGTGAATACATCCCCAAAACGTTTCTCTACCCACTCAAACCGCATCCATTGTCTTCATTAAGATGGCTCATATTTGTGGACGTGGTTAGAACACACGACTGAAAAATGAACAACACTTCACCGTGTCACTGAACATTATTGGTCGACTTTTTTTAGACTACAGTGTCTGTCCCAACAAACCAACACAGGAGTACTGAGACCTGAATCAATTTTTGTGACAGTGAGAGTCATAAATACAGAGTAATTTGATCAAAGATCAGTCCTCTGATGACTGCTTTGTGAATACCAGTGTTGATAACCACAAATGTTGATATGATGGTCTACTTGTATATAACCCCTCAGAGACACATTACTGCAATCTCCAACAGTTTCTTGGCCAACAGTTTCTTACCTTTGGAGTAAGAACTAGTAACTAAGTAGTTTCACCTTCTGTTAGAACAGTTTTACAGTGACCATTAGAGCAAGGTTTTGCTGTGGATGAGCTGATTTTTTTTTATTTTTTATATGTTTGCAGGTGTGCAGGAGAAGCTGGGAGTGATGAATAAGGGTGTTGTGTATGCTCTATGGGAGTATGAGGCTCAGAGTGCAGATGAACTTTCTTTCCAAGAGGGAGATGCTATCACCATCCTGCGCAGAAAAGATGACACTGAGACAGAGTGGTGGTGGGCCAGACTTAATGACAAGGAAGGCTATGTCCCTCGCAACCTACTTGGGGTGAGTGCTTACACCAAGATTTGCTATGACCATATTTTATTTTCTTATTCATGTTGAAAACTTCCTCTGTTCATAATCTACAGATTCCGTCACAAATTTTGAATATTGAGATGATTGTTGGTAGTAGTTCGTAAAAAAACCCAAAAACTCATTCACACCGTTTTCCTCTGAGCCTCTGTACAGTTAATCAGCAAAGTATCTGAAGTATGTTCAGTTTTGCCCTGGACCTGTTAGGCTAAAACAAGTATTGAAGCCTGTTTTGGTTAGCGTCATGTACCCTGCATGCCTCTCTTACAATAGACTTATGTTTAGGTTTCCAACACTCCATAACATACTTTTTCCTGTAAATACACTGGTATCTACATGAAAGGAAATGGTTGTAGTACCCTGAAGCCTGAGTTGTGTCTGAAATCACACAAGCAAGTCTATTTCAGATTATTTAACTGGCCAGTGTGGTTTGAGGAATGTGTGTGTGTGATTGAGGCATGCAGTTTGCACTATGCACTATTTTGAGCGTACAGTGTATCTTAACTTGAGTATCTCAAGTGCAAAACATCTTGACTACATTTAGGGTTTGATTTTTGACTGAACTATCACTTTAAGCATTTGTTTGCTGTCTAGTAGTACACTGCGTTTCTATGTTTGATGCTTTTTGTGTGTATCTGCAGCTGTATCCCAGAATAAAGCCACGCCAGAGGTCCTTGGCATAACTGGCTGCTTCACTCTTGGGTGATTGGACTGGACTGGACTGGACTGGACTGATTTATGGGGGTGTAGGACCTCCACTGCTCATCCCTCTCTATCTACTCCTGCTACTGGAGTGAAGCTGCTAAATTATGTTCCCAGACTCGGGGCATACCTACCACCACTACACACACAAACAAACACACACACACACGCACACATGCACCACAAACAATAATAAAGGCCAAACATGAAGCCTCAGGTCCTAAAATCTGCCCCATAACCCTCATCGCCCAGCGTCCACTCCTGAAGACTTGGTTTCAGCTGAGTATCACGCACCATGTATCATAGCCGCTGCACATTTCTCCATGAAGATCGAAGCACTACCATTTTAGTTTTACAGCTTTTGTTTTATATCATTGTTTCTGCTTGCATTTTTATCTGGAGATTTTAAGCTCTTAATAGTTTATTGAAGTGATGCTGGCACCGTGCAGGCTGGATCAGCCAGAGCACAGATGCTTTTTGCTTCCTTTCGCAAGCCTCGGTTCAAAGAGGGAATCTTGCCGTGGATAGAAAGCATTTGTATTAAATGCCCTGTGTATTATGCCTATGAGCTGAGAGGGAAAAATAACTGGAAATGTTTCTGAAGGTGTTTTCAGGATGAATGAATGTGAAATGTGAGGTGAGCTAATGTTATGTAAGAACAAAGAGGGTTATATGAGAACAAATCATATATATATATATATAGTAACTGGAACAAGTTATTACAGAGAAGGTGTGGTTCATATAGTGTGCATTTAAGCAAGATTACAATGCACAGTGTTATCCGTGTGAATGGTCTGGAGCGTGAAGAGTGTGCATGAATGAGAGATTTTATGATATACAGTATATGAGAAATTTTAAAGGCTGTGGGCATGTGTGTTTGTGTGCCTGAAGAGAGTATGGAAGTGTTAAGAGTACAAGAAGCCAATGTGGTGTTGCAGTACCATTAATAAAACTGGCAGTGTAAGGTCAAAGTGATGCATATTATGAGGATGGAGTTAGGCCTTGCCAAATACACTGCACTGGTTTGAAGTCAAATGGCTGAAAGCTTTTCAACACTAGCAGAACAAAAGGTATTGTTTAAATGCATATTTACATTATTTTACTTGGTCTTTTTTTTTTTACATTGCATTACATTCCCTAGTCCATTTCCTTTCCCAGTTCTGTTTAAAAGTCTTGTGAGCTGATCTTTTGTGCCCTGCCTGTGAGGCAGTAATGAGCTTTACAATGGAGTTCACCTGTAAATACTGTGAGGAGGCTTAGAGGATTAGATGTGTTGGATTCTATGCTGAAAGACTTACCTGCCTGTGCAGAAATCTGTATGGCGTTCAGATATGGAAACATGCACCTCCTGTTCTCTACATGTGCACAAATAAAGAGAAATAAGTCCTGGGAAGACATGGTGCAGTGTAGTTTCATTTTCTTTGTATCCTGACACACACACATGCACACACCTGTGGTAAATCGTTCAAAATAGACGTAAGGGCAACAAAGCAGGAATACACTTTATCAACACGACTTGAGACCAACTGATTCAACAAGTGAAATGATGTGCTCAGGTGTGCTCCTGCTTGTTTGGAATAAAAAGCTGCAGACATACCAGCTATATGTGAATAACATTGCACACCCCCTGTAAGTAGGCCTATCTAAGGCCATTTCACAACAAAACGTATTTTGAAAGTCATGCAGTTTTCATGGCGCCAACAAGTGGGATATGAGCTAAGTTGTGGTAACCATATCCTACATGTGTTATCTGCTAACTCCATGCCAGAATCAACTTGGTGTGTTGATTAGCAGGACCTTGCTGAGTAAGTGTGAATTGAGGCAGTTAAAACACTAGAACATACAATGCAGGCCAACTATTGGGACCACTGTTCAAGGTTGGTGTTTCTTTAACTTTCTGATTGAAACTCCAGTCCTGGAGGGCTGTGGTCCAGCACGTTTTGGTGATTTCCCTGCTCAGAAACACCTGGTTCAACTCGCCAGTTAATTGTCATGTTTAGTGAATGTGTTTGAGGAGGAGAGCATCAAACTCCTGGACACCGGCCCTTCAGGACCAGAGTTTGACACCAGTTTGACAGTGTGCTTCCAGGACTAGGATTGAGAAACGCTGCTCTAGGCCACATAGAAGGTGATGGCAGCATGAAAACAAGATCCTCTGAAGGAGAGAGCCAAAGACAGACCCTTAAAACATAATAGGGGAAAAAATAACCTTGTGTGACCAGGTGAGATAGCAGGGCAATTTTAATGCAGGCGTCTTAGGGTATGTGTCTGCTTTAAAAGATAAAAACACTGAGAACAGCAAGAAGAGAAAACCTGCAAGATGTGCCACCTATGTTGCTGTTTTTAATCTAATATAGTTCGTACTCTGTCCACTAGATGGTAGTATAATACTAATGGGCAAAATAGCTTCGACAATATAATTAATTCCACTTCAGCTGTGCTGACATTTTAGAACAATTTGTCAGTGTGTTGCTGTTGTGAGGAGAAATCATTTACAACACAAGCTAAACCATTAATCTTTGCTGTAGCAGAAAATAAATACTCAGATTACATTATCTTAACTCGTGTCCCTTATTCTATTTTATAAATGACCTTTTCATAAGAGCAAAATCAATCTTAGGTTTTCCTTTTTTTCATGAATTGTTAGGGATTTGTCATGGGTTTATAGCTTAACAGACAGGAATTCCAATTCTCACTAATTGTTGAGTGGTACATTTACAATGGCAATTCATTTTACAGGCTGACAATGGCCAGATCTAGGGGTCAGTACAGCATCACAGAACCTGGTCATCAGGGTTAAACTGCCCTTGGTACTATCAGCAACCTTCATCAACCAGAAAATCAGTCCTGACTTCTTCTCTTACCATTAAGCTGACTGCTGCTCATTAATGTTGCTGATCTTCTCACTGGAAACTTGCATTATGTTCTCATTCATCCAGGGTACATGGTTGAATGTGAAAATATTGTCCAAGAGCATAATTTATGTTTGTCCTCAGTCTCAGTCCTGGTGACCCCCTGCTCTGCATAACTCATGCCACCAGAAAAATGAGGTTAGCATTGCAACCTTAGGGTCTCGCTACTGTACACACCTTATCTAGTCTTAAAAAAGCTTGACTGCTTATTGATAGAAATTAATAGATGGTAAAGCAAAAAAAACCCCAAACAAAACAGGCATAACATGGGATCATCAGAACTGGGAACACCTGATTTAAATCATTCACTCAAAAATCCAATTCCATTCATTATAGATTTTTTTTTTTAATAAGATCATTTGGAAGTGCTGGGTTGGAGCAGCAAAATACAAAAGTGGAGCAGAAGAGATGTTGTACCCATGTTGAGAACCTGAGCTCTCCTGGAGGCACATTACCCTGCACATTTAAGCGTCTGCACAGCTTCCGACACTCTTCCTCTAATTAAGCACCTCATTAAAACACTCTTACTGAAGAGTATTGGTGTTGTAAAGCAGGGCAGTCTGCCTTCTGGACCAGGGTTGGGAAACACTACACTAGCAGATTAACAGTAAGGATAAACTTCTACTTACAGCCCACAGATTATTTGATTTAATATGGGGGCTTAGTCACCATTCTAAGTGCCCATGGTAGTTCAAGACACTGTAGTAGGTTGTTATATGCACAGGACTGTGTGCCATGGGTCAGCCACTTAAACACTTGGAGCAATAGTGAGACACCAAAACCAGTTCCATGGGCCAAAGAAACTTTATTTTGGGTGTTAAAGAGCCATCCTCAAGACATTGCAGATACAAAATCCTTCAGACTGACGGAAGACTCATCTAACTTAAGTGCCACTAACGTTTGGACGGAGTGTGCTCCTTGATGTGGTTATTGGTTTCAGAGGGAGGACTGGTGGAGGCAGGGGGAGAAGTCAAGTTGGGATTAGGTCATGAAACAGTGTTCACTTCTGCTCAGGCATGAGGTCGTCAATTGACTGGCCAGCCTCCAGACGCTTCTCCATTTCTATAAGCAAGTTGACTCCATCCACCACCATCTGCACCAGCTCCACTTCGGAGAAGCCCAGCCGATCTGCGTTGGAAATGTCAAAGACGCCACCCACTGCAGCAGTGTCTACTCCACCTGGACAGGAGTGTGGAGTACATGGTCACGATACAGTGTAAGAATTATAGTCTTTAAATCATTACAAGATTAAATGGGAATTGTGGTAAAAACAGTAGCTGCCATTTATAATAATTTGACCTTCAATGAATGGACCAATTGAACAACTTCCTCAGGAGGTTAAGAGTGTATTCTTTCCTTAAGTGAAAACCAAGTTCTTACATCTTTGAGGTCATATTTTAACTTTTTAAACTGTATTTAACTACAGAATGTGCCCCCCCCCCAGGCAATTGGTCAATTTCAGGGGCATGCCAAGTTAATATTCAGCACAGATCAGTATGTGTCAAAAAGTTCCATAAGTTCTAGTTTCATAACTCCTTTTAATAGATTTAACAATTTCACACTGATCATATACCTGCAATGCAAAACTGGGGGTTTGAGTGAGTGGAGGCATTCGCAGTTGTTTACCTGTTCCACGCTTCTGAAGCCTCAGTTTTTTGAGGGCCTCGCCAAACTTCTCATGTTTGCTGAGGTTGGGCAGCTTGACATGGACACCAGCACGTAGCCCTGTGCCCAGGTTAGAGGGGCAAGTGAGGACGTAGCCCAGATGCTCATTCCACATGAACTCATGACCCTTCTCTTTGAAGAGACCCTCAATCTGTAAGGCAAGTTGCACAGCATTTGAAATCCCGCCATTTAATAGGTTTCTCCACTGTGCAAATCTAAGCTTATACAACTGAACTGGCACCAACCTTTGTGAGGCCTGTGCAGAAACGATTGAACACTTCCCTCATGTTTCCACCCTTCTGCATGGAGATGACGCGGAGATGGTCCTCCTCGTTCACCCAGACCAGGAAGGTCTTGTTGTCATTGTGCCTGGGAGCATTAATTTTGGGGAAATAAAAAGAATTAAAATCAATAAAGTAGTGGCCATCACCTCATTTCCAGATGTACTGTCACTAAACAGCTGGATAGCCACCAAGAATATACTGGGGCCTTATTTACAGCTGGCCACACAACTGAGGAGTCAAATCTCTTGCATATGTTTGAGTCGATGCCAATGTAACTCCATAGCCCACTCACCAGATCCCCCTGGCATCAGGCCAGTCACGAGCCATCCCAGAGGCCAACAACAGTGGGGATACAGGCTTGTCAAAAAGGAAGTGATCATCAATCAGCTGTTGCTGCTCCTCCTCAGTCATGTTCTTCAGGGCATAGTACTTTCCTTTTAAGTCACCCTCCAGGGAACTTAAACCTGTACAACAGATTGATGCACTCATCTTAACACATCCAGATCCTTGAATCACATCTTCCCACCTAACATACAAAGTAGTAATTTGATAATCATGCTACAGTCTGGATGTGTAGTTGTTTTGCCTACTTTCAATGGACAGATTTTCAATGGCGCGTCTCTCGCCACGGCTGCAATGGGGAGGCAGGCAAAAGCCACGGATGCTTCTGCCAGTACGCACTCTGGAGCTCAGGACATAGTTGGGGTCAAGGTCATCTCCACCCTAAAGTAAAACGATTAAATTACTTCACAGTCCAATAATAAACTGACAAAAACAGACTGGATACAGCAGGATTGAGTGCATGTACCTGAAGGTTGTCTGGGTTCAGGTCAGTCTTGTGTATGTCTGCAGGCTTGTAGCCACCATGGCGGTCCTCGATGACTGGGTCCAAGAGCTCTTTGAACACCTCATATGTTTCCTCATCTCCCGCAACACATCCCACAGTCATTATGAATGGATGGCCTGAATTTGGGCAGGGGAGGGGGTAAATGAGGGAGACCCAACATGTAATCAATTTTGTGGGAGTGGTGAAGGCTCAGAATGCCCTTGAACAAAAGACACGAAAGGGCTGTCAAGATAATTTTAATAAAATTGGCTAGAATGAAAACTCAAATGTACATTCACAATGAATGTTTAGTCATGAAAGCCACCATAAAGCCATGTTTGGTCTGAAAATCCTTAAAGCAGTGAGCCATTAGAGCTTAAGTCACATACGCATCATTAAAAAAAATGCCAAATCTTGAATGGGCTTAAATTTGTTGTTACAAAATGTATTTAGGAGTATTCTGTTACATTGCATACTACACAATATTTCAGAACAATTGCTACCATCATCGATAGCGACAACCCTAGAACACTCATGTCTGGACTACAGGCAGGTCGGTCATTCAAGGGCAAGCTTGATTATGGTCAATTCCCCAAAATGTCACCCTTCTGCTTCATTTGTTTACAGTAAATAGGAACAATGGGGGAAAAGACACCCACGTCACCAGTGGCAAACGTCATGCACATTAGTGTACACGTCCATGTCTGCATATTAAATCGCGATCATGCTGGAATTCTGTGCCCCTATCTAGGAAACACACGAGATTTCTCTGGTTTAAAGAGGCATCATTAGAGCCACTGAATAAAGGCATTTAAGGTTCTGATTTTGGTGCTCCAATAAAAGGAGAGAAGGGATGAATGAACGGCTGGTTGCTTTTTACCTGGGTTGTCCACCCCAGTCTGAATGACATCGTCCAGTGTGAAGCCACTGGGCGTTTCTTTGTCCCGCAGGTTTGCGTACATCTCCGGAGTGAGCACCTTGGCCATGTGGTTGTTGTGCTGGCTGAGGTCAGGGTACTCCTGCTCCGCCGTGTAGTTCATCTTCAGCTTGTTGTGGGTGTTGCCGAAAGGCATGGTTGCTTCGAGTCTGATGGAGAGACACGATAGACAAAGGACGTTTGGTTGGACGAGGGCAAGATCAAGAGGCTGAATCTATGCTTCCTCTGAATTTTCTATGATCAGGAGGTCCATAGTATACAGCAATTTCAGAGCACAAGGAATTGTGAGGTGGAAATCATCACTGGAATACTTATGATGGGCACACACAGACACGTACAAAAACACAGACACACTCAGACACACACCTCCCTCTCAGCCGCATTAGCTGTGACGTAACGGAATTAAAGCGCACAATTTACGCAACGAGCGACTCGCCGGTATCTGCCCATAATTTCTCTCCTTATTGAGTCATAGCGCAGCATCCACCGTTATGTGAAGAATTCGGGATTTGCGTGTGAAGTCTGGTGCAAACATGGCATGTATTTATAAAAAAAAAAAACTGCTACTACACCAGGCTATTAATTACAAATTACAAAATCCCCACCAAACGCCTTGGAAATCAAGAAACGCGGTTTGACGCCTTTTTGCGCACACACGCGCGCGTACACGTATATGCGCAACGCCTGCACAAAAAAAATAGATGAATAAATAAATAAATAAAACGCCTCGAAAGACCTTGCGGATAAACGGAAGACGCTGCAAGGTCGTTGCAGATGGTTTGGCAGGGGAAAAAAAAAGCTGTCTGCGCCAATTTTAAATCCATTCCGTCAAGCAGACTTGACCAAGCATTAATCCAGCACTACATAAAAAAGAAACCATTTCTGAGCTGTCTGGTTTGCAGCTTAAGCAGGAGTTTAGTCTTTTCTTTCTCCAGATTTGGCTCAGATACAGTTTTACAGGCATCTAAACCATCATTTTTGTAAATACTTGAAACGCAACAGTGGAAAAAATGATGTGTGTGTAAAATATCCAGATCTTTTGAAGTATTCCCAAAAAAACAGCCTCGTTACCTTTTTTATTGTGGAGTTTCTTTGGGGAGAGTGACAGCTCTGCCTCCTTCTGTCCCGGAGTGAACGCACTGCCACCGCTAAAGCTATCCGCAGATAAGCCGCTTTGCGCTGACTTTATACGGGGCTCGGGCCGCCCTCTGATTGGCTGCTATTTGAGTCCATTCATTCAATTGGACGATGAGTCCAGCAGCGCCTCACGTTGGTCACGTGACAGTTTCCTTGACAGCACTGTGATGGAGAGAGAGAGAGGCTGGATGGAACAGAAGGAGACACCACTAAGGCTTCATACCCCATATGGACAAAAGTATTGGGACGCCTGACCATTCCAAAAACAGACACTTCAATGACATTGCATTCAAAGACGTCGACTTCACTATGGAGCTGGTCCCCCTTTGCAGCAACAACAGCTTGCACTATTTTTAGGATTGGTGTGTTTCTGTGGGAATTTGAACACATTCGTTCTGTAGAGCATTTATGAGGTCAGGCGCTGATGTTGGACAAGAAGGTCTGGCTTGCCATCTCCGTTCCAGTTCATCCCAAAGGTGTTGGATGGGGTTGAGGTCAGGGCTCTGTGCGGGCCAGACAAATTCTTCCACACCGAACTCATCCAGCCATGTCTTTATGGACCTTCCTTTGTGCACTGGGGCACAGTCATGCTGGAATAGAAAAGGGTCTTCCCAAACTGTGTACATAAAATTGGAACCATGGCGTACTCTGAAATGTCTTGATGCACTGAATTCAAGGGCCCCCTGAATTAAGATGTGTGTCCCAATACTTTTGTCCACATAGTGGATCAGCATGCTGGCACACAACAAAGAGGGAAAAAAACAGCACTTTAGCTGTTCCTGTTTTGTTGTGGCTCGTCGATTTAGGATACAGGGCGTCTCACACAAGTCAGACAGACCACACTGATAAAACTGCTTCGGTAGAGGACATTTCTTTGTGAAGGTGTGAGTTTTGTCTGTTCCCTTGACATACTAAAAGGCAATGGCTTCTCTTCCTCTGCCCAATGTAAACACACTTCATCAGCTAACTGAGAGAAAGGATATCCCCAGCAGGCTTTCTCCTTTATCATTAATCTTTTCAATTATGCATGTTTCATTATCTGCAAATACATTAATGAGCGCTCAGAGTGCCTGACTCAAAACAAAGGCCCCATGATACTCTCCTTTGTGTTTGTCCACCAGCTCTGAAACTCTAGCTCCGGAGCCAAATCACAGCCATGGGCACTTTGGTGAGATCTTTGCCTCAGGTCCTGCCTTTTCTTCATATGATACTGCAGGGCATTCATCACTGGACCTTTGTGAAACTTGAGGTTCCTTGAGAGTCCCTAAAGGCCGTTTACGCTGGCGGCAGAGCAGCCGCTGCTGCATGTAAACAAGCTTCCCTTCACTTCAGGCACACAGTAAGGCTGCCATGTCCTTGGCGAGAGACACGTTTATTCTTGACTTAAAGTAAAAGTGGCATATGTTGACCTTAGGTGTTGTATCTGTTTGACTGACCTTAGTGGGAGAAAGGGAAGAACACTTTTGTCCTCCGACTTAAAGGTGGTTGTCCTTGGACTGAAGGAGGAGTGGGTGCAGAGTGGACACTTTTGGTGAAGTGGAAACAAAAGATTCGTCATTGTCGAAGGAAGATCTACAGAGTGTGACGCATGAGAGCTGAATACTGCTCGTCTGTCTTTCCCTGAGAGCCATGTCCTTGTAGCCTTTTTGATGGACTGTCAGTGCAGTGACTGCATGCTGCTTCACAGATGAGTGTGTAGGTGTGTACTGTGCAGAAAAGCAGCCTTTTAGCTGAGATTATGCAAAGCCATTATAAGAAGCCGGTTTATTCCCGTTATTTACTGAATGAATTAAGTAAGAGAACAGCCATATCTATTGTGACATAAATCAGAGCGAGATTCACCCACGCTTTGGTTTCTGGCCCACATTTAGAGTCATATTCTGCAGAACTTTTGTAAGGATGCAGCTTTTTGACTTTTGACTAGATTTTAATTGGCAAAGCGGATGAGAGGATATCGGGTTAACAACAGGGTGAGAATGACACAAAGAGAGTAATTAGTGTCTCTGTTTTACAGGATGGTTATTACATTTTGCTCCTACATTTCCATTTAATTAGCCATTTAGAATGACAGACTGTTTGCCTACACTGTGTCCTTCATGGACCACCTTAATGTACGCATGCTTCTGTGTGTTCCTGCACTATATTTCCAAAAGTATAGAGACACTCCATCTAGTGAGTTTAGCTAGTTTTAAGACACATCCATTACTGTTTCAGGTGTTCGATTACGCCCATATAATGCAGATTCTCCCTAAGAAGAGCATTGCCAGTAGAGTGGAAAGCTCTAAAGCAGGTGTACATAAGCCTAAGATCAACATGTCCAATGCCAAGCATTAGCTAGAGTGGTATAAAGTCCCCCAGCATTGGGCTGAAGAGCAGTGAAACTGTTCTGTGGAGTCACAGAACTCCTTTCAATGCCTTTGGTATGTGTTGGAATTGTTTTTATGATCCAGAACTAATCATCTGACATAAGTCTTTGTCTTCACTGATGTTCTTGTAGTTGAATGCAGTCAAATCCTCCCAGCAGTGTACTTATATCTGGTGAAACGCCTTCCTAGAATAGTCATGGCCACTGCTGACAAACTACATTAACACCCTTGATTTTGTCTGAAACTTTGGATGAAGCTATAGGACATGTAGTGTACGTCTATGTATGTCTGCAGAAGCCAAACGGATCTGAACTTTGTTACTTTAAATGAATGGTATTATATGTCTCTCTTTTTAGCTTTCCATGTCCCACACATGCATACAGTGCTGCAGTTCTTTGAACTGAACCTGTAGAGCCAATGAATCAGACTCCCTCCTAGGCAACTGCAAGTAGCAATAAAGCCCTAGGCTTAAGATGTTCTTTCAAGGTTCCTCCATTATTACTGTGTTTTTTTAGATACAGGACCAAGATAACTGCTTTAGAAAAAGGGGCCATTCTGCAGCCTCGGAGGATCTTGTGCTTATGTTGTGGTTTTATTATCGTAACCCTGCTGACTGTGTACCTCTCCATCTGACTGGAAAGGCAGCTCAGACAGCCATGGTTCAGATTTGACTGAGGTGACATGAAGGGTGTGAGTACAGAGTAAATGCTGATGCCTTCTGCAGCAAAATAGTGTGTGTGTGTGTGTGTGTGTGTGTGTGTGTGTGTGTGCATATGCTCTGCACTTGCTTTTCAATTGTGGTCAGCATGCCGGAGGAATATATTACTGACCACTGAAGCCTATATGGTTCATCTCACATACTGAAAGGACAGACACAAAAGATGTGAAATGGATTTCTCTTTTACCTGTGTGTAAAAATATTTTTTTTCTAAAGCCATTTTAGGGACAGAATTTTTTTCCAGTCGTGTTTATGAAGGTCGCCATCAGGGAAAATTATATCAGTATGACACACATCCCTTTTAACCAGTCATCACCATCTGATCTGCTGCTGCCAGCTCAAGCTGTTAAAACTGTTCTCACTTTGTAGTAAGCGTACAGTCAAACAAGCATGTTATCTATCCAACCTACAAGTGTTAGTTCAGCGGCATTGATAACCCTGCGGACAAATTACTCAGGTGCATCTTTTTAGTCAAGGGTTGCGCTCAGTTTCTATGAACCGAAATGTGGAGATACATTATGCATTAATGTGGAAAGTATTACTCTCTGGAAGGAATTTAAATGGCTCAGCTTACGGCATAAGCAGTCTGAGCTGAAAGGCTCTGTATAAGTTCAACGTGAGTGGGCAGGGATAAACATCTGTAGGCTTAATCGGTGGACGTATGTAAATGTGTTGGTTTGTGACCACAACAACCCTCAGAGTATAGAACAGACTATTTTTGGTTTCGTTTCTATATGGACTGTGTGCACTGGGGAGTGAATTGTGTGCTTTGAATTCAACAATGTTAAGAAACATCAAACAGTTTTCTTTCAGGACCATTTGTTTTTCCATCATATAGGACCTTTAAATGGTTGATAGGGTCAAATGTGTCATTAAAAATTGCTTAGACTTGGAGTGAAGAAATCAAGGAGACTTTTCACTGGTAACATCACACAGCAGCCGGTCAAAAGAAAGAAAAGATATCATCGCTGTCTGAACAAAACCTTGTATTGGCAAGATGTCATTTTACGCTGTCATAATGAACGGATCAGTAGAAATGGTAAAAAAAACACAATATATCTACCTTGAATAAATTATGTTCACTGGCAGACGTGTCGTTCCCCAAGATGTGCAAGCCAAGGAAGTGCAAATGAGACGCTCTGTGTTCGCTTCCTCTTTGCCACTGCTCTTGAATCGTTGTTATCCTTGCTGTGCACACCTCAGAGGCACTGGTGAAAAGCTAAATCAGCTATAATGATACTGGCTGAAAAGTAGAGAGAAATGAAGGTGTACAGTTTAGAGAGAAAAAAAACACTGTGGTCCTGTTGAAATGCTCATTTGAAAGTAAGATGAAAGCATTATGGATATATGCGTGCATTATAGGTAATGTATATTACTGGATGCACTAAGGCTTCAAATTAATTTTGCAGTGTCTTCAAAAGTTTAGAGGCACCTTTGTTAATATATTGGAAGCAGACATAGAGAGCTTTACAGTGGCGCTCTGGTCTAAAACTAGCATGCAGACAAATGGCACGTGACATTTTGCGGCTCTAGGCTGAACAGAATTATGCCACCCCCAGCTTTAGTCCAGACATTTGGAGTCGATGGCTGGGGCTGGGGTGGGGTGGGGGGTGGGCCTTCTAGCATGTAATATGTTATGTGTCATGTTCTGTAATGTCCTATGGGCAGCATAGTATCCCTCATCCTGTTTTCTTCTATTAATGCTCTCACTACAATACCCAGCATACATTACGTAATTATGTTATACAATCATTGGGCATCCCCCCCAGGGTGATAAAGTAATCCTGAGTGTTAGCATAGCCTTTGATGTAGGGCCTAATAAATACATTTAATATTAAGCTTCCCAGCAGTGATGGTAGCTATCTGGCTTCCTTCTGCATTATCCAGCTGAAGGAAAAAGACTGTCAAAGCCAAGGCCCAAAACGTTTGCGGTTTTTTAAAGGTTCTTCCCACCTTCTAGAAACATCATTAGAAGCGAGTCATTAAACCAAAAAAACTCACTCTGTGACTACCTTTGCACCTCTGTAAGAGGCAAGGGGGCATGTTTACAACAAAAGTATTTAATTTACATTTTTTAATTCTGCTGAAGTACTTCTTTAAAAGCATCTTGAAAAACTAGGTGCAAGGTGTCCCCACACTTTTGACAAGCAGTGTGTAGGTGCCCAGTCATCTCTCCTGCGCATCAAACTGACTGAGTCAACCTAATGTCCCTGATTTCCCTTTCTCTGCAGTTCTCTTTCACCTCAGCTCTGTTTGCTAACGCTGGACTGAACTGAACACATGATCTGCCTGCAGTCAAGCCTGTGAGATGAGCTGTGCAGCAAAGCAACCTCAGGTATACACACACATTCATACGCACAGAAATAGGACCTAGACATACAGCTTTAGGCGTACAGAGCCCTGAAAAGATGAAATACAATGGCTTTAGCTTGATGAAATTGTGTATTTGTGCATCTACCATTTTGTGGATGTGATGTCTGGACCACCGTGTTATGAATGTGAAGCAGATGTGTTCGACAGAACCTTATCACACCAGCTGTCACCACACAGCCCCCCTCCCCGTCTTCCCCTGATCCTCTCAGCATTCCCCCGTGGCAACAGCACCAACCTGGCAATGCAATGGCAAAGGGCTGCTCACAAACATTCTCTGAGCAGCTTCTCAAATTAAACATTTTACTTCAGATGGAGTACATTAGTGGATGTGTTCACTCTGTTACATTTAGTTCTTTACGTTTAGTTTCTAAATCCTTTTTTTAAATATGTTGGTGACAGCCTCTGCTCTGCTTTTATGATTGATCACCTCCCCTCCTTTTGATGGTTGTCTTTTAATATTACTACATCAAAAAGAGAAGAGAAGAATATAGTCCAGCAAATTTAATGATTCACTTATACTTTTATAGGTAATAATGCTTTTACTTGATGACGGGTTCAGACTCTTCTAGTTTCTTGGTTTACAGTCAATATAAACATGTGAAAATTGTAACTATGCTGAATTGTAGCACATTATACCTGATATAGTCCTGTTTGTTTGTATGTTAATGCTCGATTAACAGTACGTTTGCCTGCTATAAAATAGGTATAGTTGCACGTAGTAACTGGCATGAATAATGTCAGTCTTTGTCATTATGAAACTACATAGCTTTTTAGAGACAAATAATACTATTATTAAATTATACTATTTTATAAAGGTCCCATTTTGGTTATATGTTCATCACCGTCTTTCCAGATTGCATCACTCATCTATGCAGGAGACATTACGCTGAAGGTCATGTCTGAAGGACTATACTCTGCTTAGTGGTTTTCCTTCATTTCTAGCTGACATGGCTCTGCCAGGTGGATTTAAACTCTTTATAGTGAGTGACCTGCCTTAAATAGCTCTGATTTGACAACTGCAGTCTGAAAGGCTTTAAAATCTGTCAATTAGCAGCAACCACCTATGCGTCTCCACCCAATCAAGCTGCTTGCACGGAAAAGGAGGGCAGACCTCTGACACTGCACAATCCTGCAGATAGACAGGAATGATGCTCCCATGATCCCGCATTTCCAGCATCTGTCTAAGCTCCAGGCTGAATTAAGCACCAGGACTGAAATGCACCAGAGTGTGTGACAATGTGGGTGTTTTAATTAGAAGCAGATAAGTACAACAGAAAGGCAGTATCAAAGGAGAGAGGCGCTCTTTCAAGAGTGCTTTTGCCGAGCTGTGTGGGATAATGTGCAACAAAAGCTGAGAAAAATGGCAAAAAGGGAGCTCAAGTAATATACAGCAATAATTTAACACTAACATACAACTCTGGAAAGAAGCCAGAGCAGTTGGAACGAAATGCCAGTTCCAGAGCACTCCAGAGCCTAACAAACTGACTTAATGCTGCATCTTGCAGGTTTAGCCCATTGCAGACTGGCCACTTTGCCTCCATTCTAGATGTAGTAGACACCCTTGTATTTTTTTTTACCAGTCGAATAAATGTGGAAATGTTACATTTTTAAAAGAGCCCAAGTGGATGGGCAGTAATGGGCTATTAGCACATCTAAAACATACGGGTGGAGAGTTTTGTGTAGTAGACACCCCTTCATTTTTTATCAGTCGAATGAATTTGGATTAACATTTCCTTTTAAAAAGGCCCAAGTGGATGGGAAGTAATGGGCCATTAGCACATCTAAAACATACAAGTGGAGAGTTTCATTCAGTAACATGCAGTAATTAGCTGTTTTTTAAATAACAGCAATTACAATTGACTGGAGCAGCTTCTTACAGAACTGACTTTTGGCCATGAGTGATAGTGACAAATGTTTAGGTAGGCCCAGAGGTAGATATATAGAAAGAGAAATGTGCATGTGTGTGTTGCTAGTTGCAAGTGGTGTTGCTAGTCAGTTAGAGGCGGGCAGAGATCCACTTACTGCTGCGGTGCCATTGACAGGGGATTTTAGTGTGACACTAATGATAGCCTTGCATCACCCACTACAGCATCACCTCTCCCACTCACAACAGGCCTGTCATAGACCCTTGAGAAATCTTCAGACAGGCTGAAGAACTTTTCATGGGCTTCAAGCACATTCAAGTAGACCTATGACTAATCTTGTATTCTGCTATAGACGGCTTTATATGCACAATACATTACACAATTACATATCCTTAATACTCTCAGTATAGAACACTGTGACTTGGTTTTATGTTTTAAATCAAGTGCACATACAACACTTGTGTCCCATTGGTAGCACTTTATTTTAATAGTCCCATATTGATTATCTACCATTGCTGAAATGGTTAACAATCTGGTGAAACTCTGGTGGTGATCAGCAGTGTTATGGTATGGTGTAGTGTTTAGGATTAGATTTAAATTTGGGTTAAGATTAGAATTTAATTTTTGCAATCTATATCAAATAGTGCAATCTATTCCTCTGAGCAAAAAGTTGTTTTTTTTTAAATAGATGTTTATCTGAAAATCACATAAGGCTCAAAATAAAGAGTTACTCATAATATATTCCAAAACATAAACACAATACTGTCACTGTCCAAAGTAAGTAAACGCTCATGATGAACAGGGCAATAGAAATGCTCCAGAATGTCTTAGAATAAAATGATTTTACTCTGACTTATATTAGAAATAAAGAACGTTTTGTCTTCTCCAGTAAAATTACCAGAAGCAGACTGCAATGATACATTGAAATATTTATGTATATTTTCATGGACAATATTTTGGTTTAAACTATGGATTGCAATGATGGAGTCGACGATCTTTCTAAAAGTGGTGGGGACATGTCCCATCCCGGGGTTCCTCAGTGTATGTGACGTCTATGTATATTTTAGCTTACCTTTTTTTGTGTGAGCATTAACAGAATCTAGCAGTTTCCTTCGTATTAAAGTGTCAGCTGTTTCCTTGGTTAAAGTGTCAGAACATTGATTGTGTGCCGTTATAAGACTGAATATGTTGTATTTCATGTGCTGTATACCTGCAGGACAGCTGCTAGGCCACTCTTGCCAAATCCTTGCTGAGCACTAACCCTGCTGTGGTTGTTTGGGTTTTAAGACTTTTACAATGAGAGCCGAGGATGCGAGCCGTCTGTTTGAATCTTTGAATCTTTGCTTTTCTGAATACGTTTAAGCTGTAAGAAATGTTACATAAGTGAATGTTTAATGAGTTTTATTTGTCACATGCTGTCATACTGGTACAACATACAGTGAGTGAACACCAATTTCTTCTTGTCTAGATCAACCAAGACATGTATGGTATCCTTTTATATTATACGAAAAGGTTAATGTTGCTTGTAACGAAGGCTTATATTCTAGCCTCAAACTTTGCAAGCTCAGACAGACTTGCTGATTTATGAAATAATATAAACAAAAGTGAATGAATTGCTGACAAAATTCAGCCTTCAAGAAAGCAGCTACTGGTCTAGGCTCTGCAAAATACTTGGAAACTTTTTGAAAGTATACATGTTCATAAGCTTTATTAAAAAAACGATTACTAGGCATAATCCTGAGTTGTTTCAGTTGTACTAGCCTGTTTGGGCTTCATGTGTTTTGTTGCACTGTGATCATATTGCAGTGATTTGAGTGAGCACAAACTGAGCTAAACATTCATTGTCCATTATTTTTGAATATGATTTCTTTCGGGATGCTGAGCTATTTAGATGTCTTGGTTTGAAATATTAAAGTGTGCATAGCTGACACAAAGTAAAACACTGCTCTTTCAGCTACAAGCATGAAAGAGCACGTGGCGTACTCTCAGTATTACATAACACACTCTCCCTTACTCTTTCTGCCTTGCTCCCTGTCTCACACACACACATACACACACGCGCAATGTGCTACGTCACAGGGCTGCGGCAGGGATGGGCAGTGCAGCAGTGAGGATGTTTAAAAGTGCTGTAACCTCTTGTGTGCTGATGACCGACAGAAGGAGGTGAAAAAGCTACATTAAAGGAATATTCTAGCATTTGTCAGCTGAATTTCTATCTACAGCAACTGTAACATTCATTATATGGCGATTGGGACACCTGACCAGTACACCTAGGGACTTCAATGACCAACCATGCCTTTATGGACCTTGCTTTTTGCACTGGGGCACAGTCATGCTGGAATAGAAAAAGACCTTCCCGAAACTGGGTCCACAAAGTTGGAAGCATGGCGTTGTCCAAATGTCTTGGTCTGCTGAAGCATTAAGATTGCCCTTCACTGGAAGTAAGGAGCCTAGCTCAAACCCTGAAAACAGGCGTGTCCCAATACTTTTGTCCATATAGTGTAAAGTAGATTGCAGTACGATGTTTTGGTACTTCAAAAGGAAGACACAACGTATTGACATAAAACACATTTGTGAAGGAAGATGATGGGGTCGAAAAAATGTTTGTGGATTCTTTTAAGCTTCCTGTACCCAGTGAATTTGTCCAGTGCTCCTGTGTGGTTTCTTCACTCAGTACAGGAGGTGGATGCTTGTCCTCTGCTGAAAAGAACAGAAGAAATGAAGAATTTGCAATTATAGTCAGTTCATTCCATCTCGCCCTCTTTCTCATTGGCGTTAGTCTCGATCACGTGTCCAGACACGCGCAAAGTGCTCCTTTATGGACAAGACATTGCTGTTGTGAGAGGGAGCACTGCCTTTTAACTGCTTCATAAAACCCAGCAGCCCTGAGGTCCTTCTCACTAGCATTACACATGCACACACTCTCACACACCACTGTCATACTGCTATTTTTACTCTCGCTGTGCATCAGAAGTTAGCGGTTCCCAACCCCAGTCCTGGAGTACTGGAGCACCCCTGTCCTGCATATTTTAGTCTTCTCCCTTCTCCTACACGCCTGATCCAGCATAAACACCTAATGGACCTGCCCATTCTCCAGCCAGAAATGTCAGAATGCAAAGCACATGTGCAAACACAGTTTCTGCTAAAAGGCATACAGAGTTTGTTATTGATTGATTCAAATCAATAATCAATAATCAATCAATAATTCCAATCAATTTTTAAGCTTTTTATTTTGCATGTTTGTGGACGGTCACACTATTAGGTTATGGTTCCGCTACATAATCAGCCTACACATACAAGGATGGATCATGGTCTTGATCCAGCTTCTAGACCAGGGAGAACAATAAAGCATTGACGTAATCAGTGAGATTAAGCGATAGTTCATGTTAGTGTTTAGGTGGACTTTGAGCAAAGTAGTTTTTTTTTAATAAAATCCAATCAAAGTCCTGCATACCTTTAGCTTACTAGTGATATAGAGAAGAGGTTCTGAAGAACCACAATTCAGTTCCAGCCTCCAGTTCTTTCTGGCTCTTCTGCTAAACCATTATTTAAGTTAAAGCATTTTTCTGCAACCTGTTCAATAATAATCGGGATGCAGAACAGAAAGGAGCAGAAACCCTATCAGTTTCATGGATAAATTATATAGGCCAGCCATGAGCCAGTCAGTACAGGAGGTGAGGGCACCATGGTTTGTGTGTGTGTGTGTGTGTGCACGGACTGACTCTAGACCCTCCCTCTCCCTCCCTGTAGCTCCGCCTCCAACTGTTGGACTGGCAGGCATTTTTGTCTCATCTCCTCTTTTTTTGTCCTTTCTCTGCCTTCCTTTCTGTCTGGCTGTGGAAGTGCAGGCTTGGCATGTGGTCAGTGTTTCTGCTGTGGTATGATGAGGAGCAACAAGGGAGCACTTGAGTTATTCCTCTCTGCTTATGGCTCTGTTTACCTCCAGGGTTCATATAGGTCCTGGAAAAGCTGGGAAGGCTTGAAAAAAAAAAGAAGACAAAATTCAGTCCTTGAATCTTTATTTTAGAAATATTACTTCAAAGTTATGCATTCCTGGAATCATTTTAGTTCATGATTTTAACATAAAGATTTGATTTCACATGACAGAGCCGTACTGGCTCTGAGTGATGCCAAGAAGCTTTTAAAATCTTGAAGGACCTTCACACGTTGTAAAGGTTCAATATCAATGAATGTTTTAACCCAGAATCCTACATCCAATCTAAGAACCATATATTTTTAAGAGCAGGAGTGTTTTTTTTTTTTTTTTTTTTAACATGTTCTAACAGGGCGTCCAGCTGATGAGAACAATTCTCCTTGCAAATCTCACCTTGGACCCAAGGGCTTTTTCTCTCTCTCACTTTACCCTCTATCGCCATCTCTCCCTAAGAGTCACTTTCATCTTGTTGCTACCTACTTCCATTTGCCTTACAGCTGTGTGGCCCTCTGGAAGCTTTAGAGATAGCTCTCTCTTTCTCTCTCTCTCTGCTGCAGTTTAATTGAGTTCTGCTCTGAGAGCTGAAAATGGAGCTCCTGCCTACAGTCTGCATATTAGCACGGTCTCCTGTGAAGTGAATGAGCTTAGAGACTTGCTCCCATCCTCTTTTCTTTGGCCTCTCGCCGCCTGCTCAGCTCCATTCATGGACGCCCTATTTTGCATATGAACGCCAGAGCGCCTGTATTAATGAAACATTGGTCCCATTGTTGCAGGGAGGACAAAAGAAGCTATGATGTCATACTTCTCCGCCCTCCCCCTCTGCCCTGGTCTTCTAGTCTAGTAAAAGCAGCAGGTCTAAGTGGATTATTAGCACTACCCAAATGCCATCCCATACTCAACACTCTGGGGGCAATAGGCCTTCTCAGTATGGACTCTATTATGATTAATGTCGTGCTACTGTCAATGCCACCTCAATAGAATTGGCGTCTTACTGTCATTGCTGTAGGAACACCTTGTAAATCTTGTAACCTTGAAAAGGTTGTCCAAAATGACTTGGAATAAAAGCTGGAGTTTCTAAATACCCCAGAATAGTCCACCAACCTGAAGTTTCCATCAGCATCCTCTAGCCTGAAATGGACCACTGACAAATACAAAAGGATGATTAACATTCACTGTGTAACATCAGATAAACTTAAATGCTGCTGCCATGTCATTGTTACTGCGGTGCTCCACCTACCTCCATAATCATCCCTGTACACTGGTGGTCCTGTGGAGATTCTGACGATTGATGAATGGGGTAAAGGAGGTTTAACAAATTATATAGAGAAACAGATGGAGCACAGTCTGTAATAGCTTGTTTTCAATCATACTAATGATGTGCAAAATCCAGATGGAGGGCAGTATGTAAATGGCAGAATGGATATGATAGTGGAAAGATTATACTGTGATTGTTAAGGCATGTATAGAAACATGTAAAGAAATATACTACCAGTCAAAAGTTTTTTTAAAATTTTTTTTATTAAAATTCAAGCAGATCAAGTCCAATGAATAGCATGAAATGGTACAAAGGACAGTGCTGAACTGCGAGAGTTTAAAAATGGTAAGGTTACCCAGAAGTGGGAAATAATTCTGTAGCGCCATGCAGTACCTCTGGTATGTGCCCAGTTGGTTGGGTTCATCCTACAGCAAGATAGTGACCCATTACATAAGTCCAAGCTATGCCAGAACTACCTCAGAAAAAAGAACAAGATGGTAAGCTGGAAAACATGGAGTGGCCAGAAGTCTCCAGACTTAAACCCCATCGAGCTGCTTTAGGATGAACTGGACAGAAGAGTGAAAGCAAAGCAACCTATAAGTGCTGCACGCTTATAGGAACTTCTGCAACATAGTTGAACAATGAGACATTGAACCGCTTGAATTTCAATACAAAAAACCTGAAAAACTGGGGTGTTTATAAACAGAAAGTCTCAACACATGCTATCCTTATATTATTAAGAGGAGTGATCTTACTTCTGAATCAAAGGACATACCTGCTATCGAGGAAGTAGGCATAAGCAACTATCTTGTCCTCCAGACATCCTTCTACTCAAGAAAACAAAGGAAAGCATCCTTAGATTTTCCCCAAGGTGAGTGGTTTTTTTTGTTCATTGTCCTGCGGATTGACCTAGCGTCAGACACTCAATACCGCAGTGTCTAGAGACCTTAATGGAATGGATGTTTATTGAACATAGGTTAACCCTCTCAAAAGTCCAGTGAAACACCACTAAAGATTGTTACTAAACAAGACATCAGAGAAGTCACTGGAACTCATTGCGCTTTTGTGGTAGTGTAAGTTATTTACGTTACTTTAAACATCATTGAAACCATGAGGGCAGCCAAAACCGTAATTGCTTGTAGCAGTAAGATTATGCCCAGCAAAACATTTTGTAGCTGGCTACACACAGTCTATTACATTACCATATGTTATGTAACATATGTCACATGAGCATTTTCCGAATGTGCTCCTCCTGATTGCAGACAAAGGTTCACAAGGCATTTGTACTGGTGTTCTTTAATTCACCCCCTTTAGGAACAACTTCCTTCGGTATTTAAAAAATACATTCCTGCTTTCTTGGTTTGATCGATTTGATCAATAATAAGTGACACATGTCAGTGACATAATGTCATATGCAAAGAACTTACTGTTAGAGTAGATACACAGCGGGTGTACCTCGTAATGTAGTTAGCCAGTGAATATTTTTTAAATCTGCCAAAATAGAACATTATCATGTTTGTTGGTCCTTCTTCTGTAACATTACCATTTAGGAAATGAGAGGTTTTGTTGCTTCAGTGATGTAACATGTTTTGTACACAAGCTACAAAACAGTGCTTGAGCATGATGAGTGGTGATCCGATTTGACAGCAGCGTTGCATGCAGCTCAGTGGGCGTGTGGACCTGTAGTTCATGCGTGCTCTGCTGAGATGTGCTGAGGGTGGAGGTGGAGATGAACTGAAGCAACTGTTTAGTCTGGAGAACACACACCACGCATTCAGATAGCAGCTGACGGTCAGGTGGTAATAAGTGGTGCCCGTTGCTGCACAGATAAGAGCACTACATGTTTTGTTTTTGTCCATAGCAGACTCCACATCTCCATGTTTCTGACTCTTAGCAAATGGGTACTTTGAATGGATCACTTTGTATTAATTATCTGTCTTGGTAGTACAAAACCCATCCCATCATAACATTTTAAGGTTTATTTATGCTTAAGTAAAACAAAAGTGAAGACATCTATATGTGCAGAACACTCTTCAATTTACAATTCTTGAATTCTCTCAAATAATCATTGGGCGTACACTGTTTGTGGTTTAATTCCTAAAACGACACCTACAGTTATTGTCATAACTAAATAACTTACATAGAAGTGTAATTTAATAAAATATGAATGCAGTATTAGGTAGTTATAAATAAATGGTAATAGTTTCAAGTCCTAAAATGTTGAACTGAATTATAAGCTTGCAGTTTAAGGGTTTAAGAGAGTAGACCTATTGGAAAGTACAAATAGCCGTAGGACCATTACATAACCATGTTTTATGCAAACCTCGTTTTTTTGTGCTGTGAGGGCTCAAAGGTTCATGTTTCTTGCCTAGCCAGAGTAATATTAGAACACAACAATGGCTCATTCTGTTTCTGCTGATCAGGTGAACAGCCTCCATACACTGATGCAGACAGCCTGTGTTTTGTTGTGGGGAGCGGCAGCATTTCACCGCAGGGCACATTTCACACAATCGCATGCTCACTTCACTCTAACCAGCGCCCCTCTCTTGTGTTCCTGTGCTCCATTCGGTCGAGGTACTGTCTTCCTGACTGCTACCTCTGCAAGGTTATAATACTCTGAATTCATCAGAGCGCCCTATTAGGAGGCACAGTGAAGGTTGGAGCAGTTTTAATAAAGCTCCTAATAGAGCATGACAGAAGAGTATGTCGTTTCCATAATACATTCAGACTCTGGAAATGCAGCCCACCTGGACCCCACCTGAGGGTTTTGCAATGCAGAGTGATGATTTCTGTTGGAGTTGTTTATCTGATCAGTGCTGCTTGAAATTAAGCTCTAGAAGGCCTGATATTTTTTGTGTTTTCACACAGAGGACAAAAATGACAGAGAATAGAGGACACTACCTGATTCATTAGCTCATTATCAAGCCCTCAGGAGCTGGGTCAGGTGCAAACCCAGATTAAGACCCCTGCAGACCCCTGGGTGTTGGTAGCCCAACACATCCTTACCAGGCATGAGCACACACATGGTGTGAACATTCACAGCACCTGGAATGTCATAATAAATTAATAGAAGGAGGTCATATACCATTTTTTTTCTCAAATGAACCTTGCTGGCCAATTGGTGTATTGCAGTTAATGCGATCTAACTGATGAATGCAGCATCACATCTGCCAGGAATCAATTTCACCTGATTGCGCGGCTAAAGACAGATGAAGCTTTAATGCATTTAATCAGCCAGTCGAATAAACACTAAGAAGGTTGAATTTATTATCAGTGTATGGCAAAAAAACAATGTAACCGAAGATTCTGGTGCTGGTTTGTGCAACTTATAATATTAAAAGCCAGGACAAATCCACACAGAATGAGATCCCAGGCTTAAATCAGATTGGACATTTGTATCTTGTTTGTTTATGTTCTTGGTTATATTAAGCATAATCCATTGTGTTATATCATAAAAAAAGAAACTGTTTGATCAAAATGTGATGACTTGAATGCCTTCTGATGTTTGGCTATATCATTTTGAGCAAGGAAAATGCATTAATTGTCTATACTATTAGTAGGTTGCTCTATTCTCCACTTTATTTTTTGTTTTTTACTTCTCAAAACTGTGACTTGACTCAGAGAGCTCTGCACAAGAATTGCAATGTGCATGGATTGTTGGTCTTATGCGCAAATGGCAAATAAAAATCTTGAATCTTGAATCTTGAATCTTAATCGGTAGTCTCATCATGTTTTTCCTTCCCCTCCCACCATACCTCCTATCATCCTGCCAGTTTTCACTTCCGTGAAAAGGAACCCAGGAAGCTCACTCAAATTGCCCTGATGGTAGACCTGGGCATGGTCAAGCACAAGTCTGGAGGATCCTCTGTCCTTATCAGCTTACCGTTTCAGGCCTTTAATACTGGGTTGCTAAAATGAAACCATTATTTATGGATTCACATACAGGGTGTGGTGATAGGAAACCAGAGTTTTTGTGAAGTTAACAAAGGAAGAGAAGCAAAGCGGATAAAGCCAAGTGGTAATAGTGTCTTAGGCAGCAGACTAGAAATGCTTTGAAAGTCCCAGGATGTCTTCATTGTGGGTGAGCACTGGGCTAAAAGCCCTGTCTATAATGCGTCATTTTCCAAAACATCCATAAACTCATGTATATTCAAATCGATACCTAACACCTTGTTCTGGTCAGTAACCACGCAGATCATTTTGTTCAGATTTAAGACCAGTTCACACTGTGATTGAAATGAATGAAATGTATTGTGGAATGTAAGCCAAATTCCTTTGACCAGGACTTGAACATTCAGTCTTTTGTTGCCATGTTTCAAAAGGTAGGCTGCAGCTGACAAAGTTGTTTCTTTGGTAGCACCTTCCTATTTAGACTCCTTGGTTATATAACACACGATGCAAAATGGATAGGTGTACAATGGCTGCTTTATCACACTTGGAAAGGAGTTGGCATGCGACATTCGATGGAAAACAATACTGAACACTGCTGATGTGAATGTTAGTAAGCTGGCCAGAAATACGTTGATGTACATGATGTAATGTGGTAGGCAAAATGTTCATTTGTTTGTTAAATGCTATCTTACCAGGTAATGACTTCGGCTCACCCTGCATTCAATTAACACCTGCTCAAACAAACACATGAGAAATAGCATGCTGCATGTAACAGATGCATGAGAAGTGGCATGCAAGCATGCTAGAGCCACTACACTGTCCAATTTCCTGACCGTTCTAATTGTTTTGTGTTGTATTTCCAATGAACTGAAAAGTGACCATTTATCATATGTGAACACACCATAGCACACAGTGTGAACAGAAGAACAAAGTTCTTTCTCTGCATTTTACTTATTCACCAAGTGAAGCATTTAACTTATTAACCAAGCGCCCGGGAGCAGTGTGTGGGTAAGGTACCTTGCCCAAGGGTACCTGAGAGGTGCCACTAGCAGTCCTGGGATTCGAACCCATGAGCTTTTGGTCACAGGGCCAACTCCCTAACCACTAGGCCACAAGCTGCTGTAAATGGCTTGTCAGAAGTGGGATTGGATGGATTTCTTGGGTTGGATAAATTGATGACAGAACTACCATAAGGGACACTGGCAGTGTCAGAACAGGCTGCATTTCTGTACTGTATTTTGGAGGGTCTTTCTGGACTATGTTTTTGTAATGGTCTAGAAATGCAGTGTAGCTGGACCACAGCGTAGCTTTTGGAATGCAGCTTGAGTCCTGAGTGTTGAGTTATCCACTATATAGATCATGCCAGTGAGTGATTTGTTTGCAACATCATCTGTGAAAGAAATCTAAATGCCCAATGGATAGTTGTATCAGTTTCAATCCAATAGGCTAATTAGAATTAAATTCTCTCATTTATTTGTGAACAGTGTTTATCTACATTGTGTAAAGAGAAGATCTCCAGCCTTCAAGTGTCAAAGGCCTTGCACTTCTCACGCTTTTGGTTCTTCTGGGCAAGATGGCTTCACACAGAGTCATGGTGACCTGGTATTCATCTCTATGCCAACCAAGTGTACCAGCACCCCTTTTAATGGCATTCTGTTTGTCCTTCAAAGGAAGCATTCCGTTAGTACTCTCTCATGTGCCACCTGTGCCTGCCACAAAGAGATGGGAAGGATCGAAGACTTCAAAGAGCCGTTGATGAGGAGTGGACACAAAGACTGATCCTCTAATGGCTTCCTCTGTGAAGATGTACAGCACTTCTCAGTGGCCTGGGTGGCATTTTCACCATCGAGCTGGCAATCGTCCTGCTTTCTCAGTAGTAAATGATGGTCTTGTGCCACAGTAGTGCTTGAGGTGGTTTTGGTTCAGGACCCTGAAGGGGGATAGTGAGAGGAAGGTTTGCTTGGTTCTTTTAAATACTAAATAAACACTAATATCAGCTCTAATACATTCAAATATCCGTCGAGCATTGGGGGAAATGCAGTTGAACAGCCTATTAGCTCTTGCAAACCAACACAGCAGAGCTGAAGATCTTTCTTAATTCTTAAGAAATTAATTCTTAAGGCTTAATTTCTGTCATTCTACATGGACTTGGGCCCGGGCCGGGCTCGGGCTTGCACGGTGAATGAGCGGTCAGGTGATGCATTTGGATCAGCGCGAGAAAGATGCGAAAATGAATGCTGAGGAGGTGAAACGGAAGTTAGACTCTGGCAATTACATTCTGGTTGCATCCCGACCACTAGCAGCAGCAGTGAAAAAGTGTTCAGTTCTGGACGCACCATCAGTGAGCGCAGGACCACGCTGAAGACATCCACAGTGGATTCAATTATTTTCCTCCACAAAGACTTGTAGCCTAATCTTGGTGAGTGAAGGTTTTAACTAAATTATAACTTAATATTAACTGAGTCTTAAATGCATAATGTTGACAGAGTATGTAAGCTAATATTGGCATTATTCTTTTATTAAATTTCAGCTGCTGTTTACCGTCTTGTTGAGGCTGGATTGTGGAGAGAAGTGGCGAAGCAAATCCCGCAGAGCCTTTATCTTAATTTCGTTATTGCCAAATTCCCATCTTAATGTAATTTGTTAAGAAAGGCTCATTTTTAGCGTTGACCTATTTGGCCAAGTGTATGCCTAGGCCTGTTTAGAGCGCTGAGATGTTACGATGTTAACAGATGACTTATTTTATTTCTTTGTTCCAACTTCCAAGTGGCCTATAGCCTACATTATGAATAAATGATGTTAAAATGTATCAATGACTCATTCTTGACCAAAGGAGCTGTGTGCGTGTGCACATTTGAGGGCTATAAATGGGTTCGGGATTTTAAAAAGCTGTCAATCAAAATGTACTTGTGGGGCTCGGGCCTTGTCGGGCCTAACTTTTAAGGCCTGATTACAGCTCTACAACACAGTATCACACAGAGAACGTTTTAGACATGTAGGGCAGCTCTGGTATCATAGAGCTAGGCTTCCAACAGAGATGGGAACAAATGACTGCGTTGCAACTAACAAGTCAGTCTCAAGTCTTGACACACAAGTGGAGTCTTGAGGCCTCATTTTTAAGTCTTAAACAAGTGAGCATGCATTCTTTAACAAATGTAAAACCATTTCAACACTGGACACCAAAAATGGCAGTGAATGATGGTAACAGTAATTTTGTACATTTAAGTAAAGTGGCTCTGTATAGTCATGTATGAACAGACCACATCACAGCACACAGTTTGAACAATGTGAAATTCTTTCTCGAGAACCTTGCTCAAGGGTACCTCCAGTGGTGCCACTAACAGCCCTGGGATTCGAACCTATGACATTTATACATTTAATATTTGAATGTTGGTGGTATATGGTAATGTATTAAATTAATATTAAAGTTTTTTTCTTTCCACAAAAACAAAATACATAGTACATTAATAATCAAAACACTATCCTATAAACAAGCAGCAGGCTGACCACTGGACATTGCAGAGAAAGTAATGTCTTTTAAGTAAGAGCCAAGTTATTTAGTGCTATTGTTGTTTAAAGAGTAGAGAAAAGGTTGGAAATCTGAACTCACTTATGGTTTGCTTCTTCTGTTCTCTCTACAGTTTCAATCAGTATCATGTGTTTACTTTAGGGCTTACACTTGATTACTCGATCATCTTGATGAATCAGCTATGAGGCAATTTGCATGAAATTATTGCATGATTTAACTGAACCTACTGCTCTTACTTAGTAAGCAACACAACTAGACAGACAATTTGTTTTTTTGCAGTGTTTTTACATCTGTTTAAAGGTTTGTTTTTTCCAGTAAAGTATTCCAAGTTTTATTTTGAATTTATTTGGAAAACTCTGTAATTAATCACCAAACTATGTAGTAGATGACACCTTTCTGCATCATTATGAGCTCCTGCCTGATATGTTCTTTATCTTGTAGCTGATCCCGCATTGCCAGCTTATATTGTGAGCTAGGTTGGGATGTGCTGTAGGGGCAAGCTAGAGGACACAGATGGCTTTTCATCCTGTGTGAGCAGATTAGGGGCTGCAGCGCACTGCAGCCTCATGCTGTCTGACCTGAGTCATGAATGATTTAGCGTTTAGAGACTGCCTGGTGCATGTGAGGGGCTATTGGCTTCAGCAGCGCGTCATTGGCCCACTCCATTTACTCATGTCTGCTCTGCATGTGCCTTACACCATAGATCATAAATATGAGAAATATCTACGAAGTGAAAATGCATTTGGGTAAGTGTGTGTGTGTGTGTGTGTGTGTGTGTGTGTGTGTGTGTGTGTGTGCACGTGCTGGGCAGTGAAAAAAGAGAAGCCACTGCAGTCACTGCTGCAGTGCTGCAGTCTTCTGTGGTGCACCTTTGCAGGTTTAAGGGGGGGGGGCATGCTCAGTTGTTTCTATCATTTTATCTCCCTCTGCTTGTGTCCTCTGTCCTTCTCACCTTTCCTCTACCCAGCTGTCTTGTCTACCCTACATATGCTGCACCAGAGCTTGGCCTAGCACAATCATAGCTATGATTGTTTTGCTTTTGAACAGAAGTAGGGGTGAATCTATACAGATACTATAGATGATTCAGGGCTCACAATTTGTTACACTCAAAATTTGTTACATTCAAAAAAGGATGACTGTTCTTATTTATTCCTTTTAAGATTCCTGTTACAAAAATTTATTATTTTCTTGCTGTTTTTTTCCTTATTTTGCAGTCGCTAGAAGTGTAACAATTCACTCCAAAAGTCCATAATTCGATTTATGATGCAGTATTCAACAGTGCAACATTTAGAATGAAAATTTAGAATGAAGAAAAATGACTAGTTTCAATTTACTAATGAAACTAGAACTAGAAGGCAGGGGAAGGTGATGTATGACGTGAAGGTGCTGAACAGGGTTTTTTAATGGCTTTGACTGAGACTATAAACAATGCAGTTGCATTAAATATCATAATTGATTGTTACCTGTCATTAATATTTTTTTTATATGATTTTGATATACCCCTAACCAGTGGAGGACGGGTTCCCCTTTTGAGTGTTAGTTTACATTTACGGCATTTAGCAGACGTTTTTATCCAAAGCGACTTCCATTCCCTAACTACAGGGGACAGTCTCCCTG
>JBBIGA010000153.1:8674110-8707402 GCA_037576975.1 Alestes dentex | reverse complement strand
TCCTTTAGGAGCAAAGATGGGCAGAGGATTGCCAGTTTGCCACCAAGTGTGGGCAAAAATCTTTGAAATGATGAAGACAAACGTTTCTCAAAGAAAGATAGGAAGAGATTTGGGCATTCCTCCCTCTACAGTGCATAACTTAATGAAAAGAATCAGGGAATCTGGAGAAATTACCGTGCGCAAAGGCCAAGGGCGCAAGCCTAAACTGAATGGCTGTGATCTCTGAACCCTCAGACGGCAAACCGTCATTCATCAATAAATGATATAACTGCGTGGGCTCAGGACTACTTCACGAAGTCACTCTCAAGCACTACAGTACGTAGTTACATTATGTAGGAAGCCCTACATAAATAGTGTCCAGAAGCACCGTCGACTTCTCTCAGCTCGGAGGCATCTGGGATGGTCCATTGTGCAGTGGAAACGTGTATTGTGGTCAGACGAATCATTTTTTTCACATCTTTTTTGGAAGAAATGGACGCCGTGTGCTGCGGACCAAAGAGGAAAAGGACCCTCCAGACTGTTACCAGATACAAGTCCAAAAGCCAGGGTCTGTCATGGTATGGGTTTGTGTCAGTGCCTTCGGCAGAGGTAACTTGCACTTCTGCGATGGCACCATCAATGCTGAGAAGTATATCTCAGTTTTGGAGGAACAAATGCTGCCTTCAAGACGACGTCTTTTCCAGGGACGCCCATGCTTATTTCAGCAAGACAATGCCAAACCACATACTGCGCGCATAACAAAGGCATGGCTGCGTAAGAAGAGGGTGCGGATGCTTGACTGGCCTGCCTGCAGCCCTGATTTGTCTCCTATAGAGAATGTTTGGCGCGTTTTGAAACGAAAAATGCATCAACGAAGACCCCGTACTGTTGCGCACCTAAAACGTTGTTTGCAGGAAGAATGGGACAAACTAACACCTGCAACACTTAGTCACTTGATTTCTTCAATGCCTAAACGTCTTTTAAGTGTTGTTAAAAGACAGGGGAACTGTACAAAGTGGTAAATGCTGTACTGTCCCAACTTTTTTTGGAATGTGTTGCAAGCCTGAATGGCAAGAATGGATATTTATTTACAAATCAAATGATGTTGACAAGAAAAAACATGAATTATTTTGTGTTCATACTGTCTGCAATGAAATACAATTTGAGGAAAATTTATTACTTGCTTTTTTCTTTTTTTATTCACATTTTCCACCCTGTCCTAACTTTTTCTGATTTGGGGTTGTATATAATAAATATAGGGTATATACAGTGACAGTTAAGGAGTTCAGTTCAGTGTGTATATGCACTGTATGGGGGTGGGGAAGCCCGTATGCTGTGGAAGCTTTTGCCAGATGGGAGGAGGGAGAACAGGGTGCTGGTATCATTGCGGATGCAGCATTTGATGTAAATGTCTGCGGCAGAGGGGAGAGAGACACTGATGATCTTTTCAGTTGTCCTCACTATTCTCGGTAGGGTCTTGCGATCCGAAACAGAGCATTTCCCTACCAAGCCATGATGCAACTACACAGGAAACTCTCTATGATACCTCTATGGTGGTGAGGATTGAGGGGAGGTGCACTCTCCTCAGTCTCTGCAACAAGTAGAGATGGTGCTGAGCTTTCTTGGAAATAAAGCTGGTGTTGAGGGTCCAGCAGTCCCACTGGCAAGAAAAAAATTTGTTATTCATATTTAGGCTATGTGCCATTATTCATAGCACATAACCATGTTTTTTCTCCATCACAACAGCTCTAATCTTTCTTCTCCATAACACACAAACACACTCCTACACGCGCGCCAACCAAAAACAATCCATCTGATTCTGTTGGATGACTCAGGGTTATTTCACACTGCTATGACTTGTTCAGGATGCAATGTCAAGCCAGTACTCCCATAAGCCCCTGTGTGCT
Organism: Alestes dentex; assembly: GCA_037576975.1. Lineage (NCBI taxonomy): Eukaryota > Metazoa > Chordata > Actinopteri > Characiformes > Alestidae > Alestes > Alestes dentex. The sequence continues at coordinate 8,705,516 of JBBIGA010000153.1, read as the reverse complement.
TTAAAAATTGATCACTGCTGCCACCATTGAACCTGCTACACAGTCATGGCAGCACAGATAACTCCCTCCCCCAGGCTCCCACCACAGCAACTGTTAGATGGGACAGTCCACTACGTATTGTCTTTGTTAAAATGTACATCTTTAATGATGAAACAAATATGTTCATAATTAGTCTGTAAAACCTGTAAACAGGTTTTAAAACCAGGGTTATAGACGTGTTGGGGTACATGACCATTACACATTATTACTGCATGAAATAAGCAAGTAATGCAAATGGTTTGACCACTTAAGGAAAATATATTGTCATGTTTTAAGTAGCAATTAGTAAGACATATCTAAAAACACCTGCTCATTCTACATTTTGACTTTCACACCAGGAACTGATTCTTCTGGGAAGGCTAGATGTTGAAACATTCCTGTGAGAATTTGACTGGTTGAGACTGGTTGATTGCATTCAGCCATGTACTGATGTTGAATTATTAGTTCTTCTTTACATACACCAATCTATCTCAGTACTGTAGAGAACACAGTTTCACTCCTCCACTTTCCTTGGGGCTTTATACCCCTCTATATCTGGCACCGTCTCATTCTATTTGTAATGCTTTTCCATACCGATTAAAGTGCACAAATGTACCTGTGTCAGCAGAGGGTGTGTCTTAAATAAGATGAATAAAGTGGCGCCTTACGATCACGTGTGAACTCACCACATCACTGCACCCAGTGTGAAATTCTTTCTCTGCATTTCACCCATTCACCAAGTGAAGCAGTGGGCAGCCAGCAACAGAGCCTGAGGAGCAGTGCGTGGGGACGGTACCTTGCTCAAAGGTACCTCAGTGGTGCCACTGGCAGTTCTGGGGTTCAAACCCACAACCTTCCGCTCACAGGGCAACTCCCTAACCACCAGGCCACCAGCTGCCCAATGCATTACCTGAGTGTGTGGATAGTGTCACACATATAGTTTAATTTAGTGTTGAGCTTGCAGTGTGTTCTGATGGGACAAAAATATCCTCAGCTTGGGGTAGTTGTAGTCTAGTGGGTAAAACACTTGCCTGTGAACCTGATGACCACAAAGTTCTAGGTTCTAACCACCACTTTCTACTATTGTGTCCTTGAGCAAGACCTTTAACCTTCAGTTGCTCCAGGTGGACTGTCCCTGTAACTAATGATTGTAAATCGCCCTGGATAAGGGTGTCTGCCAAATGCCATAAATGGAATGTCTCTGGTACTCCAGTCACATTTTCCCCAGTACAGGACAAAATATTAACTAATGCTGGATTTCACATACCCTCATCAACACACATGACAGAATCCCTGCATGATATAAGCTCCAAACAGATACTGACAATTTTTCCTCTTCCTCACACCCCCTCCAACACCTCTGATGTAGCACTTCTGGCTGATCTGTCTGCTCTGTGTGTCCCAAGGGCACGCTGCCCCCAAATTCCGCTACAGTGGCTGGTGTGGGATGGATCAAACTGTGATATCGCTGCCAGATCTGTCCGTCCACTTTAGCAGTCACACACGAGTCAATTAGAAATAACTTGCTTAGGGAGCACCACAGATCGTCAATGACAATCAGCTCTTGATTTGACAGACATGAAGAACTGAGGACAAGACTTTCCTAAACACATAGTGCCCCCTGCTGGTGTAAATGTCAAGCAGAATCTGGTACTGACCTAAGCTGACATTTCACATTTTATTTCACAGTGGAGAATGGTCCATCAGAAGACTCCATTAACCACTGCCTCAGTCAGTACAATGACATCTTTAACCCACTAAGAGGCCCCACTGGAGACATCCTTCTTATAATAACGGATGGCCACAGCTTGTGGGAATGAGTTTGTGGCCATGACTTATCACACTGATCAGCCATTAAACTCCTGCCTAATACTGTGTAGGTCCCTTTTGTGCCACCAAAATAGCTCTGACCCATCAAGGCATGGACTCCACAAGACCTCTGTGGTGTGGTATCTAGCTCCAGGACATTAGCAGCAGATACTTTAAGTCCTGCAAGGTATTCTTCCGTTTGTAGTATTACTATTTTATTTTATTTATTTACCCCCCCCCCCCAACTCGCTGTCTTATCTTTATTCCTCTTGTTGCAATGAGCATGTTTATGACAAAAGAATTTCCCTCAGGATAAATAAAGTTCTTTCTAATCTTAAGTTGCAAGGTGAGGACTCGTTTGTTCAGCACATTCCAGATGTTTGATTGGGTTGAGATCTATGGATTTGAACGCTTTGTCAGGTTCCTCAAACCATTCCTGAACTATTTTTCCAGTACATTAACCTACTTTGCTCTCCACTACCATAAAATAATTTGTTACATCCACTTGGCACCGTTATTGCCTGTGTGGTTTTGAACACTATATGTTTACACTAAGGAGCAGTGTCAAATTATAAACATATGGTGAAGCTAACAGTATGTAAATGTGATAGAAACCACATAAGTAAGTGTATTTGAAATTACTTTGCAAAATGACAGTTTAAGGCTACTGTAGGGTAATTTAAACAGTTCGCAAGATGCTTGTATGAGCTTCCATTACATTCTTATTCTTAGCATTGTTACTAGTATTATAGACACAATATGTAAATTGGCCAATCAATTATATTTTGAGATAACGGACAAATTAAATTTTTTACATCACTGTTTCTCTAATATTAGCCTGGTTTAAATCAAATTTAGGAACAAACCAAACAAGCTGTTATTGCCCTAATTACATAATGAGTTCATAATGACCATAACACCACAACGTTTGATAAAATCAACATTTATTCAAAGTATTAAAGACACAACTTTATTCTTTTTGTATGCTAATGTTTGGAGATGATAACTGACCTTGCCAGAGGTCATTTCAATGGAAAAGTGTTTTCTTTTTTTAAAAAACAGTTTATCTGTACAGTGCATGAAGTCATTCACCTCCAGAGAATCTCTAGTGCTTTGTTCCACTAGGATTTGGACTGGAGGTCTGTAGAAGTGCCATTATGGAGGGCTTTGGGTCTGTGAATTGAGGTCATCATGAAGAATCCCTTTAACCCCTTCTTCCCAAACACCACATAAGCAGCTTGCCCGGGGCAGATGAGGAGCAAAAACCACTTCTAGTTTGCGGGGTGCGCTAGTCTGGTCACCTGACCTCAAACAGCCCTCCTGTCTCCACAGCATAAGACGCACCATCACCTGGTTGGCCCAAGCAATGCCCAGTGCAGGCAGCACCTTACTGTCTTCCAGCCTGATAGAGTGCACAGAAACAGGTACGTATTTCTCTGTCCCAACAAACCATTATTATAAGAAAAGCTTTTATTTACAGTGAGGGGAAACAAATGTTCAGACGCATTTGTGTTTTTTAATGTACTTCCGGTGCATATATACCTTAGTTATGTAGGAAATTGGCTATGCAATACTAGCACCTTCATCTTATTTTGAAACTAGTTTATTTTGACTGTATATTTAGATTCATTGTCTTGTTGAGAAGTCTATCTTCTCCCCTATCTTGGCTATTAAATTCTCCTGTAATATCTCCTTGTTCATTGCTCCATTCTGGTTTTCTTAGAGGACATGTAAGGGCCCAGTACCGTTAACAGGGAAGCAGTCCCATATAATGATGTTTCCTCCTCTGTACTTCGCTCTGGGTACCATGTTGTAGGGGTCAAATGCACAACACTCCTTTCTCCAAATAGGAGTGGAGGAATTTTTGCATTTTTGTTTTGCCTGACCAAAGTACAGTGTTCCAGAACAATTCGGATTTGTGGAAATGTTTGAGTGCAAATTTCAGACACACATCTCATTGCTTTCTTGGCAGAGGAGTTTTGTATGAGGAGTAGGATGTGAGATGATTGCAGTGCAGTTTATTGCGTATTGTTCTCTGTGAAACTCTGTTCTTGCTGCTTTCGGGTCATCCAGCAACTTCCCTCTTCTCTCTTATCTTCATTCTTATCATTAGTCTTGTCTGCATACGATTAGTTGTCCCATGACATTTACAGTGATATATCACCAAACCAGTTGTTCTGATGGGGAAATTTAAGGTCTTTGCTATTGTTCTGTAGCTTTATTTATTCAAGTGTTGTTTAATAATGTTGTCTCTGAGAACTTTAGGAAGCTTCCTCACCCTCACTATTTCTACTTGTTGCATGAAATCCTAGTAACCCTAGTATGCAACGGCAGTGTCCCTGTGATCGGAAGGTTTGGGGTTTGAGTCCCAGGACTGCCACTGGCACCACTGAGGCACCCTTCACCAAGGCACCGTCCACGCACACTGCTCCCTAAGTGCTGTGTCGCTGGCTGCCTGCTGCTTCAATTGGGTGAATGGGTTAATTTTGTGCTGTGTGCTGAACTGTGGTTCACGTGTGACAAATACATGCCATACTACTTAACACTAACATAATTGCCCAGGTGTAAGAAATATGCACAGGAACTATATTAACTTCTCACTTGCAATGGGGACATGTCATCCATTTCAAATTCAACTTTATGCAAATGAGCAGCAACAGCCAATCATATGGCATGTGTGTTCTTCTTGTAATCTTTCACAGTAAAACATTTCCTTAAATTTAGCTGCTTTGTTACTTTGTGGTCCATGCTTAAACAGTAGTGTTTGAGGCATGATCACACTATTTCTAGAAAAATAAACTTAGCGACATATAGAAACAAAATTGCTATCAGTGTGAGTGAAGGGGAATCTCTGCATTCTCTACAGAAGACAAAATATTGTCTCTACAGTATACAGTATCAAACTGGTAGACACAACATGTGAAAGACTCACCCATAATCACAACGTCCTGGGTTTGGGCCATCCACAACATCCGACACCTAGGTAAATAAGGATAAAGACACCTTACTTAGTCAGTGTACTTTGAGGTTCAGTTCTGTTGAATTATTAAACTATGGTATAGTTTCAATCCCTACAACTGTCTATGAACTGGACCGTGAAAACCGATGCACTAGTGGCAAAGTCATTATTTATAGCCACTCTGATCAGTATCACACTGGTTATTTTTAGCACTATTTTAAATTCATATGCACATTTTGTGACACCAAACGTTCAGGCATTGGTGAGATCATGCTTGCGTTGATTCAGGTTGGTATTAAATGATGCACATAGAACTATTCGAGTACTAATAGCTCCCCTTGTGGCAACGGTTTAGCCTGCAGAGAAACTGAGCATGCGAGTGATGAACAAGTGAGTACTTGTGGAGCTTCACATCTAAGAAAGGAAAGTCTGAGCCACAGCAGTAATGTCTGTGTTTGTGTGAGACCTGATTGATGCAGAGCACAGGTGCACCATATGTATGGCTGAGACGATGGAGAGTGCCAGAGAAGGCCAGCAGGTGGCGAGCTCTCTCTATGGCTTCATCAGCTTGGAACTCAGTTCGGAACAGAGCAGCCACAGAGTCCACCACCACCAGACGTACCAACCCTCGTTCCAGTAGCATGGGCACGCGCTGTGATACACATGTCTGCAGAGCCTCCTATGGACACACACAAATGTACAGCGCTTTGTTCCAAAGGGGCCATTAACTTGCTTGTTTCATCTTCCTCTGCTCTTCACAGGGTGGCATGCAATGAGAATTTTATTGCATAAAGTCACAAGTGCATCAGCATTAGCGATCAGGGGCTGATGCAAAGTCATTAGTTCTGGATCTACAAAAAAGTGTAGACCTCTCTAACTGAAGTTTGCCACTGAGCATGGTGACATTTGGCTCACGTGTGGCTGCTACAACATCCTATTGACTTTTCTGTAGAGACCATACAAACTGTGTGTGTGCAACTGGAAACCTGGGTCAGTAGTGGATGCACCGTTAAGTAGAAACAATGTCTGGATACTTTTGGCTAGCATATCCCATCTCACCAGGTCTGCTGTGTGCTCAATATAGATGCTGTCACTGAAGCGAAGGCTGCGGATCTGAGCCTCTGGCACCTCGGGGCGGAGTCGAGACTGCTGAGTAATGAGTTGCCTCAACCGCTTGATAGGAAAAGAATCCTCAGTGCAGATGTATACGGCTCCTACATTTACATAAAAAATAATAAACAATGGAAAAACAAGAGGACTTACAGTATGATTTATAGATAGATGACAAAAGATGGATGGATGGATGTGTGGGTATGGGGGTGAATAGATGGACAGATGGATATTTGACAAAAGATGGATGGGCGAAAGAGTGGGTGGGTGGATGGATGGATAGATGGGTGAGTGAGAGGACGGATGGGTGGGTGGGCGGATGGTTGGAGGGGTGGGTGGATGGGTGGGTGGGCAGGTGGATGGATGGTTGGATGGGTAAATGGTTGGAATGGTGGGTGGACAGACAGAGGGGCAAATGGATGCTACCCAACTCCTCTCAGACCTATTTGTCTAGTACCTGCCTCACCTGATCCGAGTCCTCCATAGTTCTGAGGATACTGGACAGACAGGCAAAGCTGCAGGCCAAACTGGGTCTTTCCTGCAGCACTTTCGCCTGCCAACTCCGTTATTCCACGCAGTGGGAGGCCACCCCGCAAAAGGTCATCCAAAACAGGGCAGGCAAAGGAAAGTCTGTGTCCAGGCTCCAAGGAAGGACATTCTCCACGATTCAACTGTAAGGCTGCAGCACAACATTTTACAACTGTATGTCTCGTCTGCTACGCATGAAACAGGTAAACATAAAAGAAAAACTCTGTAAGCTGTGCTGCATGTAACAGCAGACCTTGATGAGGCAATTGTATTTAAATTACATACATCATGTGTACAGTAAACCTCCATTTTAATGTGGATCAGCAGTTGTGGTTTCAGTCCAACGTGGATTTTTTCTGAGAACCAAAGTAATAATTGTTCGCTGAAACCCCGCACTAACGTGGAAACTGCAGAAATCCTCTGCATTTTTTTGCTTTTGTGATGTCCAGGCCTCGTCCGCTACGCATCCCTCGTCCTTGTGCTGGGTTGCTAAGCACAACGCAGGGGTGAAACCATATAATTTTAAAACAGTTTGTAGAATTACATGTTTAAAACACTACACTGAAATTTGCATACGTACCCCATGATATACATGTTATTTTGCGGGATTAAAATGGAGAGCTATTACGTTTAAAAATGTAGTTCAGATTTTAGTTTTGTTAATAATTCTGCAAAACATTTTGGATGTTCATGTTCCTACAAATGATCAAAATTTGAAATATGATTGACTAATCTCTATGTCTTTATCATGTCATCTCATGGTTGGTCTAGAAACAATCTGAGGAGTCTGCAACTAAAGTATCAGAGATATGTTTAGTTAAGTGGTAGAACACTTGTCTACTCAAATTTCAACTGCACTGTACTTTTAAACGTGTTTTGCTTTACCTCAATAACCACTGCATGCATCTATATCATTAGTTAGAAACAAATGTTTTTTAAACTTCCAGTACCAAAAATGGAATAGAATTGTGACTTCAGACAGTGTATCATGTCATACCTCAAAATATGTATATCATAACAGCCCTGCTAAAGACAAATTTACCTGGAGCCTGCGATCATTATTACATGCACCTTAATCTCACTGTACTTGTATGATGACAATAAAGGTACATTATATGGACAGTGTATTGGGACACCTGACCATTACACCAACAGGGACTTTGATGACATTGCATTTAAATACATAGACTTTAATATGTAGTTGGTCCCCCTAAACTGTGTCCACAAAGTTGGATGCATGGCGTTGTCCAAAATGTTTTCATATGCTGAAGCATTAAGATCGCCCTTCACTGGAAGTAAGAGGCGTAGCCCAAACCCCGAAAAATAGGTGTGTCACAATGTTTTTGTGCATATAGTGTCGCTCCACAGGGCGGGCCACCTACATATTAGAGTCTATTTATTTAATGTAATGGTCAGGCGTCCCAATACTTCTGGCCACGTAGTGTATCTTCTTATCATCATTGTCAGGATTTAGGGGCTCGCATTGTGAAAACTAAGGCATGGAAGGTCAGCCCTGAGAGATGTGTGTATTCTCTATACAGAACGGTTGGTTATTTACCTGTGACAGGGGGTGAACTGCGATAGGCACCAGCAACAGCAGTGTGCAAAAGTTTTACCTCCCTCTGAGACAGGTGAGCCAGTCTCTGCAGCTCAGGACCCGAAAGACTGAGAATCTCTTTCGCTGACTTCAAACAGGCTGAGAATATTAACAAAAACAACTCTTCAACGCATTGAAGAAGACAATTCGTGCAACATGAAAGTGGATTGTAAAAGTGAAGTATTTACCCTTTTTTACAGCATTAATAATCTTTGGAGTCAGTTCAAGCAGTTCCCAGTCCATTGCATCCCCCTCCATGTAAATATCTTTTTAAAATGTATGAAGCACTGCGGCATGCTCGATTCATCTTTAATGTTTCATTCATTAATATTTTTAGCATAACTAGATCCAGTGTAGCATGCTTCCATGTTTTGAAAATATTTTCAACTCCTGATAAAATAAAAGTCCTTGTACCGGTAAGGTTTATTCATATATTCAGTTAAATTACCTCTCTCGACTAATAAAATACTACTAAAATTGCTCGTTTTATGGGATAGAAATATCAGTTATCCTCACGAAAATAATAATAATAATAAAAGAAACTCAAGCATCTTCCAAAGAGAGTGCTTTACAACTATGAGCAACGCCACTAGTAATGGTATGTGCCACTATAGGGGAATCCGTTTGCAGAGAGTAATTAAAATCGACCTTATAAGGAATCACATAGTAAATAAATAATAGTTTGGATAATGAATTGAACTAAATACTTGAAAAACATCAATTATACTCCACAGTATTATACACTAAGCTAACTTTAAATTATTGTATTTTAAAGGACACCCCTAATGGCTCAAATGTTGGACTGTTTTATTGGTATTATCCATAGAGAGGGTCACAACACTGCATAGTGTCAGTGTAAATAAAAATATAGTTAAATTAACCTCACAATTTGCCCAAAATGCAGTGACACTGCATTAAGACTCAAACGAGCTTTTGAACAAGAGTCTCTAGGAGTTTTTGTAGAATTTGAAAAGAACAGAATACACAGTAACGTTACTTCTGGGGCCGGTGAGTGGCTAACAGGCTAGCAAAATGTTGCATCTTTTTGTTTTTCTTTACATCATGTGGCGTCAAGTACAAGCTGCTTGAAACATGACTGGATAAATAATAACCCAGTGTGTATAGGTGCTATATAAACAGCTCAATAATGAGCAGGAATTGAGCAGAAATCTTCAGCCCCGGCTAGCTTCAGTTTAGCAACGACACTAATGATTTACCTTTTTTTTAGTGAGGTAAAGGCATAAACCATCAATAAATAACATGAGCCATAACAATTAAGTAATAATATTGGAGATACATCTCATTTTAAGACACACTAAGAGTATATATCTCATAACTTTGAGTTAACTGATGGTCGTCTAGAGGCCAGGAAGAATGGCTGAGCGGGTGAATACTCTCAATTGTTTAGAGGCAGGCGATCCGGGTTCAAGGCTTGCTTGAGTAAATGTGGTTTATCTTCCATAGATGTGTTTTGCATTTTATTCAGATGTAGTTGTGTGATAATTAGAACCTTTAACACTGTAGAGCATGCTCTTCACATCATTGCTTGCTTTAGTGCATTTCAAAACGTATCCTGTATGGACAAAAGTATAGGGACACGGAATTTGAATTCTTGAATTCAAGCGGCGCCTTACTTCCAGCGAAGGGCAGTCTTAATGCGTTAGCATACAAAGGCATTTTGGACAACACCATGCTTCCAACTTTGCGGACACAGTTTGGACAAGGCCCTTTTCTATTCCGTCGTGACTGTGCCCCAGGTCCATAAAAAATGAGTTTAGTGTGGAAATAATTGAGTGGCCCGCACAGAGACCTGACCTCAGCCCCATCCAACACCTTTGGGGTGAACTGGAACAGAGATTGTGAGCCAGGCCTTCTTGTCCAACATCAGTACCTGACCTCATAAGTACTCTACAGAATGACTGGGTACAAATTACAAAACAGCAACACTCCACAATCTTTTGGAAAGCCTTCCAAGAAGAGTGGAGGCTGTTATGGCTGAAAAGGGGGACCAATTCTATATAAATTGTAATGTATTTGAATGCAATGCCATTATAGTCCTTGTTGGTGTAATGGTTAGACATCCCAATACTTGTGTCCATATAGTGTATAATATAGTTCTCTGTCCGTAACGTCTTAAAGAAACTGTAGCAGAAACATGCAAATTATTTCTGTTGGATAAAGAGTGGTTGGAAAATGGTAATGAAAGCTAATTATGTTGGATTTGGTACATAGCTAAATACTTACAAATGGTTAAGAAAAGTGTAGGATGTTAAGGCTCTTTAAAAATGAGCTGAATGATAAATTCATTACATGTTGATCAGAGTCAGTTTTTGTTTTCTTTTCATCCTCAGGTGTGTCTGTCACTCCAGTCATCATGAGTTCCCGACAGTGTAAGAACTGTGGTGGAGCCGACATCGACATCGACCAGGCCAGGGGCAGCGCTGTGTGTACAGCATGTGGTTCTGTGCTCGAGGACAACATCATAGTGTCTGAGGTCCAGTTCGTGGAAAACAGTGGAGGAGGCGCCTCGGCCATCGGACAGTTTGTTTCTGCTGATGGTAAGAAATGTTTGATCTATTTAATATTGCTGGAAGAAAGCTCATTCCATCCGACTTGCAAAACTGCCACATAATTTATTAATGAAATGTCAGTACTAGTATGTAAAATTACAAAAGCGAACGACATTACTGATAATTCCATAAAAACGTGATAAATTCAAGTTAAATACAAGTATACATTACAAATGTGTGTATGCCGTTTTGCTTCTGCTTGAAGTGGTGAATAATGTCCATGGACTGTTACAAGATTGGGCAAGAAAACAGGAAAACAATATGCTTAAGCAGTTAGATCATGATTCTGTTTTTACAGAATCAATCAATCAGTCAATCATAATCTAATAAAGAAGTAATCTTATGTATAATAATGGATATGAATGAAGGTGCTAAAGAGATTAGTTAAAATGTTTTTTAGAAGTCTGTTAGAAAGAACGGAGATTCTGTTATGAATACATTAATGCATGAATGAATCAAAATGAATAAAGAATCAGGAAAAACATAGAATATATTAGTCTTGGAATGTTTATTCACCAGTTTAATGTGTGAACAAATGGTTCAAATAATATGATTATTCATATTAAACAATACTGTACAAGTTGTTCTATACTATACTATCTTTGTAGAAACATTAGCTGCCGTTTGACCACCTAACACTGAAAAAACATGAAGAAGCCACTAGATCTAGAGTCTCACAACTGTCTTTCGTCTGTAGCAGTAATATGATATAACAATAGTAATAACATTATTATTATTATTATTACTATTATTACATTGATCACCTATCGCAGAGCTAATGTACACAATGAATTCATTGAGGCTTATCCTGAAATCACTATAGCAATCATCCTAAAAGAATCCTGCAGGTTTAACATGACACTGTTAAACTGATTTATTGAGCAGTTAATACTTGCAAGGCATATATTTTCTTCTGATATACACATAAACAAGAGGTTGTCTACAGTAAGACGTTTTGGCTCATTCCTCTTGACAAACCTTTCTTAATTTCTCAAGGTTATGGGGATCCCTCTGATGCACTCACAATTCCAAAATTCTCTGTACAGTTTCAGAGTGATTCAAGTCAGGAGTCCATGCAAGTGCCTTCACCTCTTTTAGAAATCAGTCTTTAGTTGTTTTGGCTGTATATTTGGGGTCGTTGTCTTGTTGAAATGTCTTCTCCCCTTTCATGGCTGATGAGATTAAATTTAATACGCATAATGACTCAGTACTGTGTGCATAGAAGCATATTATGATGCTCTCACCTCCGCACTTTATTTTGGGTCCTATGTGCAACATTTCTCACTTCAACATGACTGGCTGAAGTTCTGCCCAAAGTACAGTCTTCCAGAACCATTCTGATTAGTTTACATGCTTGTGCAAATTCTAGACCTGTGTCTCTGTCCTTTTTTGCAGAGGAGTTTTGTTGTGGGAGACAGAAATTGAGAGGATTGTTGTGAAACATTTCAAGTGACTGTTAGCTTCTAGCTTCATTTTTTTTAATCATTTTAGTTTTCATTTTTGAAAAAATAAAGGAATGTTTGAAGAGTTCTGTAGCTTTTTCCCTTATTTAATAATGTTGTGTCTGAGCACAACTGAAAGCTCCTTCACAATAATTGCTACTTGTATGAAATCTTCTCGACCACTGGCATCATCTTTTATAATGAAACCATGAGCAATTGGCATGAGAACATTTTTTTGCTCCATTAATTCTGTATGTAGAATCTTAATCATTTTTATTTTTAATATTTACATATAGTTATGTTTTAACATAGTATGGTATATACCTGAATGTTTGTAGGAGTTGTATTTATGCTTATGAAAACATAGTTTGTGAATATATGCATGAGAAGTATTTTTAATTGTAAAGTGTCTGAATACTTGTTTCCCCTCACTGTGTGCGGTGCTGTTCTGGCATCGTTAATCATTCAGTGTCGGCTATCATAAGCTCTACAGTGACAGTCTGTATAATTGCATTGTGTATCATACTGGGGCAAATCTGATTTGTTGCTTATGCCACATGTGTCTTGACTGATATATTCTGATGCTGCATTGTAATGATTTGATTTGCTGGAAGGATCAGAGCTGAGTGATTTCTCCAGATTATGGGGGCTGATTTCATTTATGTGATATAACACCACCTGCAAATGATTTTTCCCCCCCATTAGGTAGTCACAGATCAGTGTATGACACATACAGTTCAACCCACATGTTATGATGAGAATGTTTCCTTCTTCCATCTCTCCTTATTTATTTAGAGTCTGTTACAAGATGGATCACTGAGAAGCGGCATTATTAAAGCCTTTGAAAGCCCTGTTTATTTGTGCAGTGACACCAGGTTTCCATTGTTATCCCTAATTGGAGTCTTGGAGCTGTAACTTGGCTTGGTTCTCCTGTTGTACACTGTAATTGTTTATTGATCAAACGCACAAGTATCCGTTAGACAAACACGGCTGTTTGTGCACACACATGCTCTCTCGTAAAGGCCATTGGCTCAGAAAATGAAAAGGTAATGTACTGGATTACGACTAATCGTAAACAACTAATAGAGTGAGGAACACACAAGGTGAATGATGGTCACTGTCGTTGTTCTTTATTAAGGTTTCGTGCTGTGCTCTCTACGCTTGTACTTGACACCATCGTCTCAGTATACGCAATGAAAATGTTTAAATGCTGTGTCCTTGCACAGAGATCCAACAGTTTTGAAGTGCTGGCCTGCAGGGCTGCATAATATGGACAAATACATTTTTAAGTGCCATATTGACAAAATTCAATAGTATGATATTTTTCAAATATACACAGTGCTCAGTTATATCCAGATATACACAGTGTTAAATTATATTCAAGTTTGTATTAAGAAAGATAATGAGACAATTTATTCTGAGTATTAGCACTATGTGCTTAAAGAGTGTCACATTTGTTTTGATTAGGCTGTTTTGTTTCATTTTACGTTTTTTTAGAATTACACCAATAACTAAATACAATACTATAAACATACAGTACAGTAGACAATATATAGACAGATTTCCAGACAGAAAATGTACTGTTTCTTTTTTTTATGAATAAAGTACACAGAATAGAAAAAGACAAAGCGCTTAGCACTTATTTTATGGGCTTTATTTTATTATGTGAAGCTTACCATTTATCAAAATTAATATATACATTGCCAAAAATGTTGCTAAAATGTCATGGTGTGTGTCACTATTATGGTATAGCAGTATAGACACTCACCCAGCTGTATAGTACTGCATACACTTTGCTAAAAATTGCGATTGCAATACACCTTGCCGTATATTAAAAGGCTCTGGTGAATTAATGATGTATTTAAAGATTTACCAGCTTTGTCTTAAATATTTGACATTTCTTGAGTAATATGATTACCTTGATTCATGTGAACACCCGCAGCAACGCTCATCTGTAACTTGGATTATCAGAATACTGCACACAGTAGGAAACTGAATGGCTGAAAGGTATATTTGCATATTGCGGCGTGCTGTGATATCAGTATGCCAATATTGTGATAATGATGGACAAATCATATGTTGTGCCGCTTATTTAGTAGAAACTGCCATTGCTTAGCCACCAGTAGTCAACAATTTCTTCAGGCACTAACAATATTCCTGTAGGTAGCTAGTTTTCTATTGAATGCAGCTCTCTTTATTTGCTGCTAATATAATCACCCTGCATGACTTCAGCGTGAAATTCATCACTTAGCAGATAATCATTTTAATTTCACAGATCAAATTAGGGTAAGCATTTAAATGAATATCGCATTTACATGGCTGGCACATTGTATTGAACTGTGGCTCAGAGGAATGATTGTGCTGGTTTTCATTTCAAACTTGAGCATCTGTTTTCATTACCAGCACATTTCAACACTTTCTACTGGCTATTCAGTGACACTGCAGCCATAAAACTTTAATGGTCTTGTTAGGTTTAAGAAGAACCACTTTAGTAAGAGAAAAATGTTGTCTATCCTGCAGAGAATACTGGATGCATCACACCTCACCTCATTCTAGCAACGAAAGATGAAATATCCTGCCTAGAATGCTGTACTTTTGAACACTGTAGTAAATTACATTACCCAAACAGTCACACTGTGGGAAACTGTGGAATTATCATCACAAAACCCAGAACATAAAAGAACTTCAATTTAAAGTGGATCTGTGTTATTTTGCCCAAAAAACACATTTTTTATGAATTATTATTTGTGCATGCTTTAAATATATAAACATTTCCTCCCCGTTCAGAAGCAAAGCATCAAACGGGATCCAGTCTCAGTATTGTACATTGCAAGCATAAAAAGTATTAAACAACATTGTGCCCTTGGGCTATTGTGTGAATTATGAATTGTACATGGGTATTTTAATGTGTTCACCAAAACGTTTTGCATTGAGTTCTTAACAGTGGATATAGAGAAGAAATACCACTTTTAAAATATGAACATTTTCTTGCTTTACAGCCTGAAATGAAGACAACACACAAAGACAATACAAAATTTCCAGCTGTATTTACTCAATGCAACTTATAACATCCAAGTGAAAAATATAATAGCAACAGTTCAGAAAAGAAATAGAAAAACAATGGTATAGGAAGGAATCACCAAAGCAACAAAATGTGAATATTTTGAAGGGGGTGATTCTTTTCTATACCCACTGTACCTATGAGCTTTTAAGCTAGTTGTATTAGCTTCAGTTGCCTGTGTCAGCATGTGAGGAAACTACTCACAGCATTCTGGCAAGTACAAACAGGGAAAAAATTCATCTGAAGAGAATATTCTATGTGTTCTGTTGTTTATTGGATTTAATGATTAAGTTATCAACACAACAGCACATCTGTTCAAGAGAGTTGCATCACTGCCTTGTTCATTGCCTTATTGAAGCCTGTGGGAAGAACATGTTTTACAACTCAATTTAAATTATTTGTATTGTTTATAGCCAAAATGATTGTTTTTGTCTCTCAAGTTGCACTTTGGTGAATTCTGTCCATATGAGTATAGTAAATGTATTTAGGTGAGTCATTATACTCTAGTGAGAGTGACCTTATTGAACACAGGTTAAAAATCTAGCAGGGCTGGAGATTTCATCTCCCATTGGTTGTCAAGATGTTTCAAAAGAGGGCAGGGTTGTGTTTTCTGGTCAAATCTCTGCTCTTCACACTGGAAGCCACCAGGTGGAGTTATGGTGTAAAAGTACAGTGCACTTAAAAATGCATGACTGTGTGTACTGAATGTTTTTTAGCTTCTTAAAGACATTTTGACCTATCAGCTTATACCTATATGCTTGAAATTTGTATCTAAGACAAATATAAACAGTTGTGCATTAATTTCTGAAGCAAAAAAAAAGAGTTTTGGAACCTACCCATCTCTCGTTAAGCTTCTGATTGTGGAAGACTGCATGAAGGCAAGGTGCTAGATTGGTGCTGATTTTAAGAATATGTAAAATATAAAACGATTTTTTTTACTCATTGCATAATTTCATGTGTACTGTTTTATAGTTTTCATATTTTCTTTGTTTAGTAATGGAAAATGTCAAAATAATGAATACCTTCTGTAAGTGGGTGTATCCAAACTTTTGGCTTCCATTGTACACCTTGGTCTGTGTCTTTGCGTGGTTAAATGCCTGAGTCAAGTCATGTCAAGCTGAAATTGTGTTTTTATAAATCAAGCCTGAACAGCTTCACTGTTTCCACTTGAAATGATGTCCTTTCAGAATGTTTTTGAATTTTTTCTGAGCATACTGCTACATAATGAGCAACACCTGTTCAAATAACCCCTTGCTGCAGGTGGGCCTGCCTTTGGATGTGGGTTGACGTGTTCGTTACAGAATAGTTGATGTGGTTTTGTGGAATATTTTGTTTCAGGTCCTGCAAAGGCCCCAGTCTTGGGCAGCGGCTTCCACACAAGCCTTGGAAAGGAGTCACGGGCTCAGACGCTTCAGAACGGTGAGTAATCAATCCCTTTCTTACTCTTCTTGCTGAGATAGAGAGTACTATATATTATTAGTAGGCCTGATGAGGTTTTAAAGGATGAAGGTCAAGTACACCACCTGACAGCATGTAATGTAATTAGCTGTTAGCAGATGAATGCGCTATGCACACACTGGCATTAAGAGGCCTGTCCTGGTGCAGTGATGAATGGTGTCTAACAAGCTCTTGAGTCTGTTTTGTTGCCAACAGCAACTCAATTCTGTTCAGTTCCGACTTATATACCTGAAGTGTCATGGTCTGATGGTGCATTGTAAGTTTGACCTTATTAATATTTTGCAGACTTTGAGAAACACTTGACTGAGACATCATTATGTTACATATAAATCATGATGTAACACTTTTAATAAAAATGAATGAAGTTCTCATCAACAAATTATGACCATGTTGACATTTGTTTGGAATTAATAAGGAAAGTAATATTTGTGCTGCCTGTCTGCAGAAACCATTTCTTCTCAGTTGTCAGTCAGAGACCTCATGAAACTGTATAACCAGCTATTACACTCTTCACGTAAAGCCTTCCTGAATTCAAAACTGATCATTTTATTTCGTATGTCCTTGGTCATGTAAAACTGAAATGAACATTTAAAAGACAAAAATCCCATTTGCCTGTGATGTTACATCAAAATATAACGACTTTTGCATAAAAGCATCTTCTTTTTTGTTTAGATTGTCATCGCACACTGGTCAGCTTTGACAGCCATTTTAGAGGAAATCTCAGAACTGATTCCAGACCTTTCACAACTGTCTGGACGAAAAATGTAAATCCAATTGTTGCCCAGTATACTACACTTATAAAATAATGTTCTTAGTTTTATACTGAAGTTTTAGAAGCTGGGCTGATACAGTAAGTACCAAATTATAGATAAAGAAACCATTTCAGAAACTCGTTCTCCATTCTCTGAGTGACTTCATTAAAAGAGAGTAGAGATGCCTGTTGCCCAGTGGGCTAGCTGCGCCCAGGGCTAGGTCAGAGAGCCAGTGTTTCCTTGCTATGGTTACGTAATCCTGCTGCCACGCAGACGCACGTGCCCAGGTTGTGGCTGAGCTGCCCGCTAATCCGGCTGCGCGTGCAGCATGAAAACCATGCATGGCTCCGACAGGCCGGAGGAGTGCGAAAGCGAGCGCAAGAGGGCAGGGCCAGCACACACACAAACTCCAGAATAGAGGGATTACACTCTTAAAAGCTTTCTGAGTTATTTTTGGCGTCTGGCATGCTGACGTACCGCTCTGCTCTGCGGCCTTTCAACACCACGCTGGGGGAGCTGAGAGATGTACTCTACCTATTCGTTTGTTTCTGCACATCTGCTTTAGTGCTTGTGTTCAATACCCAACTCCCTCCACCAAGGCCAGATGGTTTAATGCACATCCAAGCTCATGCCCCAAAGTGTTGACACAAGTTATATATAAAGTTGAAGGGCTGCACAATATATCGTTTTTTTCATCATTATTGTCATGTTGATCTGTGCAGTACTGATATTGTAGTAGGGTGTCATATGCAAGCTGAATCTCTAACATTGATTAAAGAATCTGGGCAGTAGCTCAATGTTCTAGTTAACTCAATATGAACTTTTTAATACACAGCAGGGCTGCAGAAAATATACAGCTTACCACATTGTGAACACACAGCTGATTGTCTGATGAAATGACTAAAGACTGGCCTATGTTATTTGGGCCAGAATGATATACATTTGCCAAATCATGTAAATGTTTATTCATCAGAACACCAGCAGAAACTCATCTGAAATGTAAAGGTAAACCTGTATTCGTACTGTACAGTTTACACTGAACTCCTGCAGTGCTAGAATATAAATACGGATGTTACCCCTGTATGGACTGTACTGTAATTCATGCATGCGCGTTTTCTTTTATATGCCCTGTCATTTTCTTTGGTATAAGCAGGTAAATACAGTAATAAATTAATTTAATTTACAGTAATAAAAATACAGGGCTTTGAGAAGAATGAAACGAAAAACACAAGAACACTCGAGATGCTCCACGGGGGGAATTCTGGACTGCAGCTGCGTCAAAGGGCAGCAGCCAGTCAGCAACAAGGAGAAATAAATAATGTTCTCGGATTGGCTTCTTTCCAACCTCCCGCCTCTGAGTGCAGCGTTATTTCACCATCCCAAGACGCCTCACTTTTTGGTTGCTGGACAGTACCAAAACATTTATAGTTATTTTTTTATATGGAAACGTAGCTGAATTTATGTTAATATTATGTTACAAAATTATATTTTTCTTAATAATTTAGCATTAAAATCCATGAAAAATTATATAATGGCACGAAAAAAGCTGTGACGTCCGGGCCTCGTCCGCCATGCCCCCTTGTCTTCGTGCTGGGTTGTTTATGTTTGGGCGCAGTGCTTAGCAACCCAGCATGAGGACAAGGGGGCGTGGCGGACGAGGCCCGGACGTCACAAAAGCAAAAAAAATGCGGACGATACCTGCAGTTTCCGCATTAGTGCGGTGGTTTCAGCGAACAATTATTTGTTCGGTTCTCAGAAAAAATCAGCGATGGACTGAAACCATGACTGCTGAGTGGGGGTTTACTGTATATTTATTATAAAACTTTTATTATTTCACATACTGAACTGTGGCTAATTCCATTAAAATTGGATTATGTTTGTTATGTATGTTCATTGTATGAAATCAATCAGCTGGTCAGTGGTATCTGCAGTATATTCAGACATACATGCAATGATGTAATCAGTCACAGTAAGGATAAATACTTTCGTGTTGCTAAACCCATTACAAATATCTGAAGTATCTCAAAATTATTATATTATGTTTTATTTGCAGTCTAGAAGTAAATTACTGGCCAGATAATGCACCATAGTTTTAAGACCTTATTTCAATAAGGTAAGCACATGCAGACACACTGTGGGATTTGTCCTAGACTGATTTAGGTGATGTATCAAATGAATTATAACTTGGCCTGCTTTGCTCAGACTGAGTCCTTGAGTGTGTGTGAGAGAGCAAGACAAGGTTGCAGATGGTCTCACTCTAGGGAGTAAAAACAGCTGTCTCTCTGCTCAGGGAAGCTCAGGGTTTTTTTAAAGTCCCATTAAAGGCCTGTCTAGATGTGCACTGTTCTCATGACATCACTGCTACTGGAAAACCAAACACCTGCATGTGAAGTCATGCTTCAGTGTGTATGTGTGTGTGTCTGTTTGCCTAAACTGAAGTACGTTCGTGTGTCCTGTCTCTAGGGAAACGGCAAATACACAGTCTGGGCAGCCAGCTGCAGCTAAACCAGCATTGCCTGGACACGGCCTTCAACTTCTTCAAGATGGTGGTGAGCAAGCACCTGACAAGAGGGCGCAAGATGACCCACGTCATAGCTGCCTGCCTCTATCTGGTCTGCCGGACGGAGGGCACACCCCGTATCCTTATCTTTCAGTGGGTGGTTCCCTAAGGAACCATATTTGTAAGTGAGATGTAGGAATATAAAGAACCTATTACATTAACCTACTAATTAACCTGTTAATGAACCTACACGTAATGTAAAGGTCTTACACCAACTAAAGGCTTTTTTCTAGGACCAGAGACTATGTGCCCTATATATACTTTTCAAAATAAAAGCAACAAAAGCATCCATCTAAGACCCATCTTTGGTCGCCTAAAGAACCATTAAATTGATGATTGTTTAAATTAATACTTCAATGTTTTCCAACCCAATCATTATTTGCCATGTTTATAACATACAGTCACTGTCAATTGACAATAATTTAGATGCTTTTCCTTGTACTAACCAAAAGAACTGATAACCTGTTGACTAAAAACAGTCCAGTGGGTATTTTGGGCAGGACCCTTTTGGCCAAAAACTTTTGGCATATTTATTGCTTACAAGTATAGACTGTAGAGAATCTCTTACCTCACAAAGATCTACTTACATTTACAGCATTTAGCAGACACTTTTATCCAAAGCGACTTCCATTCCCTTACTACAGGGGACAGTCTCCCTGGAGCAACTTGGGGTTAAGGGTCTTGCTCAGGAACCCAGTGGTGGTATACTGAAGGTAGGATTTGAACCCATGTCCTTCAGGGTCCAGAGGCAAGCATCCTACCCATTAGGCCACCACCACTTTAAGAATTATGTAGAATATGACTCAATGTAAAATAAAATCTCATGTTCCACTATGATTCAAATCACTGCAGTTATTTGGGTATGATTCAGAATTCTTTTTAAGAATGAATCCTCTGAATAGAGAGTTGTGCCTGCACAATAGTAGGAAAACAATACACCAAGCTTTTATAAGTATGAAAGTTTGTTCAACCAAAAAGGAGCACATACTTTACATTATAGAATAATATAACTGATTATAATTGACAGTGTTATTCTAAAAGCAAATTGCCCCCTTCATATTAATTTATCTCAATGCATCAATGCATTTTGTAAACTCTGGTTCTTCACAAGAATTAATGTGTGTACAGTTACCCTATCTATTCTTTGCTGCAGTCTTCTTCCAATACTTGATTATCACAAACAGCATCAGGAAACGGATATCTTGCGTGTTTGCAGGATCATCTTTAATGAGCTGGGAAGCTGTACTGTTAGCAGTGAGTCTTGTGGTGAGGCAGGCAGAAAGCAGCCATGCTGGGAGATGTTCACTACAGCTCCAGGATTACAGCTATTCTGTGCGCCTCTACTGAGTAAACTATGGAGTACAACCCATCTGCTCACTTCTGGAGTTGTACCTCTCTTGCCTCTCAGAAACTATCACGATAATGATAGTCTTCCCTGTCCTGCACAGCATGGAGGTTGAAAACAGCAAGAATTTGTGAAGGGCAAAAAAGAATAAGCAGCTAGTACATTTGGAAAGCTATTCAATTGGGAACTGGTCATTACCTCCATGCTAACTCTTTAACATTTATGGTCTTGCTTATTTCAGAGCTATACAAAACAGTGGGGTAGGTCATTTCTAGTAGTTTGCTGCCATGCTGTGTTGTGTATTTTTTAACAGAAAAAAATTATCCAAACATGGTTTATTATTACTATACCCTTCAGGAGTAGAATTATGTGTGATGGTGCGGAGAAAATGCTAAACTGTGGTGGCCCACCAAGACTGCAAGGGAAGAAAACCTCATATACTGACCTTAAAATTATGCTTGCTCTGCTGATTGATCTCAAACAGAATCTTTAATGGACATTTCCCAAGTAAAAGGTTCTCTGAGAAGGGCTATCATAGCATTTATTAGCCTTTATGATCCAAAGTATGAAAGATGAGTCATGGCCTAACTGCCATCCTGTCAGGGAGAACTTCCTCCATTTGTTTCCTTTTCACCATATTTCATTGTCCCCTGCAGAAGTGCATTTTCTGTCTCTTTTGTAAAAGCCTCTGACTGCTCTGCGCTCATATTACGTCAGGAAACAAGCTCTTCTGTCCTGTTAGAGCACAGTGTTACATCACACACACAAACATGCACATAATACACTATATACCTGACCTGCCCGAGTCCCTGAACTGCTGTTGTGTGGAAGCAGAGAGTGTTCTGTGCCTGATTTGGTTCCGCTAGGGTGTGGCTGTCTGCCCCTGAGGACTGGGAAGGGCTCATTCAGTAGTCAGGCTAGATTCCGACAAAGCTTCACAGCTTTAGCACAAGTAATAATAGTAACATTACATTACATTACATTTATATTCATTTATAAAGTAATTAGACTTTGACATTTTATTAACTTCATACAGTTAAAGTAGCTATCTAAGAGAAACCTGTTAACAAAAACCCTTCTTTGTATCTCTAGTTGCTAAGACCGACCCGACTCTAAGATGTGCTTTAACCTTAGCATGCCCAATCTACCTATCTGCATTAGCTTGCATGCAGTTTTTTTTTACTCCTGTAAGCAACACTTTCCCGATGTGGCGTGTTACCCTTATCGAGATCAGTGCCGTAATTAAGGCCCTTAGACTGATTGCCTTCACTATCTCTTGATAAGACAGGATTAGCCTTTCCCTTTCAGTGGTACTAATCTCTCACTGCTGTACTTAAAAGGCTTTAGTCGCCATGGAGACATGCCGTGCCACAGGTGTGAGTGAGTGTGTGCATGTCAGGTGAGTGGTGGTGGCAGACGGACAGGGTGAATCCTTTCCGTGCTGTAAGGCTCAGACTTCGCCTCAGGCCTGCGGGCGTGCAGCAGTGGTTTGAAAAGGATTAATCTAAATTCCTAACTAATCCAAAGTGACAATTACTGCATCGGAGTTATCGGATTTGCATTAATGACACTAATAGGTACCGATATTCACTGAATATATAATGTTACCGAGGTAGTAACATTTTTTCGTCTTTGTTGTTCATTTGCATTGCATTTCCTCTCTGTTAGACTAGCTGTCCTTTTTCCTTATCCTTCCTTAACTCACCTGCAGACATGCTCCTGGACCTGAGTGATCTCTTACAGGTTGGCTTTTAGATGTTTTATTAGGCCTTTAAATGCGCCATATTCTAAATTATTCTTCTGTTTATTTACATGAAGGCCACTTATGACATTTGTTCAGTTTCATGTACAAAAAACTATTTTTTGCTCTAAAGTTAAAAAGGCTGTTTTTACTGCCGTGCTTTTAAGACAGACATATGTGAATGTCATCTTCTCCAACTGGTTGCCCTATGCTGTCTCGCTTGAAAAGCAGTTTGGACTAAATCTCTCCTTATAATTTCAGTGTGAACAGGCAAGCTAGGCCTCTACAGGCTGAAAAGACAGATATGTGTAAATGCATTGTATTTTGTGACATCACAAACAGGCATTGTGAATTGTGAATTTAAATCAGGCAAGTCTTTCAGCTTAATTTCCCTATGTGGACAGTATGATCTGGGGAGTGAATGGTTCATTTTGAAATAAACAGTAAATGTTCACATACTGCAGTAAACAGTGAACAATGACATACTACATCCAACTTTTATTTCCAATAAGTGGGAAAGATTTGGTTTTCCATAGGTCATTGAATGAACATCCAGAATGAAAATCGAACTACACTCAGGCATTCGGTCATGTGCTGATACCAGTACAGTAATAACATTCATATTTTATGAATGCTAATTATTTATTCTATATGTTCATGCCTGCATATGTATTTTATTTACAAAAAAAAAGTATTTGCCCCCTTGCTGATTTTCTATACTATTGCATATTTGTCACTTCAAATGATTCAAAATAACTTACTGCAATAACGTCAACCTGTGCTTCATTATTGTGAAGGTATTTGAGCCCACACTTGAGCCCATGCTTTAATTGAGATTCGCTGAAACTGCAAACTAGAATAAAAAACATGTATCATACCTACTTTGGACCTGTCTGTCCATAGAACATTATCCCAGAAGATTGTCAGGTGCTTTTCTGGTAAGCATTTATGTTTCTTTTGATTAGCAGTGTACCATGAATGCCACATTTGCCTAGTCTCCATCTTACTATGAAGTAAGGAACTCTTACTACAGAGAGACCTGCAATTACTTGGATGTCCTCCTGTAATCTTTGGTGACTTCACTGCTGAGCTCTTTGGTAACTTTTGGAAAGCAGGCCACTTAAGGGGAGATTCACCCAGAGTTCCTAGAGTTCTCAATTTGTACATACACCACGAACAGTGTTTTGGTGATGTCCTAGTGTATCAAAAAGAGTGAG
Source organism: Alestes dentex (assembly GCA_037576975.1). NCBI lineage: Eukaryota > Metazoa > Chordata > Actinopteri > Characiformes > Alestidae > Alestes > Alestes dentex. Next base: position 8,681,349 of record JBBIGA010000153.1, on the reverse strand, counting down.
GTTTATATTCAACAGGGCAAACTACACTTAAACATAGCCATGTACAATCACTTGATAACAATAACAATCAAATTTGGTTCAATTTTTCCTCTAAAGGGGGCTATTAGGGCAGGGGGGCAGTAGATAAGGCTCTCTTTGTTTATTTGTTTGAAGAACCAAAAGTTTTCACTGGGACAGATATGCAATAACAGAGAAAAACAGGCACATTTTCACAGCACTGTACACTGTATGTCCAAAAGTATCCAGACACCCCTTCCAATTAATGTATTAAGCTTCTTTAAGGTGCATCCATTGCTAATACAGACATTCATTTTTTGCCAGAGATTATATAATCTTCACAGAAAAGCATTGTTAATAGAATGGGATGCTCTGGGGCAGCTGCACTTGAGCTTAAGCTGACCATGCCCAATGCCAAGCATCGACTAGAGAGTTATAAATCCCCACAGCATTGGACTGTAGAGCAATGGAATTACATTCTCTGGAGATTGCGCTATTGGTTACCTCTGAGATGAGTTGAAGTGGTGTTTGTGATCTACAACCAATCATGCAACATCAGCACCTGACCTTCCAATGCTCTTGTGGTTGAAAACAATCAAATCATCACAGTAATGTTCCAATGCCCAGTGTAAAGACTTCCTATAATGGTGGAGTAACTGTTACTGCAGCAAACTGGGCAACATTCCAATGAATGCTCACAATTTAAAATTGAATCTCTGCAAACTTTTGGAGATGACATTTTGGTCTGGCTATTTTGGGTTAAAGTATCTGCTATGAAAATTGGGAAGATTACTGTAATGTAGCTCACTCAGTGGTTGTATTTTTTTTATCTAAGTGGGTGTGTGTGTGATATATGTTTTCATAATTATTTTCAAATGTTTACCTTTCTAATTAAACAGGGCCCTTCTGAGCATTAAGCTTGGAGTTGGACCTCATTCTGTAAACAAAAGCTTTCAGCTGAGTTAATTTGAAATACAGAGCTGTACACAGTACTAGACAATATGGTTTGAAGAAGTGAATGGTAAATTTAATTGACCTTGCCTAGGAACAACTGGTTGTTTTCCAGATCACCTCTGTGCACACCATACACTGTATAGACCTTAATACTTGTGGTTCCAGGGGGAGGCATTTCAGGACTACACAGCTGGTGTTACACTTATTTTTATTCTCTCAGCTGTCCTGGGAGCATAGACCCTTGAACCCTGTCTGGGTCTGAAGGGATGTAAAGGGGGTGGATTAGAGCTTGGCTGAAATATGCTATGAATCCTAAGCAAGTGCAGTCACACCCAGTTCTGACAGCACCCCACCCTGCTGGGCATGCCAGGCTAACTAGAGACCTGTGGTGGGGTTATGACCTCTGTACATTACTGGATTGGTCTGTGCATATACTATACACTTTAAAAGTGCAACAATCAGACTGCAAATATTTATCTTGTACAGTTTGAAAAGTTGCATTAGTTGTAATACTTACAACTACAAATGGAAATGCATTATGAATGTGAGAAAGTGAGCTACTATGCCATGTCAGTCACATACACATAGATGGTCTAAAATAAACAGAAGTAAACAGAGTCTTGAATTTGTCTGCAAAGTTCAGTTTTATATCTGTTTTCATCAGGTGAATGTTTATATCCTGGGCAAAACTTTTCTGCTGTTGGCCAGAGAGCTCTGCATCAACGCCCCTGCTGTTGGTAAAGTGACATTTTATTCATACATGTGTATACAGCCTTTCAGAGGTAGAGGATAGTTGAGTACTTGCACTTTGTTACTATGCATTAGTATTTTTGGTTCTTTACTTATCATTGAAAATTAATGCTTATATTTTTACTTATATTTCCAAAACAATTGAGCTCTTGTGTAGTTAATGTTTTCAAAATATCTAACCAAAGTCAGTTTAATATGACACTGCCTGAAACTGCTCTAAGTTGTCTTTTTGTGAGGATCAGTCCTGCCACTTTTATTGGTTTCCAGACCAATGAAAACCTTATATATACTTCAGTATTTAAATGTCAGAAACATATAAAAGTATATTTTTCTCACTATATGTCCTCTTTAAATTGAGCAAGAACACATACGTTCACTCATATGACAATTTTGGCACTTATGTTTTGTTCTGCCAAGAATGTTTTTTCTTATTTCAAACTAATCTGACATGAGTTCTCTACCTCAGTCACTCATCACTGCCCAGACTTCTGTATAATTCCACTAACTACCACATTTGAGGTAGTGGCTGAAAAATAACCCTCCAAAGGAACTTTAACCATTAAATTGCAATCTGGCTTCAAGTACATAGGGGGCACTGCATCATATCTAAATGCATTCACCACTTTCACCTGGTCTTTTGGTGCCAATCTCTCCATTTCTCTTTGCCAAAACTGAGATAAATCCAGTCCTTAAATTTATCGCATTAAAGTAGGGAAGGATAGATTTTATCCAAGTATGCAACTGGGAAGCTCTCAAATAGTAATGCACTTATTGTAATCCCAGCAAACAGACTGATTAGCAGCTTTCCATGTGTTCTAATTTTATATTCAGCTGCTTGTCTGCTGAAAATCTGCCATTTTACCAAGTTGCATCTGTTCTGCGTTTACTAAACCCTCAATTAGAATGCAAACGGCATTGCAGCAGATTCTTTGGGCTGAATTCAAACAATCTCCCCATTCAGTTTCTCTGCAGTCTGGCAAGGAAAGTGGCTCTTTTATGTGGGCTATGAAGATATTTCATCTATACATGGCAGTCATTGTCTCATTAATACAGATCATGTTTGCTGTGGTTGATGTAACTTTGTTTTTTGGGTTTGTTTTTGTATTCATCATACAGATTCCATGCACAATAGAGTCATAGACCAGATGTTTGTCTTAGCCCTAACAAGACAGCTGAGGTTATTTTGAGTAGAAATATGCTCATATGTGTCTGAGCACACATTTTGGTCTGTTGGGATGGCTTTTAGCATTGGAGACCATTGTTTTTGACATTGTCGTTATTAGGCTACAGTATGAACCATGTAACCAGACGTGAATCAATAACACAGGGCGACAACTTGACAGTTTGAGTCACAAAACTTTTATGATCTGCAGTTTAGTAAGCTGCACACTAATACAAGACATTTCATTTGTCCATCAGCATCAAGCTGTAAACAAATTAGCCTCAGGTTATGTACAAAACACAACACACTAGTGGTGAGCCACCAGGAGTGCAATACTTCTATTCATATATATATATATGAATGAGAGCGAGAGCAAGAGAGAGAGAGAGAAAGAAAGAGAGAGAGCGCAAGAGAGAGAGATGCCGTAGCATCAATAATTAAATCAAATATACTTCTTTTTCTTTAATAAATAAAGCAGAGGAGCATTTCTTTACTCATACTTTGTCAGAGAAGAGTCTGTTTTATCACAAACAGGCTTTGCCATTCCATTGTCCTCCACTGCTACATTGAAAAGAAGGCAAAAGCCTCTTGGGACCCTGTACTTTCCCATGTGTTCATTGCATCCAAATCCAGTTCGGCAGAATGCACTTCAGTATGGCCCATACCTTTCATGCATAGAAGACCAGCTCTGGGATCTGACCCCCCTGCACACCAGTGCCATTAGTACTGTCTGATGAACACTGGAACTGAAAGGTCACCTTCCCACACTGCACTTCTGTCATTCCCTCCTGCCCAAAGTAACTGAGTTCATTCCCATCCAACACGGCACTGACTGTGTAGAAGGCGTCCTGCTCCACCTGAACTGGATGCTCAAACCACACAGAGAAGGTGCTGCTCGAACCGTCCGAAACAAATTTAGTCAGGTTCTGGGCCAAGATCACTCCCTGGCGCTTCAGTTCAATCTTAACGCTGTACTCTGCCTTTCCGCCGCTGGAGCCATAAAGACCCAGTCCGGCGATGAAGATCCGCTTGTCCACAGCGAACTGGATGCTGTCGCAGCGCCCACGGTAGCGCCACTGGTTGCTGCGGTAAGCAGAGGACTGGAAGCGGTGACAGCGCTGCGGCGTCAGTCCCTTTCTTTTTGTCAATTGGAAGTTCAGTTTGGGCTTATTGGCTGCCGTGTACCACAGAAAAAGGTCATGCGTCTCTTCCAGTGTCAGGACATCTGATTGCGCTGCTCCGTCCGCAAACTCCTCCAGTGTCATGGTCGGAATGCGCACCAGGTAGAGGGCCTTTCCCAGCACAGCCCTTTTGTTGCGAGCTGTTGGTCCCAGTCCTTGCCTTTTGCATTCAGCCACAGCCCAGTCCAAGACAGCCTGGAAAACGATGGCCTCCCTGGTGTTGAGAGTCTCTCGCTTCAGGATGATCTCCAACGTCTGCAGATCAATTTCGCAGAAGCCTTCAGAGCGCAGAGCCAGCTCTGCCTGAGCATCAATAACCTCCCAGCAGCGCTGGGTGAGCTCAGGCTCTTCAAACAGCCGGCTCTGGGACAGCAGCACACAGGCGTTCTTGGCCTCCAGACTGGTTTCCAAAAAGGTGACGCAAGCCTTGGCCAGGGCAGGCACTATATACTTCTTGGCGGCATACAGAGTGGCCAGCACTGTGTCCGCCTCCAGTTCAATCTCATCACTGTACAGGTATCTGCAGAGTGTTGGAAGAAGAAATAAATCACATAAATCACCTTTTGTCAAAAAAATATGATCAAAACCATAGAAAATGTATTAATCATGTGACAAAAACAGGCAATTTTGGACAAGAATACATTAAGAGAGCTTACTTCAAGAGGATTAAAAAAGCAGCAGGTTCCACGTCAGGAATATGAATCTCTGATTCGCCTTCGGCAAGATCCCCGTAAAACATGGCACCAAACACTGAACTCCCCACCGCCAATACATACTGAAAGAACAAATGGAAAACACATTGGGTGAAATCTCTTACACAGTAAATAAGCTCAGGTCACAAAAGCTTTAAACTATACTCCATATACCTTATGTGCAGGAACTTTTTGGGACTCGCCAGGGGGACCCACGATAAAATGAACGTCAGCCATGAGTTCGTTATTGAACATCAAAGCATTCCTTGAAAAGAGATTATATAGTGTTAAAGGGTGCTCATAAAGCAGTCTGGTCTCTGTGACACTTAAAGCAGAAACCCAGCCGTTAAGTGTGCTCTCACCTCTCTCGCAGTGTTGGATGCGTAGCCTGCCAGGTAGCGGTCTCGACGTTGTTATTGTTGATGTTCTGCTGAGTGGTGGTGGATGTCGGGGTGGTCACCGTCTGGGTCACCTGGACGATGCTCTTTTTGCTGGCAGCAGTTACCGCAGGACCGTTGCTGTTTGGCAGATTAGTGTTTATGCTGGCAGGATACAATTCTGCAGCCATCTTCTTCTTCAAGGACAAAGTCACGATCTCATAGCATGCTGGCAGCTTGCCAGGCTCTTTGCCACTCTTTCTAGTCCTTTTCAGGGTCTCTGGAAGCAAAAGGAAAAACGTCAGAAACTTCATGATCCGGCCATACAGGCAATCTGGAGGTGTTGGCATCAGCAAACAAATCCACCAGTGTGAGAGACTGACTGAGAGGCAGGTGTACTGACTGGCGCTCTGTGGGGTTTTAATTCTAAGCGACGTGTCCCGTGATTTCACATGGGCTGCAGCCCTCTCTCTCCCATAACGCTCCTATTTATAGAGGGGGGAACGAAGGTATCCGTCCAGAGGAATTACTCCAAAAGCCAGTACTTTTTCTTCTTTTTCATCGCATCCTCGATCGCGGAGAAAACATCTCGCCCCCCTTCGAGCTCCAAATCCACTGCCCGCATCTCACGGCGTCTTTTAAACCACCCGAAGCACAAACAACTAGAAAGTAATCAATGGGGGCATCTGCAGATATTGGGAAAAAATCTACTATTTATTCTACAGTGTAGTAGATCCCCTTATAAACGAGCTCAACTCATCATCCCCGCACGGGTTCTGTCTATCTCTCCCTCAGTATTGAAAAGGCTCGTTTTGTGTGGCCAAAGGACACGCCCAAGTCCTGCGTCGGCCAATCAGATTTACAGACGCGCTGTACGTCAAAGACTCGAGGCTCCACCCACGAGCCAGGGGCCCGCCCACCCTCGCCATAATATCCTCGTAGGGCTGGAAAAGCAGCAGGTTTAACCCTTGCGCTTCTCCTGAAAATATACGTTCACGTCAGCATTTACACGAACACGATCGAAGAAATCAGTTCCACGTTCACCCTAGCTGAAAAGGGACATACACAACCACAACAAAAACTCAAAACAGCTTTACTGAGGCCCTGCTGTTCAATAAAAGCTCTCGCGTTTCTGTGTTGGGTTCTGTTTTTGTGCAATGTAACCAAAACCGTGGCGAAGTTACTTTGAAACTGACCATCGGCACCTCGAGATCACATACACAACACTGTAACAGAGACAGGAGACTCCACATTCAGTAACATCGTTTAATGTGCCAGCACTGCTACCTTGTGACACTGGGACGCTTTATAATTTGGGTTCCCCTGAATAAACAACAACCAAGTGCAGGAGCTACTTAGTAGCGCCTAGTGGAACCAAAACATCGGAATCTACTGGCATAGATCGTGAATTTCATTCATTATAATGTCCATACCAGAGAAAAAAGCAAAAATGCATTTTAGAAGGTAAACCGGCGCCTTGAGAGAAGAGATAAAGTAGCAGCATTACGCATGAGCCATGTCCATAGAAGAGAGGAGAGTTCTCCGGCACACCGAGTGGAGTCGAATCTGTTCCGAAGGATGTTTACACCAGATTACGCACAAAACCGACCGGAGTTAAAGTACAGAGGTGTGTGGTCTGAATTTAGTTACCTTTTCGAGGAGAGAGAGGCCAGGACTGTGCAGAAATACATTCAGGTTTTTGGTTCCGTGGACGTTCGGCTGCAGCCAGGAGCCATGTTAAATCCGGAGCCTGCTATGGGAGAGGGGGTTGGGCTTTACGTCCTGCTTCAAGCTCGCTTTCCCGGCTTTCCAACAGAGGGCCCCGGCGTTACAAAATGCACCGTTTGGAGAGGTTTAGCAGCGGATGGCCTGGGTTAAGAGGCTTAAACTGCACACAAACCTAGACAACCGTATTTTGCCAGCCAGAAGTCCCTTCAAACACCTTCTCACCAACTGCAGTAATCTCAAGATAAACCGCATTTATGTCCATTTTATGTGCCTTTCGAGAGTTTTGTGCAATAGAAGAGCGATTTTAATCTGTATTTAAATAATCTAAATGGAGGATGAGAAAAGGCAGTTATTTCTAAAGGCAGCTAAGTCACGGCTTCACCTGAGCACTGGATTTC
>JBBIGA010000153.1:8625374-8673559 GCA_037576975.1 Alestes dentex | reverse complement strand
TTATGCTGCTTCTATTGTCCACTTTACTCATGCTATAGCAATGCAAAGTTCCCACCTGTGGGACTAATGAAGGTTTATCTTATCTTATTTTCCGAGATGTAGTGCTACCCCTGCCACATTAGTGTGTTTCAACTCAAGCAGAGCATGATGAAAATATTTCAGCATAATTCCTTTCTAGACAGTTTGGAACAAGATAGATTAGAATACACTACAATTTTATTGTCAACAAAATAACAAAACCTGTTATTGACTACACCAGCTACAAAACCAAAATCAGGACAAGACATGAGATCAGAGCTGAGATGTCATACGAAAGACTGGATCTTGTAATACTGCATTGTAAAACAGGGTATTATAGAAAGAAAAAACAGTTAACTATATGGAAGGTAAACAGACTCTAAAGAAACGGGATGGAAATGTTTGGGAGAACAAGGAAGAACACTTCAATAGTCCATCTGTTGGTGGGGTGGGGCGGGGGGTTCCGGCGTTATAAGAATATCAGTTAAGCTAATTTAGAATGTCCGGTTTTATTTAATTGTTTTGGATAGTCATGATAATGTCTATTATTTTGTATACATTAATAATGTCTACAGTGTCAAACATCATAAGACATTAAAAGATATTTGGGGTAAATATCTTTTAATGTCTTTTCATTAAGTATTTGGGTAAAAAAAGAAGAACGCTTATTAAAAAATCCATCATTATGGCATAATTATCTTTCTGTTTCTTGCCGCCTTAAGAACATCCTCTGAAATACAAGACATTCATTCTGAATATTAATTTGATTATACCTTCAGTGGATTAAGTGCAGGCTGTTCGAACATAGACACTGGGCTTATGAGGAGTTGGGTCTAAGGAATGTGTAGCGTGAAGTTTCTGGGGTTCCCTTTCAGCGGTTTTAACAATAAATCCTTGCCAAGACTCAGGGTTTCTTTCCCCTTCTGTGTTTTGGTATTCTGTTCAGCTGAAACTTCCTGCGACTCTGATTGTTAGAGACCCTCCTGCCTCCCCACATTCATTCATCACCTTTTTTAATCAGCCTTCGACAGCCGCACACTCTCGCAAATCACACAAACCCAATAGCCCGAGTGAAATAGAGGCTTCCAGATCAATTTCTATTTTAGTGTAGTGCCGAATGTCCCAGAGAGTTGTCACATGTGGAAATTTAATTTTCCTGAAATTACTGCTTCCTGTTTCACAGATGGCACAGAAAGATCAGCTCCTTCACTGTTGCGCTTGAGTGTGTTAATAAGATAATTTAGTATAAAATTGCTTATATGAGTGAGGAAAAGGCGAGTGACGGAAGAGGTCTTGTGGGATTTTAGACCCTGAAGTACAGTTGGAGTCCATAGTGTTTCCTCAGATAGGATTGTAGCTGACTGGCTTTTTTGAGCTGAACTCATTTCCCTGTTATTAGGACATCCGTGATGTGTACTTTAGTGGGGCAGCGGAATGAGTTTACCCAAGGACTTTGAAGTAGGTGGAAGCGATGGATATTTGCTCCCTCAGAGTGACTCTAAGCCAAGCCACTTTGAGAGCTCCCTATAGAGAAGCCATGCTCCAGATTCACCCCAATGTCAAGGAGAGCCTTAAAGATGTCCACTTAAACCCTACAATAGAATGCAAGTGAAATGCCCCTTGTTTGGTTAACCTGGTTCAACACACCAGATTTAGAATAAACTTTTGCTGAGTAACTGAAAAGTTTTGTGCATTTACTTTGCACCTTCTTGCCTTTACACTAGGCCAAATGTTGGGAAATTTACATAAGTAACACAGACTCCCCACTCAGTTTCCCCACTAGCTTGAACTCTGACTGGATGGCTTTGACATGGGGTGAATGCTTGAGCTCTTGATGTGACTGATTAATGATTTAATTACGTTTATGGTCATTATCTTGCAGTTTTTTTGCAGTTCTAATAGTCACTGTTCTAACAGGCAGTATTCACCTGATTCTCACATGTAGATGTTCCTGATTTCCTGAATAAAATGTGTTACATTAAAAGTCATTGAAGACTAGTGAATGTATACTATGACTATGAGAGTTATGACTGTTTTTCTCATGTAAAACATATGAGGACATCAAATCAGTTGAACTGTCATATTTTTTGGTTGAACATACATTGCCCCATGCATATATATGGATGTTAATTATCTTTTTTCCCCCAGAAACACCTATTTTTATTATATGTTTCTTGTCTGTAGATCCATGTCTATATATTCCACGCTTTGCCCACATGTTGGAGTTTGGAGAAAAGACCCATGAGGTGTCTATGACTGCCCTGAGGCTGCTGCAGAGGATGAAGAGAGACTGGATGCACACTGGACGGCGTCCATCTGGACTGTGTGGTGCAGGTAACCAATTTTTCAACAATTTCATTATGAAATATGAAAATGTTATTTTAAGGAGCCAAAAAAACCCAATAAAGTAAACCCCAGAATTCGGGGCTTCAGTCGTTTACGTTTTTTTTTTTCTTAGAACTGAACTGATAATTGTTCGCGGAAACTACAAATATCCTCCACATTTTTTTGCATTTTTCGTGGCAAAATAGAATTTTTCATGCATTATGGTGCTAAATTATGAAGAAAATATAATTTACGTAAGTTCAGTTTAATTTCCATATAAAATACAACTGTATACATTTTTAGTACTGTGGAGAAAACACAAAGAAAGCGTGTTTTGGGATGGTAAAATACACCTGTACTCACAGACGGGAGGTTTGAAAGTAGCCAATCTGAGAGCGTTATTTATTTCTCCTTGCTGCTGATTGGCTGCTGGCCTGTGATGTATCTCTCAAGTTTACCTTTACATTTTTTAAGGGTAATGTATTAAGCTGAGATTAAAATGCAATTGAAGTGTTTTGTGAGCATTTCTGGGGGCATATTTAGGGTTCAGACTCTAAAAATAGGCATTTATAGGCTTTTTTTTTACCACATCACAAATTCACAGTTTGCGGGTGCTCTTGGAACGTAATCCCCAGGAATATCGGGGGTTTACCTAAACTGATTATAACATAGTATGGATGCTATAAAGAGCTATAAAGGTCGAGAACAACTGAGAGCTTGTTGTAGCCAGTTATTAGCCTGCCAGTTGTCAGTGTCAGTATCAGTATGTTTAGTTATGGTTTGAAATAGCATAATGTTCCCCAGTGTGGGGTTCTTATTTAACCTATCTAAAGAAATGTTATTGGTCCTGCATTTTTTCATTTTGTTTTAAAAATATGTTCATGAACTGAGTGTTCCAGGGAAAAGACTATGTGAATGCTCCTTTTTGTACCTGAAAGATGTGATGTGTCATGACATGTTATTGAGGTTCCCTGCTTTTACCAAACCATGAAGCGAAACCTTACCAGTTTGATATGGGAACTGGAACAGAGTTGCAGCATTGCATAACAAACTTGAACTCAGAGGGCTGTATATTTAGTTCTGCTGTTCAGGCCTCATCACCTTACGTCTAAAGCCCCATACCCATATCCAGTTCTGCTGTCTCTCTCTCTCTCTCTCTCTCTCTCTCTCTCTCTCTCTCTCTCTCTCTCTCTCTCTCTCTCTCTCTCTCTCTCCCCCTCTCTTTCTCCTTCTCTCTCTCTATGTGTCTCACATTCCTTCCTACATCCTTGCTGCAATATCTGAATAATTAATAATTCATCATTAATCATTCACAGTATTCAAGGCAAGGCAGTAAGTTTAGATGACTTCTCAGCATTGAAGTTGATCATTTCTAGAGGATGTTTAGAGTAAATGAAGTACTTTTTCCATCCTCCTTTCTATCCACATCCATCACTTTCGCCTGTAACAGTAAATTCAGTCTCGAAAGAATGAAAGAACCTGGCCTAGTTCCATCGGGTGGGCCACATGTATATAACCGTTTATTGATTGAGCTCAGCTATGTGTGTTGTGGTGCTGCATATGTATAGTGGAGGCAGTTGTGTGGATGCTGGCACTGGAATCGAGAAAGCATGCGGAGGCTTGTCTTGTGTCATTTACTGTGGGACTGTACAGCACTTGGTAAACAGTGTTATAGCTCAACTGTATGTGCTGTGTTTACAAGTTCGACTTGCAGTGTTTTCAGAATGCTTCAGAGGCTTTGTTGAGATGCAATGTAAAGGTGGAGCAGCACTGAGAAAATGTTTTCTCATTACTGTTCGGAAATGAAAAGCCTACTGAGGTTGCGCCTAAATGTAATTATAAAACACAGCAAATGGGTCACATCTCAATCTTCCAGCTCTGTTGGTGGCAGCCCGCATGCATGAGTTCCGGCGCACAGTGAAGGAGGTAATACGTGTGGTGAAGGTGTGTGAGGCCACTCTGAGGAAACGGTAAGTATTCGAACTTTTGGGTGAGTGTGTAGTTTGGCTTCTCTGAAATAACCTTATGTGTAAGACTAGCTAAAATCAGATATAGATCTGAGAGGGTCTGGTAATTTTATTTGCTGCCCTTTCTTATCAATTGCAAATCTGCACTATGCCCTTCAAAAAGATTTGAGAAAGGCCATTTTCTCCAGGCTTTCTAGGAACTTATGAGCGAAGGCTTGTGATTTATTTTATTTGCAAAGTATAGTGATATGTCTTGAGGTGCAGGTGTCAAATCAAACACTGACTGTAAAGCGACAAAAAATATATATGGACCTGTGAAAATATGAAAAGATGAGATTGAAAATCAAAACAGTTGTGGCTCTTTGTCAGTTATATGTGAAGGAGAAATGAATGGTGGAACAGTCGTTGAGCAAACTAAACATAATTAAACATAAAAAGCTATTAAATATAAATGTTCATAGATACAGTAATAACAAGCAGTGCACCCATCATTAATTTTCATGACTGCTTTGGAGTTCTTTACAGCTCAACTGGCTGATGGCTGTTATTTTAGCCAATTTTTATTAGCCTTTTTTTATCTGAAGCCCACACTGTGTGGACTAACTGAATGCATGAAACACACTAGCACATTTCCAGTACTTTCTGTTTGTCAAACTAGCTTTTTATATTCTTAAATCAAAGATCAGTTGCCCTTTTAAATAGCATAAATTAAGTGCTACAAGTCACAGGTGACTGGATATTTACTGCAATTCAATGCCACAATTTTGGTACAGGGTCCACTCACCTATTTCACATTATTTACCCCACTAAATCACGAGACAGACTGTTGTGTCTCGTACTTATACACACAAACCTCTCCCTAGGCTGACAGAATTCGAGGACACACCCACCAGTCACCTGACTATTGATGAGTTCATGCGAGTGGATCTGGAGGCAGAATGTGATCCCCCTTCTTTCGTTGCCGGTCAGAAGAAGTTAAAGATGCAGCAGGTTGGTGCTGTGAGAGAATCATAACATTATACACCGAACTAAAGGAATATACAGCATTATTCTCTGGTTAGCTTTGATGTTATAAAGACAACTTGAGTGTCTTAGTGTGGCATATAATACTGTCTCTTATTGTACCTTGGAAGGTTTCTGTCTTGCTCAGTTTTCCAGCTGTCCTACTAACTGAACATTCATTCTGTAATTTCAGCTGGAGAAGGAGCTGGCCAAGAAGCTTGATGAATATCAAGGTTAGTTTGTTTGATCAAAATGATGTATTGATTTGCCTCTTTATGTTTGACTGCCCTCTGAAATTGTCCTTTTTTATTCGGCTTTTGTGAGTAGCTGCATTTCTGTGGTTGAACAAGTACTTTGATATTAAAACAATTTTAGTTTGATTACTGTGTTCTTATGATGAATTTGCATGCCATGGGTTGGGCATGTTGCCTGTTGGACTCTCCATGAATGAATCACAGTATGACCCTCCACATGAATGCAGAGTAGTGCCTAAAGGCAGAATTCTTCTGAAATGAACATTAAATGCATTTGTCACATCTTCTAGCACATTTTCATATGAAATGATATTTATTACTAAACTTCAACCCTCTTCCATCACATGGAAATTGCTTGTAGACGTGTAAGTGTTCAATCAACTTATATTGTTCAATGCCTCAATTCCGTCTGCACAGGTATTAAACAATATATTCAGCAGACTGTAACAAATAAAGTACCTTTTTTAGTACTGATTATACTGTCTGAAATGTAATAAAAAGAAGTGTAAATTAGCTTTCTTTATTATAAAATATTGCACTTTTATAATGTTGCTTGTTCTAAAAAACAAACATTCGTCTAAGACAAATTGTCAGGCAGTCATTATTTTTGAATATTATATTGAATCAAAATACCATTGTGTCACATTAATACAAATTTGATTAAAATCATTGCACCCCTGATTGCTTGATTGTGAAAAATAATGAGTGGTTGATTTAATACCTTCCCTAAAGTTATTTGCTTTTATTGTCTGCAGTTACTCTTACATGTACATCTTACGTACATGCAGGTTTGCTTTGTGATCCTCTAGCCACACATGTTGGGTACCACGTTAGATGTTTTTATAATAAAAAAGCAGATTTCATCCTTTTCAAGGGCTGGTAGTACTATGTTTATTGTAAATACAAAGGTCTCAGGTGTATTCATGCACACAGATTGCATGAATTTGCTATATAATAGCATGAATTCACTGCGCATTTGGTGTTCTTTTCCAGCTTGGAGTAAAATTTGCCAAGAATGGCAGATTAATCTGAAAATGTGTGAACTATCACTGAATTTTATGTTCATAGAACCCATTTATATGTGTAATAGTTCTGATAAAAATTCTGTAGTTCTATAAAACGGTAGATGTTTTATAAGAGCTCAGTTGCTATGATGGTGTTCCTTTTGTGACAGAGAAGGGATGCAGGCTGTTAGAATTAGTGCCCTGAGTGAGTAGGAACGTGTTTGTTTGTCTTTGTAGGCGAGATCAGCTCATATCGAGATGAAATTGAGACGGAGCTGGAGAACAGCAGGCCCAAACTAAAAGGGATTTACGCTGCCTACACAAGAGAAGGTATTTCACATGAAAGCCTATGTGCAGGCATGTTTGTGTGTGTCTTAAGCTGTGTCCGAAAAGTGCCCTCGTTCACTATGTATGGCACTATGTAGTGAATCAGCCATTTTGTAATGTTGTCCGAAATTCCAGTTTCACCCACTACATAGTGCACTAGAAAATCGCCGCGCGACGCCAAAATCTTGTGTCCAGACACTGTACACCACATTAACACACATGGACCATCATGCACTGCGCATTTCTTTTACTGTGCCCTACATGGTGAACGAGTGCACTTTTCGGACACACTGCACACTACTTTTATCCCACGAAAGTGAAGAAGAGGAGCGAGGCCGAGGGAGAAGAGACGGGGGGGAAGTGGGGCTTCAAACAGAGGAGATTCAGTCACACTTGCACTTTCTTTCTCTCTCTCTCCACGGAGGACAGTAGTACCCAGGGCTGGACTGGAACCAAAAATCGACCCGGGCATTTTGAGCCGCGGTCCGGGGGTGGGTGTGGTGCGCAATCCGGGCTGGCAGATGGGATTCCGCGCCGGCCCAAAATTGACATCGGCCCACCGGGCAAATGCCCGATATACCCGATGGCCAGTCCAGCTCTGGCAGTACCCCCCGGACGGATCTATCTTTCACCGTGTCCAACAGACCCCGCCTCATGTGCGGCCGGTGTCTGAACTAGAGAGACAAGACGTGTGTTTATGCGACAGAGATAAATTGCCAAGATCTGGCGCACTATTTAAGCAACAGTTAGTAAAAACGCAACATCCCGAGTGTTCGAAATGAACTAAACGTCACCTTCCCTTGTTCACTAGTTAGCCCCCTGTATAGCAAACACTATGTAGTGAATGAGTGAACAAGTGAACAAGTGCACAATTCGGCCACAGCTTTAGTGTTTTTTAATTTGGCAAAGTTTGTATTTTCTTGCATAGGAATGTATAATGTACAGTATTGTTTAATATACTGTTTACTTTATTAGATACATCTACATTACATTGTATAATGTACTTTTAGAGACCATAGCTCATAGCTTGTGTTTCTTCATGAACTGCAGGCCATCTTGTAGTCCCGTATCAGTGGTCATTTTCTGACCACAGGACTACTTTTGTCAAAATATTTTTGTTGGTGGACAGCAATGATATTTGGTAACCAAAGTAACACAGCTGTACCTTATACATTTCTACCATGTCAGTGTCACTGCTGTGCTAATAATGGTTCTATGCAGTGGTCCAGCAGTGGTCCTATTTTGGTCCCTCTCCACTGATGGGCAGGATAGAGGATGGCTGACAAAGCTGTGCAGCAACAGGTTACAGTACCACTGTTAGTCATTGTAAACCTACAAAGTGCTGCTATATGGTAGGTATATCTGGTAGGTACAGGGCAGGTGTAGCTAAAAAAAAAAAAGCAGTCCTTTGAAAATTACCTTTAACAGTCTCCATTATCTCTCCATTAGACTTCCAAGATGACAGTCTGTCTGTAGCTTCGGAGCTTGCTGGCGATGAAGATCTGGAGGATGAGGAGATTGAGGCTGCAGCCCTACACCTCAACCAGGATTTCCTCCAGATGCTTCCTAATGAGCCAGGTCCTCAGAGTGGGACAGAGGCACAGGAGCAGGGTAAAGAACCGGCCGAGCCCTCCAGTGGCTCCGTGCACATGCCTCTCACTGCCTTGCTGGGACCCTTGCCCAGTGCTGCCAGCCTGGGCCTCACAGATTCCATCCGCCATTGCATAACAGAGGACAGTCAAGATGGTGAGTGGACTAAAGTTGTTTCTAACACATCTTGCATTTATACTTCCCTGCAAAGACAAAATAGTAGAAATAAAACTGACAGGGAAACTGAGACAAAAGTAAGTTCAGCTTTTCATCCGGCTAAATATGTTGTAGGCTTAAAACATCGTTGCCAGAGCAAAACCTTGTATCTCTAATGTAACTTTACAGGAGAAGGCAAAAATATTCATATATTACCTTAATAACAGAAATAATAATCTGTAATAATAATCTGTTCTTCATGAATTTTTCACATAATGTAAGGGCCATCTGGTGTTTTTGAATTATATAAATTATGAAATTATAAAGATATAAAATGAAAAAATGACAAAAATGGAGTTTGGGGGGTTGTTGTTGTTGTTCAAATAAATTCATATTGATATCAATACACTGTATATAACAAAGATATAATGATATCTACTGATACTTGTGTGCAGTATGAACTACATGACATACATCATATTTCCTACATCAACATCATAATTTTGAAGGTGTTTCACTCTGTAGTTACTGCTCTTTGCCTTTGAATAAGAGTGTAGTGGTTTGCTTTAGTCAGCACTTGTGCATGTTTTTGCTTGTTCTGACGAGTCTGGGGACAAAAAAAATTGGCTAAAGCCTGCAAGTCCTAATGGCACCGATTTGATTGCAAAGAAAACTGAGAAACTGAAAGCTTTTAGGAAAAGGTCTGTTTTTTGCCACAGTTTCAAACTGTTCACAGAACAGAACCAATCCAGATATTTTGCCTAAAAATAAGTAATGATTAATGTGTCTTTCTTCTGTATTATGAACCGTAGCCTGTAATCAGTTTCCTGAAATTGAAAGAGAAATGTGTTGTTTTAGATGTATGTTACTTGCTACACATGGTTTAAAAATTAAATCTGTTTACTAAACTGTTAATTGTTCATTTGTGTTGGTATCTCCCTGAGGTCCACCCCTCTTTAGACCAAAGCAGATATATTCTCTCAACTATTGAAATTAGCCTTCAAGCCATGACTGTAATGGCTTATTCCCCTTACTGTTAAGTCTTATGCAGTGTTGGTCCTCCAAATTATATATTTATATTACCTTTCATTAATTTGGCCATAATTGCAGTCAACTTAACTAGACAATGTTTTATTAAACAGAATGAACTAATTGTACAACCCCTCACAGTGTGGGAAAGTTAAAACCAAAGGGAGAAGGAATTAGCCTCATAGTCAAATCAATAGTTCCTCTCCTGTGCTGAGTGGCTCAGATTTATAGCCAATATTGTCTAGACTTCTCTAGAATGAAGATTTTTTAGTCTCATTCTATATTAAAGGTGTGTGTTTCAGGATTATGTTCAGTTATAATTATCACTACAGGAGTTGTTGATGTTTTGTGATACATGCGACCATAATCTTTCATAGCAAAGTGCCACAAAAACACCCTGGTGTTATACATCAAGCAATTTAGGATATCTGATCTCTGTCAGAGGTTTGCATTTTCTCAAGGTGGCTTGAAGGATTAAGTTAAACATTAGCTGAATGTTTTCATGTGGAGGGAAGTGTTAACCCCTTAAAGTAATTGCCGTAGTGGTGTCTGAACAATGCAATCATGCAGCGCCTCGCTTAATCCCTCTTTGAAGATGCTCAGAAAGAGCAGCTTTAACTCTGTTTAATTGAGCCAAGGTGGAGGCAATGTTTATTTAAAAAAAACTCTCCTGACAGCACTGTCTTCATGCATTTTGTCTTGTGAAGTTTATTGTATAAAACACAATGTTTTCCCTAAAAGAATGAAAATGGAGTGATTCCGAGGGAAATCAGTTGGAGTAAGTAAGCGCAAGGTGCTAGAGGCTTAAAGGTTTATCACACCATATTAGTCCTGTGAATTGCTTTGAACGTTGGAGCTGGCTCATAGATGACCTAGGAGATCGGATCTAGAAGTCGATAAATAAATGTGAGGTATTTCATTACGCTTATGTGTGTGTTGACAGTACACTAATAGCCACAACACATTAGCTGGTATTGATACACAAAACATCAATGGCATTGATTAAGGCCTGGTTAGGACTGTAATTAAAGTCAAGTCAAAGAACAATCAGCTTGAGTTAATGTGCTATTGAGAGATAACATGGTTCATCCAAAAGGGTCTGAAGTGTTCAGCATGCACTACTGCTGTTTTTACTAATACCAAAAAAAAAACCCTGCCTTCCGCAGACGTGTCACGCACCAGTCTGCTTAAGCCAGCAACACAGTTTTGGTCTCAGCACCTGCTGGCCAGTTGAACTCAGGCTATTCCCTTGTGCACTTTGACACTGACCTCTGCCCTGTTATTGACCTCATAGAGACTCTTTGGTGTCTGTGGTAGCAAAATGCCCGAACACCTTATACACTGCCTGTCAAAGGTGTGAGGACACCTAATTTTTATAGTTATAAATGATATTTATTTGTCTACTTGCAATAACCTATATTGGACACTAACAAGATATATTTTCAGTAAAACAATCCGACACGTCTTAATAAGAAAGCCTAGGCATGTTATCTCCTTCTGTCATGTCGATACTCCTCTCTCCTCTTGCCAGCACTCAGTGACTTATACCACACCTTTGGCTCAAATAATTATGTAAGAAAAATCTGCTTTTAATATCAAGGAAGACACTTAAACATGAACCTTCACATATGATGTTTGTATGGGCTGTAAAACAGTTATAATTCATTTTAATATGAACATTATAAATAATCGATGAATTGTCCTCTATTCTTTAGAATAAAAAATGACACTTTGTTTTTGTTCTTGAATTAAAGTTAAGTTGGGTATCTGTGACATGCATTCATACTCAAACAGGCTTTTTGACACTCCTCATTTATAAACATGGAGATTAAACTACAATATGTATCTGAGAAAGAATGCTGTTGTGGCATCTGCAAGAAGCAAGGAGAGTTCCATTGTTTTTGAAGAGCTTTTGTCTTGCTGGAAACATTTAGCCACAAATTGATTTTGCATTTAGTCGAAGCCTACTCAACTGCTATCCCATACTCACTCGTGTATTTTTTCTCTCCTTCTTGGAAAGGAGTGAAATTTCATTAAACACATTTCTGTGGAGGGGACACATGCTGATGTATGCATTTGGTCTCTGCTCTGATGGTGACGTTTGAAAATTGTTTACATGCATGAAAAAAAGTGAGAAACTTGTTTATACCATGATAATGTCACAAAATGTATTTGAATTTAAAAATAACAGTGGCGATCAAATGGTACTGGGAGCATTTTAAAAAAGAATACAATGTGTCCGTAAATTTTTGATTGGCTGTGTGTTTCTCCCATCTGAGAGTTATGCGCAGTCGGCTGCCGTGCATGAAGGATTTTATTGAACTCTACATGGGGAGGCAGTGGGCTGATATTATTCCTCATCGTCATTGTCCTTTGTGCAGGGGGGTGGGGGTGTGGGGAGGCTGATGACTCTGCAGTAGTGAAAGCCTCTTAGAGTCTCCAGTAAACATGGCTTTATTGCTCTCTCCTCCACCGGAATAAATCCACCTCCTTGCAACAATAATGACAAAACGCGCAGCAGACTGCAAAAGCTCGCCGCTTGCGTGTGGCCATAAAATGGTGTATATGTGCACGTTTATTAAGAAGGTGCGTTTACCTGCGGTGCCTGTGAATGAGAATTGTAACAAGGAAGCAAGAATGAGGGACTGTTGCATTGTTGTGGTTGATGGGAGCAAGTGAAAGTGTTAGACAGGCTGAAAGTGGAGAGAGAGTATGAGCTGGAAAGTGAGAAAAGGGGTGCCCGAGAATGCGCTGGTTTGTGAAACTATGGGGAGAGAGAGTGATAGAGCAAGCAGCAGCCTGTGTGTGAGGTCTGACAGATGCATGTCTGACTCTGACGGGCTGTCAGTATTGAGGATCTCTCTCTCAGTCTCTCTCTCTCTCCCCCTCTCTCTCTCTCTCTCCCCCCTCCTCTCCCCAGGCTTTCTGTCTCTGGCTGACTCCTCCAGGATTATTTCAGTCTCTTTAGCCCTCAGTACATTGGAACCCCACTCTTTTTTCTCTCTTGTTCACACTCTGCCACAGCCGCAGTGAGGAACGAACAAGTCTTGATTCTACGACCTCTTTCTTCTCACCAGCATCTATTTAAAGCAGCCCCATTTCTGACTGGCAGGCCACTTTTAGCCCAGAAAAGGGTTGTAAGTAGTTCACGCTTATGTAATCAAAATATTTTTTCAAGCACAGCACTTGAGTGCTTTGAAATATGAATGCTATCTGATGGGGGATAAAAAGGGCATTGGGTCCATTATCACATATGTTCAGAACCGTATGTGCCTCAAACCCCCAAGAGAGGTGGCTAGCCGGTCTGCTGTATGTTAATGCAGATAGATAACGCAAATGAAAAAAAGAGATGAGAAAGGGGAGCTTTTCTATAGGTGTCTCTCAGGATGCTGTTTCACTGTGGTTTCTTGAACCTTGCTTGAACCCTGCCATTTGGACAGCAGCAGCAGCTGATACAGAGAGAGGGATCTTCCTGGAAGGCAGAACACACACACACAAACACTCTTGCATGTCTGTCAGACTCCTGAAACTCATAACATTAGATGGGTCTTCGACATTAAGCAAATGTAAAGCCAAAACAAACCTTGAAAATCCTCAAAAAAATTCACTGCACATTCGTTGATTTGTTCATCAGTTTGGCCTTTTTAGAAAGCAGTCAGCACCAGGCCTTGTTACTGTAGTGATTTTGAAATCCACATTGATCTTACATTAGCCGAGCTGGACGAGAATCAGATTTTTTCACAGATATCGACTTGTCATTTATTGTATCAATGTTTCATTTTTAACAGCAGTCTTACTGATGCTGCGTAACTCCTTGATTATATCTGGGAAAACCTTGTTTTCCTCACTTAGATCAGTTTAGTATGTAAACACTGTTACATATTATGTACTTATATATGGAAATGATATATGGTAATTAGGCTGCAAAAGGCTATTTTGAATTTACAGCTTTTGTGATGTCACCAACTTAGATCCACCTATTCAGTCTACAGCAGTGTATCCCCACCCATCCATGTTGAAGTTATAGGGAGTGTTTCTTACCGGAATCTAACAATCTAATCAGAACATAGGCCATTTACATGAATCAGACTCAAAAGCATTGTAACAGAAACAGGCTGTCAAAATCCAGTGAATGTAGAGTGACTTGAAAAAGGACATAAATTATGACTGTTTGTGGTGCACGAATCCAGATAAAAATCATACATATTTCAGAGAAAGAAACAAAATACAAAAGCTGTAGGATATGGGCCTCTTAAAAAGTGCCCATATCCTATATTGTTGCACTGAACGTTGTCTTGTCTCGTCTCGTCTAGTCGTATTGTTGCTCTTGTTCTTTGTCCTGTCTGCACTTGTGGTACCGTGTTCTGTTCTGTTCTGTTCTTGTGTCGCACCCTTGTCCTGGAGGCACGTTGTTTCGTTTTTACTGAGTACTGTGTGTATGTGGTAGAAATGACAATAAAACCTACTTGACTTGACTTGACTTGAAATGGTTTAACCTCTCTTTGTTTCTCTGTAGCAAAAGCATAATTTGACTTCAGTTAACTCTGATTAGTGGGGTGTCTGTTTGAACTGGTTCAAACATTGACAGTATAAGAATGAAAACAAAATGTCAAAGAAATGTAAAATTGAGAAAGGATGGTGTCCATAGTTTGGAACTATTTTGATTTTAAAGCTGATGATATACATCAACAAAGTGCCATTAACATTAAGAGTGAATGCTACATAATTCCTCATTTACAATGCAGTCATGCTTTGAGCAATTTCCACTGGGATCAATAAAGTTTTCTGTTTCTGATTCTGCTTAAGAATAGTTGTATGGGCTAGAAAGCCCAGAAGCCAGGCAAACACGATAATGTCTCAAGTTCTCATCATACTGTGAGACTTTTGCTGAATCATTAATTGTGTTTATGTATATACTTTAAGACATTATTTATAATTAGCACAGCAAATAGAACATTAATGACAAGCAGAGCAAGTGCAATCAAGCACAGAGACAAAATGCAATGACAATAATAACTCTTTTTTTTTTGGTCAAAGGTCTAAATCTTTGTCCTGAAATATCACTGTTCTGCACATTTTAGAATTTCCTTGCTCCAAATACAAATAACAATCCCTTCTGTGTGAATAGGGAGTGTTAGGGCAGATAAAACACTGCAGCTGGGCAGTGGCAATGGCCAGAAAGTTTGAGACACTCCATAAATAATGACATTTCACCTTAGTCATAGGTCATTACAGCCCCCACATTTCAAGGTTTGGCTAGAATAAAACACTACAGGATACAGCTACCTTGTTTCTATAGTCATTGTCCATTTTACTTGCTCCACTGACCATATAAATACATGTATGTAGCTTACAGTTACAGACTGCTGTCAGTCTGTTTCTCTGCATCATTTGTTAGCCCAAAAGGACCACCAGTGAGGAGTTAGTGTATGGTAGCATCATTCTAGCACATGTTCCTGCACAGAGTAGTTCACACACAGCAGTGCTGCTGAAAGTGCTGCTGAGGTTAGCATAGTCCACCAGCCAAAAATATCCCGCCAACAGTGTCCTGTGGCCAGAAACTGGCCACTGCTTGACTAGAGGATGACCAACACAATCTGTAACAAACAATGCAGAGAAACAGATGGACTACAGGCTGTAACTGTAAACTGCAAAGTGTACTGTGTACATACTCCATACCATTGCTTAATCTGGGAAGATAATCATTTAAGACCAGCCTAAAATCAGGATGCATTTTGCAGTTGTCAGGAGGGGTTAATCTGCCTCAAAATCAGCCTGATTATCCTGTTGTGTGGGCCAGGCATTAGGCATTAAGTATTAGAATAAGCAAGGCAGGAAAAGAAGAGGTTAACATGGAGAAATGTGATTACAGATAAAAATTAAGCAGAGCAGAACCAGAAAAAGGAATTATGTTTTTTACAGTTTGAGCGCATTAACTGTTTTGTTGGATGACAGAAACCAGTTCGTAGGTTTTCGCAAAGCATCTAGTTTGATTTGTGTGTGAAGCTAAAGTCCATTCTGAAGCATTTACAAATCCAGCATCTTATGCAGCCAACTCATATACTTTGCTTATTCAGTGCTTCTACAGTGTGTGATCATTTGCCTGTATACATTGGTGTGCCAGTATTAATATATTCTCATAGTTGATTCACAGTGTGTGGAGCGTAGCCGCAGTGCTCTGAAGCTCTTGTGCCTAAAAGGCCTCAGAAAACAGCAAAGTTGCGCAGCGTCCTCCTCCCAGCGGTGCTTCTGCTGAGTGAGCCTGGTGCTCTGCTCCCTCCCCCACTCCCTCTTTCCCACACCGGGGCGGATGCTATCCCCTGCCAAAAGGCTTTGCTACTGTTGCTTGTGCCTATGTGGGTAAAATATTGATCTAATGGCTGCTGTGAGCTCAAGCAGCTGTGTGTAATTCGGAGTGATAGGCCCATGGCCGGAGGTAAGGGTAGGGAGAGAAAGACCGAAAGACAGACAGAGAGAGAGAAACAGAGAGAGAGGAATGGAGAATATGCGCTGCTGCAGATGACAGCTAAGCTCAGTGGACCTTCGGTGGATGACGCCTAGCAAGAGGTGGAAAAAAAGCCGAAGCCTCCACAGACAAACATAGCGTTTAACCTTTCAGGCGAAAGTTGATAGAAATATTTGAGGAGATCAAAGATGCTAAGGGATTGTAGGTGCCGTAGGCGCCGAAGATTTATCGTTCTCCAGGCTTCATATAGAATACTAACGTCAGAAAGAGCCTGCTCAGTTTAAAAACCCGTTTCTCAAATGGTGACATTTGGAGTTTCTGCTGAAGTGGAATACAAAGAGGGCATAAAACTTTTAACTTGTGAAATTGTTGGCAGGATGCTTGTAAGACACATTTGATGCACTGAGTGATTGGGCAGCTTATAAATTCTTGCCAGTATCCACAATTTCAGTCATCATTAATTTTTAACACTGCAGTTTGTGTAGGGTGGAAGATGTGCCCACTAAGCCTTTTTCCCCGCTCAGTAGAGTCAAGCTCGTTAGTTTTTAGCAGCAAAGGGTGACAGACATACGCGAGAGTAGGCCTAATTGACAGATGAGGATGTGCTCGCCACCAATTTCTGCGGTACGTCCTATGCTGTGAAAATGCAGTGGGTATGTAAATAGTTCTTCACAGTCACAGGCTTAGCATGGACTACTGATGTTCGGTGTGAATGTATTTGTATATGTGTATGTGGGTGAGGCTCAGTAAGAACTGCCTTGCTCTCCATAGGCTGCTGTCAAGGTAGATCACATTTTAACTGAAAGAGAAAACAGATCATAGCAACATTGCACTAATTCCACCAATCATTCCCAGTCTCTGCATGCTAGCGTCACAAAGGCAGCGTTAGAGCCTCGTTCTAGGTTGCTCTGCAGTTCATCCTATCTTTTCATCCAAAACAATAACAACAATAAATAAAATTAGCAATCTTAATAAATTACACATTTTGACAGAAAACACAAATGAAACAGCATCATTTGGTTTAAACAACTTACATTTCAACATGTCTTTGCTGCATTTACTTACTGGAATGAAATTGAAGATCTGGGTAATTCCCCTGCCCTGGCTGCATGATTATTGGGTTAATATATTCAATTTGTCAGATCATAATTTGACACTTTTTGGATGCTCTATCAAAACAGTCTCTTTCTCTCTCTCTCTCTCTCTCTCTCTCTCTCTCTCTCTCTTACTCTCTCTTTTTTTTTCTCTCTCTCTCTCTCTCTCTCTCTCTCTCTCTCTCTCACTTTCACACAGCAGCAATCTGGTATGGCTGCAGCTAAAAAAATTTATTCTGACATGGAAATCCCCAAATGCGCCATGCTTTAAGAGATGGTTGGATGAGATGCTTTGTATCACACAAATGGAAAAAAAGGATTCTAATGAACCAAAATCACAAAAAGCTTTCAGGCTACATAGGACCTTTTTTTTGGAATCTTAGATTAATGCCAGACCCTGCCTCATCTTCTATCTTGTATCTATTGTGCTTTTTTTGGTGAAGTGTATATAACAAAAGCTTCTTTGACAGCCAACCCTTTTCTCTCCCTCTCTTTCTTCTCTCCCTCTTGTTTTATATGTCACCTTCTGTGTTATATTAAACTTTGAAAATGAAATATTAAAAAATACCACTGCCCTATTTGCAGCAGACTGGGGTTTGATTCCCCACCCAAATAAGCACACCACGCTATACCAGCAAGTCTTAGTGCTATATTTGCCTACATCTGTAACGTGACTGCACGATTGTAGGTTATTCTGGATAAGAGTGTCAGGCACATGAATGAATGTTAATGCATCAATGTCACACTTTATTGTGGGATTGCCTTATTAGTTAGGGAGAGATGCTGCTTTATTGGTTAAAGATGATGTTTTCTTCATATTTGGCTACACACACACACATACTCTTGCATATTACATTATTTTATCTAGCTCTATGGCCTTACAGCCTGGGAGCAGGCTGTGAGGTTGGAAAGTGTTTGTGTGATTCACCTCCCTCTATAGTAGGTTAAATGTAAAATAATAATCAAGCAGAGCTTCACCCATATTTTAGCTCAGCCATGTTTGCACCTTCACTGCTCTCTCTGTATATAGTGTTTGGTATTTTTCATCAGCGGAGATTACCCTAAATGAATTGAGCATGTTTTTACCATTTGTTCATCTCTGTGGCATTTTACCGTGGCGCATCAAGCCAATCTATTTATTTGCATAATGATTCACATGACTCATTATGTAATTTGGATTATGCTCACTCAAGTGCACAGTCATATTAAAGCCTTGTTCCTTCATAAACATGCTGACTGCTCAGCATTCACATTTCAGCTGGGGGTTTGTTCTCTGTCTTGTCATGTGTTCGTGTTTCTGCTGTTGTTTAAATATATCTTCCAGCTACAAGTAGCAGTTTACTGGCTCTTCTTGTACTCACATGCCTCTCAGCATTACACGAGAGCCAAACATCTCAAACTAAATTACACGCCAGTGAGCTTAACTCAATCTCTTCCAATGCAAGCTCTGGTGGTGGTTGCCTTTTGCCACACCCGCCTCCAGTTCCATTTCTTCTTCTCGCCTTCCCTCCACTATCTTGAACTGCCTCATTGCATCATTGTGTCTCTCACATCTGCCCTGAACATAAATAATAAGATTTGCAAAAAATCATATCTTGGCAATAGACATCATCTTACATTTGTAAATGTCAAATGTAATTTCTAATATTTCTTCTTTTTGAGGTTGTTGTATAAAATGTTTTAACTTTTTAAGCCTACTCTTTGACATTTCATACTTGGTTTAAGTAATTTTTCCACTATCCACTAGTCTTATTCCACTGGCAGCCAATTTAGCTTTTTTTTGTGAAATAATCCAGATATGTATGCTTTTTTTTTTTTTAAAGAATAATGCTTTTTTTCAAAGAAGTGGAACACTTTCACTACATAAAATTACTTCAATTAATTAAATCTTACAGTCTGGAAACTACAACAAATGGAAACTATATTTTTTATATTAGCTAGAATCAAATTTAACAGATAAAAGCATGAGTCAGCCACACCCCAGACACACACACACACACACACACACACACACACACACACACACACACACATACACATACTGCATTGTTAGTTATAATTGTAAGGTAAGCTAGTTAATGTTAGTTAGTGTTTACTTTAGTCTCCGAAAATTGTGATTTCTTTTTCCATTTTTGCACTCAGTCTGCACAGATAACAATAAAATGATGACAGATTATGTTAGCTAAAACAGGATCTTGTGCGGTTGATGGGGTAGCTCTTGGCTACAGTGTTGTGACAAAAAGTTGAATGTGTTTCTTGGCGCTGCCTGAGGCCTGCAGATTTTTTGTTTTTTGTCTTCTCCCTCAAGTCAAATCCTGGGTTTCAAAGGGATTTTGTAAACTTCCCTCAAAGTTTTTATAAGTTTCAAAATGGATGCAAAGGAGAAGTCTGGAAGTGCCTTTGTTTCTGGAACTAGAAGTCAAGACCAAGAGTGAGAGGAATTCTTTATATCTGAGGTACACAGGTTAGTTCAGTGATGACCTGTGATTGACCTCTTGGTGATCCCCCTGCTCTAGGCGGCTGATGCTGTCATGGCGGTCATGGTCAGCTCCTCGGCTGCAGAACTCTGCCAATATGCTCCAGAGCAGAAACTTAATCGTGCAGTGATGTCTCCTCCCTCCCCCAGTAGCCAGCTGTGCTATTGCTGTAAGGAGCAGCAGTGATTTGCTCCACTGGGTTTGATATGTGACAGCCACTGCAGGCTGCCCGTGAACAAGCCCCATCACGTAGACCCCTGTGCCCATGTCAGGCCGTGCCTGCCTGGATGAGCACGCAATCGCTGCCTCGCGGAGGAGAGACCAAGCGAAGGATTTGACTTGCATTCACTTACCAAGAAAATCCTCAGGTGTTGCCAGGGAATGGTGAGAGAACACAACAGAGTATAATTGCCTTAGTGGGAAACATGCAGTCAAAATGATTGACGGCATCGATTCGCGAGATGAATTGTGAGCACATCTTGTGCGCTGAAGCATGATTGCTGTAATCTTTCCTCCCCTTTGACCTTTGCAAATGTGGCGAAGCCATCTAAGCCATCTCGCTCTACTGTATCAGGGACACTCTAGGAATGGATAGTATTTCCTAGTGTTTACCATATTCCATAATGACATAAGTGTGTTGTCAGGCTAGTATCAAATGGGTCTACGTCGAGAACTTGAGAATCAAATGATATGATGTGTCATTTTTCTTCCCAATACCAAATTTAAAAAGGTAACATTTCTAATTACTGATAACGTCAACTAATACAGTTTTATACAACTTCAGTAGTAACACTTTTATAGTTTTATTTTAACATTGCTTGACAAATAGGATTATGTTGGTTCTCAGTTGTCAAATGTATTTAACTCAGGTAATTCACAGAAACTTGTTAAAAAGGATCATTATAATGCAAGACACATGAAATAAATCTCAAACCTTAACCCATAACCATGTCAACAACATGAAGTTCCCAGAACTACTCGGGATTCTCAAAAAAAGAAAATTTACTTAATGTACTTAACCAGAAATAAATTATTTTCACATATCCAAGTCTTTGTGATGCAGTATTTTCATTCCCATGCATTATTAATGGTTTATCAGTGAGATGTCTTGGAATTGCTGATAAATACATAGAGGCTTAATATAGCTCAAGTTTTCTGGCCAAACAATATGTTAGTCTGACCCTAATTTCTAGTGTCTGAGATCGGTTTCTGTGCAACTATGAACTTTGACGTTGACCGTTAAATTGCAAGTAAGTGACTGCTATGATAGAACAGTGTTGTTCTTTTTTCTAGTTTTTGTTTTCGATCATTTCTTTCTTGCTTTCATTGCATTGTGAATCTGAAGAATCTCAGACCCCACAGGAGCAGGAAGGGGAAGTCTAAGATGGCTGACAGATTGTGACCCAATTTCTCTCCTTATCTCGTATGTAAAATCAGCTCTTCTCCTGATCCGCTTGCTTCTTCTGGGCGTCCCCCCGTTCTTGTTTGTGAGCTCTGCCTGCCTTCCCCTTGTTTTTTTTTTTCTGAGTGCTGAAGTGTCGGGGTGTGTGCTCATGCGTGTGTGTACAGATTCGCATGTGACGTAGGTCACGATGAAGGCACGGCTCAGTTTGGCTAATGAACATCTGCGGAGGTCCTGATCTGCGGAGGCTCATCTAATTCGCAGCAATATCGCAGGCCAGCCCCCTCAGCACTCCTCTCGCAGCTCTTAATTATCAGGGAAGAAGGCTTTTATGTCACAAAAGACCCTTTTTGAAGGCTTGGGAATCAGGCTCTGATTCTTTCAAGGCATCGCAGCTACTGGAGAAAGTTGAATACATTCAGCCTGAATGTGCCTTCCTGAGCTGTACTGCAGCTTTGATGATGGGCTTAAATCTTTAATTTAATCACTGTGAAATGTCTTGCATCGTCATGAATATGCGTTATTGTCTGGTATATTGTTAGCCCATTCTAATTAAAGTTAATTTATAAAAACTAATATAAATTGCAATGTGTTTAGCCTAATTATTTTGTTATTTTACATAATGCATTATCCAGAAATATACAATTTATGGATATGCCAATTATTCTGTGTTGGCATTTGTGTGCATTTTCATTTTTGTTTACAGCTCTCTCTTCACCCTGGTCTCATTGAAATTAATATATTCCTCCTGGCACTTGCTAATTGTGTTTATGTGATACTCATCTGGCTCATTCATATGAATCTGTGGTGCAGCAGGTCATACTGTTAACACAGAGCAGAACAGCTTTTGTAATTTACTTAAAGATTCCATTTGAACATATGCATTGACGTAGCTCATTGTTTAGGATTTAAAGACAATTTAGATAAATATTTGAGGAATACACAAAATCCTTTCACAATTTCAAATCCTTCACAATTCAGATTGCATGGGCTTGCATTATTGACAGAAATCCACTTCAATGGTGTTGCCCCTCACTGAAATGGAATTCCAATTAGAACTGGAATTTTGTGACTGCTTCTCTTTGTCCAGATACTCCAGTCTCCAGTCAGGCGGTTAGATTATCTTCTGTTTCATTAAGAAATGAGGTGCTGGGCTGCATTATCTGCCCGCTGGTGTGGCAGGGTGGTAATAGTCGAATCACACCCGGGGCATTCATTGGCTGACTGTGAAAGCTCACCCAGAAAATCAGATAATCCAACTTTTCCCTGCTTCCTATGAGTGTCGCCTGCCATCTGCCCAGTCACACCTTTCGCTAGTGTTTTATCGGAAGAGGGACGGCAGATTGTGCTGCAAAGGAGTAGAACTAATCTTGATGTTTCTTCAGTCTATTAATTTGTATGTGTCTTTCTCTTTTTCTGTCAGAAGACAACAAGTCCGATAGCGGCGAGCTTGATCTGGAAGGCATTGACGAGAATGAGATCGAAAAGGTCTGCCGTTTGTGTTCTTAATGTGCAGTTTCATATTTTTCTCCTGCCACTTGTATCTGTAAGCCCTCACAGCCTGTGAGGCAGTAATTTGAACTCTAATAATAATAATAATAAAAACCTGACCTGAATCCTCCATCCCTTATTAGCTCACATTAGAATACAATTTGAGATATTACAACATAGTCAAGTGGCATTAGCTTCTTATCAACACTGGTCCTCTCTCTGCAGTACATTCTAAATGAGAAGGAGGTGCAAACGAAGACAGAGCTCTGGATGAAGCAGAATGAGGAGTATCTGAGGGAGCAAAAAGGTAAGAGAACAGACAGATAGGCTTAACAAATTCATTAACTCCAAGCTCTGTTCTTGCAGTACAGACGGCTCTCGTCCCAGCTGGTGCGCAACCTCGAAGGTAGGAGGCTAAAATGAAATAAGGCTCAGTGAAGGAAAGGTTTTTGCTGTTTTTAAAAACTCATTTCTTCAAGGCCTACTTCCTGAGCGTTTACCCTCAGATCAGTGGGTCTGAAGTCTAACCGTAGGATGTTTAACTTCCTCAAAAATTCCTCAAAAAAGTGTGAAACAGATCTGATATAAAGTTATTCTTTGTAGAGTTCATTTTAAGTTTAATTTGTGGCGGTTTAATTCACTGCAGTGTGTCAAGTGCCTCACTCCGGTTGTAATCTGATATCAAGTCAAGAGCTAAAGATAATTTAATGGGCTATTTAAATTCTGAAAAGAGGTTTATTTTCTTGGGTCATTGCCTTTGTCTTGGCTTCTACTTTATCCAGAAAATCTTCTTAACTTTACATTCCCCTGTCTCACCAGAAAAAGAGGAAAGAATAGCCAAGGAGAAGGAGCAAGGGATCTATAAGGAGAAAGTAAGTGTGTGTGTGTGTGTGTGTGTGTGTGTGTGTGTGACACTGTGACACTGGTGAGCAGAGTTGCTGGCCTTTGCTCCACTCTCACATTGGGTTCCTCTGACACACAGCAGCTGCTAGACTAAGGGGCTGCATACTTTCCATTTTAACTTGACCACTCTTCTGATGCACAGTGTTGCCTGTGCTTAACCTGTCTGCTATGATATCTACACCACCGCTCCCAGCCAGGCCAGATTTGCCAGACCTCTAATAATCTGCAGAGAACCTGATCCTGATAGCAGATACAGTAGCCTTCATGGGGAGCACCACTGCCATGCCGGGATTTGTTCTACTCTGGCACATAACAAACACAGCCTTTGAAGATCGCTCATGATCATATGGGCTGAATCACTTTTACAGGCTGCTAATGGGATTCTCACATCCTACTGTTGACAGCTTAGTCTTATATCATTCTGTGGCTGCTCAGACAGGGAAAAATGCACATACTTTATGCATCAAAGAAGACTAATCATAATCAAGGTGAAGCCAAGATTAATATGTACATTTAACATATACATTTAACATTAATAAACACATGAAAGTTTAAAGGGACCATATCACAGATTTTAAGAAAATGTGATTGATGTAGTATGTAACCTTTGTTACTTTTAAAACTCATACTCACCATTTCAGAATTCGGAAAAAACAGAAATAAATTTTTGAATGATTTTTTTCTCTCTTTTGTGTAAAACAAAAACATATTCAACCTGTTCAGCCTATATTAGTTTAGCCCCTCCCTTTCACACTGAAGTCCTAAGGAGTGTTTCTGACTGCTTTTTAAATAACAACAATAATAATATTGACTGTTGAATTCCCAGCAGAGAAACAGAGGTTGAAAAACAATCATGTTAAAATAATTTATGGCTGTTTTGGTACACAAGTGTCACAAACAGACCTTAGGGGAGAATTTGCTTTTAACCCTTGTTTGGTAAGAGGTGACAAAAATAATAGACCACAGGATTATCTGTAATGTAGAGTAATGATCCAAGTACTAGCTGTTTGTGATGATTTCTCTACTTTTAGCTTGTTTAATCGTTTGTCTTCGTGGCTCTGCAGCCCAAGAAACCATCAAAAAGGCGAGAGCCCATTCGAGCCAGCACTGCTGGAGAGGCAATAGAGAAGATGCTGGAGCAAAAGAAGATTTCAAGTAAAATCAATTATGACGTGCTAAGAGATCTCAACAGCAAAGGCAGCAGCCCGGCTCATCAGGCAGAGGAGGTTCCCTGTAGTGGCCCTGGGCGAAAGAAACTCACCCGGCGCAAGAAGCAACCCAACAAGAGCAATCTCGGCCTGGCCAAACCTGCTAACCTCATGGGGAAAAGGTGGGAATTAACAAAGAGTGTTTCTTTTCAATACAGTCAGCAACTTAGTCGCTGCTATTTTATGGAACAATTGGTTCATTTCTACTGAAGGTCCTTGTTAATAGTGGAGTAGGTTTTCCCCCTTTTCTACACTTGCCCTCAAAATATACAAAAACTGCCTTTCTATAGTGGTAGGGCTTTGTCACAACCTCTTTTGTACCTACTGACAAAGGACAAGATCAAAAGGTTGTTCCCTACCCTCGAAGGACTACTTTTTCTTTGTCTACCTATAAGATTTCGTCTTTTCTCTGTTTCTTTGGCTGACCTTCAGAGACATTTCCACCAGGAGAAAGCTTGTCATCAATTCTATGCCAGGATTTTCTGTTCCCTGTCACCTGGCACCCTGTGGTCCTTTCTAAGAGCACACCCCTTCTCCAATTAATAGTCCTCCAGGACTCCAACTGCCCCTTTGAGGGAGGTAATGAATCGGCGTCAGATGGAGTATAAGATCATGACTTCTCCACTGGCTCAGCGTGGGATGGCCTCTCATTGTGTGCCTCCTCCCGTCCAGTTCCTTTCGTTAATGACAGTTACTAATTTCATATTGCATGTGAGGACGATTATGAATCGGGCATGTGAGTTCCAGTGAGGTTTGGAAAAGGCAATTAACTGATCTTTTTTCCTCCACATGCTTATGCTCATTTGCAATATGCATGCAAAATAAAATATCGTTTTATTTGGCTGAAATATTCCAGAAATATGCATAAACAGTTGTCAAAACAGTTCTAAGCGCTATTCCTTTTTTTCCATTTTACCAATGGAAAATCAGCTATTTTAAAACCAAGCTTCACAAATAACAACTCATTTATTTATTATTATGTTTTTGTTTGGGTTTTCCTTGTTGCTTACTATTAGAAGGCATCCTTGCTTAACTGCCTAAGACCAGTTGAAAGATATTAAGTCATCGTTGGTGGAACACTATGGGAACAAATTTGACAGTGAACTCAAATTTAGTTACAGCTCTGGTTTAGAGAAAACGTTTTCTCACGACTCCTGCAAGACCATGAGAAAACTTCTAATGAGCTGTCATGGAAGGGAAGTTTGGCCTTGGTGCCTTAATTTCTGTTGACCAAACCTAGGCCTGGCTTGCAACTGTCGACTATTTCAGACTTTCTATATGTGCCTTTTTTGATGAATGACTTTTGATTAACGAAGTAACCTGTGTTTTAAAAGCTTTGAAAAACTTTTAGTGCTCGGGCCATCTCACCCTTAGTTTGAAAGACTCTTTCTTCGGCAACTTCAGCTTATAAACTTTGTGTTAGTTTTTGTCCTAATGCTTGTATTTCTTAAGCTCTGCAGGTGTGTTCATTTACTCCCTCTAAAGAGCCCCCCAGAATTGTTTTCTTAGTATATCTCACTTTTACAGTCTTTCTGCCCCTCAGAGACATTAGGAACACAGTGAACCCCTAGACCCTCTGGTCCTGTATCCAGGCAAGCAGACGCAGGGCCTCAATCCCCCCCTTACCCACACACACACACTGACAGCCTCCTACACCAGCTGTCAAACCAAGCCCCCTGCATGACCTCCATACTAACAGAGAGAGAAAAGCATTCTTCCAGAAAGAGTAGGGATAATTGCCATGCAGTTTCTTTTACTTTGCTCTCCTTTTTCCTGTCTTCCTCCCCTCCCCGTCTGTACCACCTCAGTTACATTCTTAAAGGTTTGCAGTCTTTAGTACTTACGGTTTAGCTTTTGAAGTGCAAATCTGAACTTGGTGCGGCAGGACGACCTGTCTGTGGATCTCTTACCGCATACCTCAAAGAGAGTGACAGCCTAGCCAGGCACGTCTCCTCCTGGAGTGCTATGTGATTTTGTCTGATCCTCATTTTACAGTGCCTCCACATATTTGAAATCACAACCATAATTTTAGGTTGTAACAGAGCACAGCTGAGGAGTTCATGAGTAAGTAACACCGATAGCTGTGACTTTTCTTGCCCATTGACAACATGGTCTGTAAGGGTTTTGTAAATATTAGCTTGAGGTTAACAAGCGAGGTTAGACTGTTTTTGTGTGTGTGTGTGTGTGTGTGTGTGTGTGCTTGCTCTGGGCAAGGTCCAACCCATTCATTTTGCCAGATGTAGCCACAAATAACCAAACCGGAGAGTGCCCTGATTTGTTTCACAGAATGGTACTGAGGCCTCCTGTTCCCAGTGGAAATGCTCTGTTTCTTACAGTAATGTCATTGTTTCCACCCAACTACAGCAGTCCACTCAGCTATAGCAGTTCATCAAGTGTAGCTTGTCCAGCATTAAAGGCAGACTCTGCACAGAGCCTTTAGACCCTGAGAGCCCTGCCCTAGCATCTGTTTTTCCAGTTTGAAGTAAACCAAAGCAACCAGTGGTAGCAGGCGAAATGGTTGATGTCATTAGGGCTACATGTCACCAAGTAATAGCAGCACCTCTCATATTAACCAGAGCCACAACATCTCCCTTAGTAACCAGACCAGTGTGGCAGTCTCCCCGTGGCCTGGAGACACGGAGAGCTTGGTCTCCAGTAGGGGTGTAACGATACATGATTTGATTCAGTTGAGAATTCTGAGTTAATGATTTGATATTCCCTTGATGTTTTAAACAAACCTTGAATAAAGAAAGATTATGGCCATATTATGTAACTATGTTGCACATCTTTGTAATGAGACTAGAACTAGCAGTCGGAAGGACTAGGTATGTTATTGATTGCTGTCAGTTGTTTGCAAATGTTGGTATTCAAACAATGTAATTGTATTAGGTGTTAATTAATAGAATGACTATTTTATACAGCGCACTGTCACATATCCACAATACACGCTGACATGTTTTTGCATGACAGTAGGAAAGCATTATGATCCACTCTCATACATTTAGCTAGTAATGAACTCTGTGACAGATTGTGTCTCAATCTTCCTCTCAGGAAAAGACCTCTGAGAACTGGCTGGTAGAAGTCCAGTCCAAGGGCTCTATGGAATTCTGCTTTGCACAATTTGTCTGACAATTCAACTGCAGTTTAACAACAATCTAAACTGCTTTATTTAACTGCTAAACTTTGTAATGCTAACTTGTGTAGACCGTTGGCTGGGGTTTATTCCCAGGGTCATCTCCTGCCTAACCTCTGGCCAAAGCCAGAGTCTAAGAGCCTTGGATCGGGTTTCATGGTGCACTCTATTGTTTAAGAATGTGATTTATAAGTGGGCTGTGGTCTTCGTGTCTTGAGGATGCATGACGGTAGTAGTTGGGGAGCCACTTCCTGCTGATGGGAACCACATCCATTGAAAAAACATAACAGCTGGATGCTGCTGTTGGCCAGTCGTTCTCTCAGGGGAACCTAAGACTATGAATTGTAAACCAAGTGTTTTGCTTCCTATGGTAACCAGTGACCTCTTGGCCAGCAGGTTTAAGTAACAACTAGTGAAATGTGAGCTCCTTCACCTCCCTTTATATTATTATTATTACAAATAATACCAATAGAAAATGTAATTGTTAGTAGATTAAAATACTTTATCAAAATATTCTAAAATACTTTTTAGAATATAACAATGTCTTGTGACTGTGTGTTGAGGAGATGCAGCAATGCATTGTTGAGATTGAGAATTTTATTAATTATGATTTCTAATGCAGAATTAATATGCCACAAAGGGTCAGATTTGGTACTTCTGTTCCAAATGTCTGTAAATCAAGACATTTGATTTTAACAAAATGCAATGTAGTGGTTCATACTGCTATCAGAATTGCTGAAAAGTTTTGAATGTACTCTTCACCCTGGTCAGTCAACATTTCTGGTCTCAGCACTAGGTTGTACTCAATTCCTGTGAGTGTGAAGTCTCTGGGCAAACAGTTGCAAGTTCAGCTATAAATGCAGGTTTCATTGTCTGAAGACCTAGTAAGTATATCTAACAGCTCCTTCTCATCAAGACTGAATTTTCTCTTTTTGCCTGCATATAGAATATGCGCACTGTTGCACAGACTACAATTAGCATATTTTGGCAAGATATTCCTGTTACATGTGGTGAACTGGGAAAAATAACACTTATATTAGTACCTATGATGGAATTAAATGGAATGACTTGGTTCAGAAGCAGGTGTACGTTGTACAGTTAGCAGCATGACACTGAGATGGTGAGGTTTCTCGCCTTTCTTTTCCTTCTGTTCTGCTCTGGGTGCTGAGGGTGATTGACTTAGTCACATTGCACATCTCAAGCTGTCTCAGTGGGAGCCCTCTAACACTCTTCTTCACCAAGCTGGACTATGCCTGTTTTGTTAATAGAGGCTCATGTCTCTTGGTGATGTTGGGCAGGTGTAGATGTGCTGAAATGAGCATGAGTGGAGGCGGCAAGTAAGATCCTCTCTGCTCACTGACTTTTTTGTTTGCAAGCCTACAGTCATTCTGACCAGATGCAACAAAGGGCATCACTGTGACATGAGAAGCTGTTACCAAGCTGCACCACTCATGAGGAGAAAATTGGTACTTCCTTTTGCAGCCGCCCTGCAACATGTCAGATTCTTAGAGCGTGATCAGTTCAGGGCGTTCTCACTCCCACACACTGTTTTATTCACTTGGAGGCAGGATGGTTTTTAGCTGCCTCTACGGTACATGCTTATGAATATGGGAGTGATTGGCAGCATGATTGAGTTCTATTAAGAGTATAATGTGAGGTCTGTGTGTGTTTGTACCTTGCTGTAGGCCATTGTTGTGCACAAGGACCGCTCTTCCTCTTTGTCTCTGTGTCAGCATGGCGAAGCTGGCATTGTAGGCCTCCAGGCAAGCCCATTTCAAGCAGAAGGAATTCTGGGGTGAAATCGAGTATGCAGTGCTATGAGGCCAGCAGAGTCACAACAGTGGAAGACAGCCCCCTTTTTCCTTCCTTCCTGCTCGACCGCTAGAGGGGAAGATAGCATGAGGATAATCACTTCTTTCTTCTCTGCCCCGAGTCCCTCCCGCCAAGCGTCCTCCTCAAGTCCAGACCCTGGGGGGCTTCCTCAGTGGTCTGCAGGAAGCGTGATAAGATGTCTTGTCACCAGGAGGTGTGGAAACCACCAGGCCCTTAATGCATGCCTTCTCTGGGGTCAGATTGCATGCCTCCTCTCAGTATCTTCCTCCATCATGCCGGAGCTGAGGGTGCAAGCTGAATGCGTAATGGATTTGTCCTCCAGGAAGAGGATGCTGTGTAAGTGAGCCTCCTCTGGTCCACGTTAGTGGGGTTAGCTGCTGCTTTAACCTCTCTTCTCCTTCCCTGTGTGTGCGCAGTACGCCTCAGATCAGTGATTTGTGTCTGAAGAGTGTTTATGCGCTCAAAGCTGAGACAGTCTTACTTTACAATACAAAGCAGAATAAAGAATGGCCTTGAATTGGTCACCATTGACCATTATTATTTTTCTCTTATTTCGACCATGGTTTGGGAAAGGTGGTGTTTTGATCCAGTGGGTGGACTGGTTTGCTCTCTCCTGCACATCCCCAGTGGGTGTGTCCAGAGCAAAGGTGGAGGCCCCATTGTATCCTGCTACACCAATGATCTGAAAGAGTTCTCCTATCACATGCAAGTACAGTGCAACTGATCTCTATCCTGTTGCGTCTCTGCAGAAACGCTTGGTCAGATATGGCTGATGTATTGTTACTTGATACTAGGCATTGCTTGATGTGGCTTAGATAAATTTCACTAACATGGCATCATAGTGGTGTTCTCAAACAACTGAAGACCTCCAATCCTACGCCATTATTTGAGAGAAGCATCTGTTATATGCTTTTCCTCGTTCTCTCACCTAAATGCTGTCCCAGTTGGTGAGTGGGGGACCACAGCTGTGCAGTGTCACCGTTAGCTATTTTAATTCCTTCTTCACACAGCACTCCACTACCCCCCCCCCCCTTATGTGTTTGCACAAACCCAGCTGCCATGCAATATTGGCTCAAAAGAAATATTACTTCCCCCTGTCAGATTTCATTGATGCTCATTATTGACTGACCGGCTAACCGTCCTGGCTGGGGTATAGTGCTCCCCCTCAAACCACAGTGGCTGGGCTAGTCTTTATGAGATCAGGCCGAAAGCCATTTAAAGTGTTGCCTAGCTACAGCGCCCACAAGAACATGTCAGTATCATGGGAAGTGTTTGATTTCCCATCTTAAATCTTCTCTATGAGAACTATGATATAGCTCCCATGTTACCAAAGCTTTGGCTCAGTGAGTCTGTTCTAATGTCTACTTTGTGTTTGATGTGACACTTACCAGAGAGACATAGTAGGAGGAGCAGGAAGCTATTGTTTAATTTACAATGAACACCATGTAGGCTTTCCATGTTGCAGGGAGAGAATGTTTCGCTGTGAGTGTATGCCGCAAATAATATCTTATTATTAATATCTAGGTCCTCCAGGGCTTTCAGGTCTATAATCTGTTTTTTGTTGTTGTTGTTGTTGATGTTTTGCTTTAACTCTGCATGTCTCTCGAAAGCTAATGTGAGCATTTACATTAATAATGGAGGTTGCCTGTTAAAGAGTCCTGGGAGATTCCAGGAAATTATTGATGACAATGCGACGTGGGGATTGATTGTTAAGTGGGCAAATTTGTCTTGTGTGAATTCGCTCCATTAGCCAGCTCATCTACCATCTGTCCTGGGGTGGTAACAGGCAGCCAGGGGGCGTGGAGCTTGGCATCAGGATGACACCCCCTCACCAGCCTGTTCTATAGTGCCCTGGGGGCATGCTGCACTCTCTGAGGATAGCCCCTCCAAGAGGTCATGGACTGGTTGCCTAAAATGGACCACTTGCCTCTCTGAATAATACAAGCTCTCAATCTGGTTCCTGTAATTTGACATGGGTGAAGATGTTGCAGTTTTGTTTTTTTTTTACATTTGTCACAAATTTCTTTGCAGTCTCCCCGCAGTTTGAGCTGCTGTGACAATTGCTGAAGCTACATGTCCAAAATCTACATTTAAGATTCTGTTTATTGGTCACTAGCAAGGTTTCCTTCAGTTTCAGGAGTAAGAGGGCAGCAGTGGTCAGATGCTGCATGTTTTATTGTGGTACTAAGGCCAGGGCCCCCTGGAGTAACATGGGATAACATGAAGTGTTTAGCTGATCCATATGGACCTCCTGCTGAACTTACTGATTTTTATGAGTAAAGATAATCTATTGGACCTCAGTGATTTTTTATGTGTAAAATTGATTTAACCCTTTCTTTTCTGCAGAGGCTCACATCGACCTGAAATGAATACTGACTTGCAAATTAACTGAAAGCTGCAATACAACATGCAAGCACAGTGCACACTTTTTGTTTTCATTGCTAGGATTGCTTAATTGTGTTCAGCTGATGTTGTAATATTATCCTTGTGTGCTTCCCAAAACCTCTTTTGCCAAGGTGTCCTTCACACTCCACTGTTATTCACACCTAGCTTCACTGCTGTTACTGCATCAGCAAGACCAAAACACTTCCCAGTTAGACAATTGTTAAAATGCCCCCAGCTACAAAAACCCACCCATAATTTAGCTACAAGTGCCAGTACCCTCGCAGTCTAGGGTGGTAGACAGGATGTCACTGCTGGTTGGCTCCATGAAATGTGAGTGGCCAGCCCAAAGGGACTTTTTGGAAACCCATGTGGGAATGTGGTGAACCCCAGCTTAGGCCCGCCGGCACCAGAAAAAAAAATACAATACAACAGTTGAAATGGGCAATGGAGGTTCAAAGTTCAGCAGCCACATTTAGAACTTCACCCCATGATACCACACAACTGACCCTTTCTTTCCTCCCTCGAGCACTGCAAAGGTTTGATGCTCCCAGACCAAACATTTCTCTGCAGCAGACATTGCCCATTAAGCACAGAAAAGAACACTTTCAAGATAATGGCTTGTTCTGCTCCTAACTCAGCACATCTAAACTGCTTCAGGGATACCAGTGCTCAGGGCTTATGGCCGTAATCTGTTGTGGAATCTGCCATACATTGTCTGTTAGGTTGATTGGCATGAAGATTTACATTTTCTTCATGTCATGGGCGCTTTTATCCAAAGCGATTTACAGTTTTTGTGTATGACCGATGTAGGTAAATGTAGTATTAGGAGCCTTGTGCAAGGACTCTTGCTGTTGTAGTGAGTCACCCAGGCTAGGAATCAAACCCCACTCTCCTACTTGGAAGGCAGCAAGACACCAACCACCAGAAGACCACAAGAAATGTAACCCTAAGATAAAGTGTGGGACGTATGACAAGCAGATTAATTATGTTAATATGCCTTGCTATTATCCAATTTGTCAAAGGTGTATCTTAGTACAAGTTCTGGTAAAAAAAAAAAAGATTTACAAACTACATTGCCCCAGACATCTGTGGGACTGCATCCCTGGTTATTCTGAGAAGACACAGATGCATTTGGAGAATTGAATTTGAAAACGAGATGAATTACAGTAATCAGCGTTTGATTGCATTGGCAGATGCTCTCACTGTATCTCAGGCTTTTTCAGGTCCCATTATGACTCAGTGGGCTCTGTCAAATAGCTATTGATTCCCTGTTACTGCCCTGTGCTATGGAATGGAAGGTCACAAGAAAAAATAATTGAAAGCAATCGCTTAGCCTTTCAGCCCCTGTGTAATGCCCAGTGCATTTTGGGCACTCCCATTTACTTGCTCATGGGCTATCTCCTGAGCCCAGTGCCAGAAGATTATATACATTCTTCACTCCCACTGAGCAGAGCCAGTCGATATATATTCTCCACATTTTACCCAGAGGCCATTTGCCCAGTGAAGCTCACAGCGTGCTTGTAAGTGCGTTAGTCGCAGCCGGTTGGAGGACCCACGACTCTGTCTGAAACGCCTTTCACTCCGTGAGGGAGCTTGAGGGTGATTGTGTTTTGCAGTAATGTGTTGGGTAATCCTAATGCCAGCGTTACAGTAGGGATCAGTGCCAGAGCTCAGCACACCAGTAGCTGCACTACACATGGCGGCCTAGGCCTGTGCAGACCATACTTAGCTCACCTTGCACCCAGCAGATGGCTGGTGCTAGCTGCCATTCCTAATGAGGCACGACGAAGCACAGCACCGAGCGCTAGCTCTCTGCTCCTCACCATCCTCCTCCTTTTCTTAAGCTGATTAATTAGCGCCACTTTTGCTTATGGGCCAGGAAAGCACTCTTGCCGATTCCTCAGGGAGGGCTCACCAGGGAGGCCCACTCACTGCCCAGCTTCTACTTCTCACACTGTAATGGTTCGGTGTGTGAGTGTATGAGGGGAAAGAGAGATAACGTATATGACTGTGCGTGGGCTAGATTGTGTTAGTGCCAGTGAAGATTCACACGACATGTTAAGATACATAAGACAGAGATGGAAGGTACACTATCCCTTAATCCCATATCTCATTTAACTTCCAAAAGGCACCCTTATTTAATATGAGTGAAAATGACTGTTGGAAATTCTCCTTAAAATCCATCAAACATTGTCTTTACTCAGCAAATGTATAAAATACAGAAATTAATTAAGAGCCCATTACTAAAAGAAAAAAAGTCACCAGTGATCGCAAAATTGTATTATTGTGTTCTATTAATTAGCACTCCCTCATTTAGGATATTGTGCAACTCCCTTTTGTCAACAGAACAGCACTAAGTCTTCTCTTGTATTGAGAGTTGAGGGGTGCTTTTCAACTATTCCTAAACGCAGCATCTCTCCAGATCTCACAGAGTCCCGACTTTTCTCTTGTGCACTTTTTTTTCTTTTTTCTTTTGGATTTAGGTCAGGGGACTAGAATGGCCATAGCAAAAGCTTGATTTTGTGTTCATTTAACATTTATTTAGTGGACCTCAATATGTGTGTGCTTTGAATTGTTATCCTGCTGGAAGATATGACTGTGAACAAGTTTTAGCTTCTTGGCAGAGGCAGACAAATTTTGCATTAAAATCAATTGGCATCCATAATGCCATGTATGTATTGCCAGGGCCTTTGGAGGAGAAACAACCCCGTAGCATCACAGATCCTCCACCATACGCTTGCTATTAGGTGCTTTATTTCTCTGCCAAACCCACCTTGAACATTTGGTGTCAAAGAGCTCAATTTTTATTTAGTCTGACCACAGCACCCAGTGCTTTAGGAAAAGCTTATTCTAACACACTGTGCTTATTCTTCCAAACTGTTTCTTGGCATTGATGTGTTGCCTTATGGCGACATGGAGACATGGTGACCCCAATGCTACCAAACTCTGTAATTCTAAAACTTTTTGGTCTTTGGAGATGTTTTTATTTCACTGACTGTCCTCCTCACTGTATCTACTAACAAAACTGCCTTGTGTCCTCTTCAGGTTGGTCCATGATAATTATTGCTCTGTTGTTATGGGTATTTTAAACTACATCTTGTATCCACACCCCAGTTTGTGCAAATCAACACACTTTTGCTGAGGAAAGCTATTGAATCTTTTCTATGGGGCTGAATTACTGAAGGATTTGCGTCCCGTGTCACCTCGTTTTTATACCCCAGTAATCTAGAAAATCATTGATGACTGCTGAAAAGTTTCTAAACATTTATGTCAGCTTAAAATTAGTTAAATATGTGTGGGATCATGCTTCATTTACATTTCTTTGGGCGCCAGTAAATGTAACACACATGATTTGTTTTAAAATGTGTTTTTCACAAATGTATGCTTTATTCTCAGACTAAACTTACCTCAAATAAAGATACTTTTTGATCTTAAAATGAATATTCATAATATTAAAAATGATTACTGATTAAGCCCTTTTTTATTAAGCCTTTTATGTTATATATAGCATTCTGGAGCAAACTGTACTCTGTATGCAAGCCAGTGGAGAGTAGATTCTGAGGATTTGTGACAGACACCATTTCTTATAGATTTGAGTAAGCCCCAGTAGACTAGAGTGTTGGTACATAGAGTCAGGTTTCTGTGTGTGTGGGTTCA
The DNA here is from genome assembly GCA_037576975.1 of Alestes dentex. NCBI lineage: Eukaryota > Metazoa > Chordata > Actinopteri > Characiformes > Alestidae > Alestes > Alestes dentex. The sequence goes on along the minus strand of JBBIGA010000153.1, from coordinate 8,637,838 downwards.
GCATGGCTTGGCCCTTTCCCAGTCGACACATCAATTTATATATAGGCATAAGATATGTTTAGGTATAATTACAGTTATTAGGGGAAATTTTTGCTTTTATACAGTGGTGTGATGTTTCAATTTGATTACATTAATACTGTATTTGTTTCTGTTTTCAGTTTATTACAGCATGTTATAAAAATGCAATATTTGAAACAAAAGCGCTGCTTCAAAATGCCCCAAACTAATTCTCATGCCACAAGCTAATATTGTCCCATGTTAATATTAATTACTAGTGACCTTATAAACTAAAATATGTAATTTGGAAATGTTTCATAAATCATATTTGTATGGTATTTTTGTAGCAATGTAGGTTAAGTACTACAGGTTGTATATTTTTAAGATTGTCCATAATTTGTTTGTGTAGTATGTACACACAGTTGCCAAAACCCATGCCAAATATTGTAATGTCTGGGTTTTTTTATGTTTTTAAATAATTAATTGCATCCAAGCACTTAAGACCGCATTGGAGATTACATTTCTGTGGTAGTTTTAAGGTTACCCTGAACATTTAGGCAGCAACTTCTAGGAGTCTGAATGGTCTAAACGAAATATGGTATAGCATAGGATCTTTGTTGCTTCTCTCAGTGCCTCTTCTCCATTCACACAGGACCAGCACGGGCGCACATCAAGGTCATTCTCTCCAGAACATTCTGTCATTCCTTCCCTTCCCTTCCCCCTCAAGACTAATTAACTTTTCAAACCAGACTCTTTAATATTAGCCTGAAATAGTGAGGGGTGTTTGATGTTCAAATCCGATTGCTGGCAGATGTAAGCTAAGCATTTCATCAGTGCCACAGGGCATCTTTTCACCCAGTGGTGCGGCTCTCGGGCTGAACGAAGTGCTTTAGCTATGCTTAAATAATCTGCAGTGCGGGAGGAGTCCTGGGATGAGACAGGATGCTTGGCTCAGTTTTTTTAAGAGGACTATGAGGCCGGTTATGGGAAACCGAATCCATTGCGGCTCTGCTTATTTCATGCATTCAGCATGGATGTGGGATGGAATCTGGAAATTTCTGCCTGCATTATCTGTTTCTGTGGGATGTTTCAGAGCCACAGTGGTAGCATTATCTCTTTGCGAGGGTGTGTGCATCTGCGAGTTACGTGATTGAAAAAGGTAATAGCATTATCTGTGACGCAGAGAGAAAAACAAAAAAACACCGATGTGGATTAAGCTGAATGAAATTTTTACCTGCAGATGTAAGTGTAGTTTATTGTACTGTGAGAGAACCTGTGATTAATAACTCTCTCTCTCTCTCTGTGCTCTCCTAGGCTCCGCCCCCTGATATCATCCAGTCCCAAGAAGAAGAGATCAGCTGCCCAGGTGAGGAAAGTGAGAGATTAATACCGAGACTTTTTGTTATTGAAGCGCCGGACTGATAGCACCGACATAAAGGTTAGATCAGCATGTTCCTGTCCCGATGTTGGCTTCATAACTCTAATCAGATTAGTAAATGGCATCAGTTGTGAATTGTGTGTGCCCTGTTCTGTTGAAGATCCAGCGTATTTTATCAGCTTGTTTGTGGAAGCAATTTGACCTGACGTAACCTATGGTCCCACTTGAGCTCTGCAGTATATCTTTCTCATGAATCGGATGATTCATTGTAAAGGGCTGTGGCAGTGACCCTGCTTATGGCACATTATTCATGTTTATGTTTATTTGATCTGAAGTCAGTATCTGCAGGCATGGTTAGATGGTTTGATGGATTGGTGGTTTGCTCCATGGCTTTTCACGCCCTGTACTTATGCTGAGGCAGTGATTAGGAGCCCCTCAACCTGTGTTTAAAACTGATGATGCGCCGAGAGAGAGGGAGAGGGAGCGAGAGAAAGAGAGAGAGAGGGGAGGGGTCTGTGCAGGCTGAGAGTGATAGAAAGAGCACTCACAGAATGCTGGCGGGGGTCAACTGGGCCGTCGCTAGGCAACCTCCTGGTCCCATCCTGGTTGCTGCGGAGCGCCTGCTCTCATTGGCCGAAGGGAGACGAGAGGCGGTGAAATGAATTGGGGTTACATAACTGTGTTCCTGCAAGGGAATCAGAGAGGAGTCACCCTCAACAAAGAATCAGCAGCTGTCTGTATCAATAACAATACAAAGCACATTTTATACGAGTAGCAGCTCAAAGTGCTTTACAATGAAGTGATGCAAAGAAGAAATGTGTAATATTTCAAAAATTAAAAAATAATAGTAAACAAAATAATAACATATAGTTCCTTGACATTATAAACATACAATTTAAAATGGAATTGATGTACATATTATATTAGAATAAGAATTTCAGTATTTTGGACAGTTTAGAGTGTGGAGTAGCCTGAAATCTTGTTTCTTCCTCAGTACACAGGGGTTCACACAAAAATACCAATGCTGTTTTATCACTAAACCACTTTTATTAGCAAAACGAAATGTTTTGCATTAGACATCAGCTTTTGTTCTTTTTAAACTCCATATCCAAACTTGTTACATATGGATATGTAGGATTGGATATAGGATATAGGATTTTATTAATTTGTATATTTGTATGTATGTGTTATTATTATTTACAGAAAATGCCATAAAAAAGGACATGTATGTCTCTTTAAAAGGACATATAAATATGTATATGTCTCTTTTACTTGCTCTTGTCTATTCCACATGCCTATTTGTCAGACAGTCTCATTTTAGTCTACTTATCCTAAATTATTCACCTACTCTGATGCATCATTAAACTTTTTGTATTTTCTCACTAAACTTGAGGTCCCATGATCTTCTGCCCCTGATCTTATTGCCACCAAGCTTCTGACTGATCCCAGTTAGGGTTGAACCAGTCAGGGTTTGACCCACAGGCGAGCTGCAGGCTGTCTTTGAGGCCAGAAGAAGGTTCTGGTTCTGAAGTGGTGCATGTTTGGCAGGACCACTATCGGCAGAATCCTGCTTGTGCTGCCTGTCCCACGGCGAGAGACCGCCTAAAGAGGACCCTCGTGTCATCTCAGCCAGCCTGCACTATAATTAGCATGAAGACTTCCATACACATCTTCACTTTTCCACAACATGATAATTAATTAGGCCTCTCGCTTCCCCGGGCACTGCTTCCTCTCTCCGCTGCCTGATGGGATGTAGGATACTGCTGCTGTCTTTTTTTTTTTTTGCTTTCTCTCTCTTCTACCCTGTTTTATCCTCCTTTTCCTTGCCAGTATTAAAATAGTCAATACTGAACAGATAGCATATTTTATAATTGGCTGAGATCCCGTCTTCCATTTGTTCCTTTTATGTATTTCATCATCACTTTGCGCCCCATCATTGATTTTATTGGATGTATCCTCAGGGCACTGGATAATGGTGGGTTCAGCATATCATTAGTTACAGCAGTGCTTTATGAATGGAGGTCCAAGACCAATGTGCCAGATGTGTATGCCAACATAAGGCTCAGAGAGCTTTTTTCTTTTTTACCTTTTGTGATTTCAGGTTATGCCTAGCCCAGTGATGATGCCTGTAGCAACCCCCGAGCCCCCTCCTGCCCCCACCCCTCCTCCAGTTGTGGAAAGCGGCCCAGTAGCATATGAAGAGCCCACTGAAGAAGATGAGGAGGAAGAGACTGAGGAGCCCTGTGTTAGCGCCTTAGAGCTTATGGGAAGCAATGGTCAGTCTGAGCAGTAGAGTTGTTTGGCTGTAGAACTAACAGTTGCTTTAATTAGATAGTAGATTTTACACTATTTCTTTATCCCCCAAAAATCTAATTTACACAATCTCATTACCCCGAATGGGAGCTAAAAACCGTGGTATCTTTAATTATGAATTTTATCTGTACTTTTGTTCAAATTGACAAATAAGTAGGTATAAAGCCTGTTCGCATTTACTTAACATCTTGACCATATCAGGCAAATTTGTGATGAAGCATGCAAATCTGGACAGTGCGAATTAGTGGGCTACAAGCTTCCATTCCTTGTAAGCTACATAAATATATATGCTATCCTCAAGCACTAAACTTGATGACTACCTACATTTAGGGGAAAAATGCGCGAATAAGCTCATTTCTTTAACAGTGTATATTGACTCTGTTTGGATTTTCCAAACAGATTAATACAATCCGAACAAAGCATGTTTCTTAACCAGTCAGTTTCTTTTTTCCATTTATTTTAGCAGACTCTGTGTGATAAATTACTTTGCCTCTCTTTTTCTATGCATAGATCACTTATCAGAAATCAGCCATAACATCCAGCAGCAGTTTGGCGGCTAATCTAAACCTCACAATTCTCTTAATTCAGATATCTCCAAATCCCAGCCCTATCATTAATCTTTCCATTCTTTTGCAGAATATGGCTGTGAGGCTGAAGAGGAAGAGGTTTTCTAGGCTGCAGTATTTTCCCCATCTTCAGCGGGTGATCCTTTTCTTCAGTCCCAGACCCCTGCCTCCCTCCCTGTGGAGACAGGAGCCAGGAGAACAAGGTGTAGATGTGTGTGCCACTGTTGTTACTGTACAAATATTCCTGTGTCCTTACTTCTTATGCAGCAGTAGCCTTGTTCAGCTCCTGCTGCATCTGGCAGAGTGGAGGGACATTCGAGGTTGAACGCAACACGTGAGCAAAACATGACTTTAGATTGTGTTTTGGACCATTAGCCTCACGTTAATCCAGCAGCTGTGCAGTGCTGTAGTCACTTATGGAAGGTCTGTTTTTCAGACCATGCCCATGCCTAAGAGGAAGCCTAATAAGCCGTTAAGCATCCTGTTATGCCAATGATATTGCTGGAGACTGAGATGAGGCAGACGTGCATTCATTAATATAAAATACCATCTCTTTCTCACACAGACATTGGGTTGTTTTCTCTCTGGAAGATTTGTACAGCATCCACATTTGTTTTCACACTGCTTCGCATGTAACTGTTTCGTAAGAGAATAGTTTCTGATGTTCTCTTTTACAGACGTCAGCAATCGTTCCTGAAGAATAAGGCAGTTAGCTTTTTGGTAATAGATAATATTGTTAATAGATGTGTTTATTTTTGTGCTGTTTTAGTCTGGTGTATTTTAAATTCTTATTGTAAATGTTTTAAATGTGGAATATTGACCCTAACATTGCTTTATGTATCATGCATTAGTGTATAAATGTAAATATATGTTATTTAACTTCTTCACATTTTGCTCGCTACATTCCAAGAAGGTATAATATTTTTTATTGTGTACATTGATAAAGTATCGTGCCATTCCGATTTGATTTTGTATCTGTTCAAATTTAAAGACTTTCTCAAGATCCTTGTTATATTTCTATGAAATTTCAGTGGAACTTAATGGACTCAGAGATGAATAGCTGGAAACCTGAGTACATTCCTATGTGAGATTAAAACAGCTTCATTAAATGGCATGTATTCATACACCTGTTCGTTTGTACTTTGATTTGATTTGTAGAGAACCAGTAGCTTTATTATTTTTTTCTTTCTTCAAAATACCCAATTCCTCATTATGTTTGATATCTACGGTTGTGATTAATATATTTTTTTAAGAGGTTTCTTTTCTCCTAAGCATGTCGGCGTCTGAACGGACTGTTGCAACATGTTGTAAATGAGCCTGGTCTGCATTATGACTTCTGCCTTTTAATACTCGACTCCCGTTTTTTCATCAGTAAGTCACGTAACCGCTGAAACATTCTTAATGTGTAATATGAGATCATTTGCAGAACCTCAGGTGTGTGTGTGTGATTGTGTGTATGCATGTTCGTGAGAGCAGCAGATGGCCAGCCCTCTGTTCTCCACATGCCTCACACACACACACACACGTCTTCTTTCGATATCACCATCAGCTTCCGTCACCAAATTGCTTCATCATTCACATGAAAACACAGGTCCCTAGACCTCCATTCAGTAGAGCGCCATTTCCATTCCATTATCACGAAGGTGGTTCACCTTGTGAATCAGTATGCACACCTAAGACCTGAGGAACACACACATAGCATCTTAAAGATGAACCTGATTGGTAATGAAGTAGCAAGTACTGTTATTTCCAGAGGACTGTAACTGCGGTACAGTCTTATGTGTAATTTAAAAAAAATCACTATGCAGTCACTCACTAGCCAGTTTTGCTCTCTATGCAGATATCCTGTTGTAACTTGTTAAAAGGGCCCATATCATGGCAAAGTTTTTGAAATGAGTTGCAAGGATTCAAAACCCATTCACTCCCTAGTTTATATGGTCCCTATTTTGTGATGTCATGAAAACCAATGTATTTACATACATCTATCCATTCAGCCTACAGTGGTTTAGCCCCACCCATTCATACTGAAATGAAGAATGGACTGCTGTTTAAATAAGGCACAGTACAGGGCAGTCAGTCAGAACAGAGATCATTTACATATGAAATCTAAAAGGAAGAGTGACAGTAATGGCCTGTTTCATTTTAAGGAGGTTGGAAAGCATGTTTTAGGCTTTGTGGCTGAACATGTTCTCAGTACTTTGACACCCTGAGTGTGAACGGCTCATCACCTCATGGAACCGCTCAGCCCTCTTTGTGTTTTGGGCCAAGTATCATCTTTCACCTTAGAATATGAGGGCTTAAACCCTTTTATGTGGAAGATCTCCCCACCATGCAGGTGCTTATGGGGTGGATGCAGTCTATTTGCCTCCACTGATCAGACTGCTGCGTAATATGAAACTATAATGGTCTGGCACTGCTTGCCTGCCACTCACATTTGATTTGATTTGTTGCTAGATACAGACTCCGAAAGCCCTTCCACGCTTCAACTGTATCAAGTTCACTTCTTCAAAGAGTGTATTAAACAACTTGGCGCTCTCTGCACCCCCTTCTTTGGTCTGTCTGGCTGAAGCCTAGTGTCTGGTTTCCAGCCTTAACTCCCACGCAACACTCTAAGCAAGGTCATATCAGTCATTTTACCATCTATAAACCAAGTGCTTTGAATCACGGAACCCCACTTTTCTAATTAGCAGCCCTAATTGATTAGGTGGCATTGAAGTGTCGGGACGTACTTAGTTTGATCTCTAGATCTGGTCTCAACAAGTCTCTCAACAAGTATATTTTATGGTATCTTATTTTGCAACTTGCCCCTGTTTTCTCTGTTTTTACTGAGATTTTTTCAAAGTTTGAAAACAACTTTACATCAGAGTCCCAGACTTTCAGCAACTCAAGGCTTACACATTTTACCACAAAAGCTTCAGCGGGCCACGAAAATTTTGCTTGACTGCATAGTCCAGTGACATAATAATCACCAAAAAATGTCTTGACAATATTCTGTATGTAGCCATTTATCCATGATGGATAAATTCCACACGAATCAAAAAGAGAAACATTTACAATGACTTGCACTGAAACTATAAACATAAATGTAAATATAGCATTTGGCAGATCAATCAATGATTATCACAACAGTCATTTTGTACGTTTTATGATTGAATGTGAATGCATTGTAGCAGTGCTGCCGGTCAGTGACCCTTTATAAGTCCCACCATGGTGCCCACTGTCTTAGACGAATGGGCCAAAAGATTTTTGGAGCAGCAAACCTTTGTGTAAACTGCATTAAGGTTCGTTAAGCTACGAGTTCTTTCTTTTTCTCATAAAGGCACAATTTTGGAGTTACAAGGTGCTTTTTATGACAGCTATGAAATCATGTCGTCAATCTTGATTATAGTGACATCCCTGATGATGATAATCATGATGATGTAACAAATCTGATAATCCACAGATCCTCCGTAGAGCTGCTCTTCTGCTGTGCTGTGCAGCGATTTCACCGTATCTCACTGATCCCGTGGTAGCAGCATTAGCCATTGCCCCGGATCAGCAGCCTTGCGAGGCCTGCAGGGCGAGCGAGTGGGGGCTTGTGATTTATGCAGTGTGACTGGCTCCTCCGTGCTAAGATCAGCCAGGCTTCCGGAGCTGTCCCCCCACATCCAGGTTCACTTGGCTGGACTCAGGTGAGTGTGCTCGTTCCCCAGCCAAACTCGCCCTGACCTCTGCAGCCCATGGTCCAGTCAGTGATCAGTTAACACAGGGTCATGTTAGTGTGTGTATATGAGGAGCTGCTGTCCACTCATATTGCTGTCATGCCATGTAGCTGAACCAGAACAGGCTGCAGTAAGGAACAGGTCAGAGACAGGCGAAGGAGGGGCATAGACATGACCTTCTTTTGTACAGGATATTACTTTGTTTAATTTTTCATGTTCTTTCTTGCTCTCTGTCTTGCTGTCCCTCTCTGACTGCCTACAGATATAAAGTGTACATTCCAATCAGTTTTATCTTATTTGCATATAAAACATTCCTGTCATGGATGTAGAGTGTTACAGTTTGATGGATATTGAACATTTGTAAACTGTTCTTTACTGTCTCATTTACAAAAATAGTTCTAAAACCATATGCTCAAAGGTTCTTAAGGGCACGTGACATGGTTCTTCTGTGGCATGACTCCAACGAACTTTATGGCACTTTTATTTTTGAGTGCAGTTTTTCACGAATGCTGGTACAGGCCCCCATTTAGCAAGCAATGAGCTCGAGGAAGAAAGTAGTGCAAGTGTACATGAGAGACTTGTATCCCCTCAGTGGACCTGATGTCTGGCTCTGCGTCACAATGCTAGAATAGAAAGGCCCAGACTTCCCCTCTGCACTTTCCCTCATGGGAATTTCTGCTGCCATCTTGAAAGGCTTTCTGATTCTTAAAAGGGCTGAAGGAAGTTTCTACTAGCAGCTCCTCAACCCTCAGTTTGACTCCAGAGAGTCTACAAAACTGTCGACTTGAGGCAGTGACATATCCCAAGCTGTACTTCACTTTCTCGTCACAAGCCTTTGGTGGAGAGCTTCTGCCGTCAAGCAGACAAAACACTTTCAGCCAACATTAGCCTCATGTCATAATTTTATTATTGTCTGTGCTTGCGGATTGCTGGTTTCATTAAATTACGGTCTTTTGAAGCTTAGCTATGAGTAACCACTTCACACAGGCCCTCTAGCAACTTCTTATAAAGAGCTCATTTATATGTCAAACACATTTCCTCAATCAGAGCAATAATAAGTAGCGACTGAAGTCTCAGGTATTTACATGCGTTTGTTTACTTGCTAAAATTGAAACCAGACTCACTGAGTAATAACGCAACGATGGAACAGAGTTGAATTAACCAGTGTCTTTGGAAAAAATAGAAGGAATAGTGTTATCTAGTGTCAATAAAATGATAATTAAATACAGCAAGGAAAACATGGAATTAGCTCACTTAAATCTCAAGTTTTAGTGACTGCAGTAAACTAATGTGTCTTCCATAGAAGGCTGCTAAAATTTGCACAGTGCAGGTTTTTTCCAGGCCCCTACCTCTGTTTTTGTACCAAGATAATTACCCTGTCCGTTATCTAAGTGTATCACAGCTGCTATAAAGTTAACACATACCGATAGGGCCAGAGTCTGTTCTGACCCCTGTTGGCAAGTGTTTGAGGACATTAATTTGAAGTTTAACACGCCCACACTTCCTTCAGCAAGTCAGCACTCAACTTACATTTGTGTGACTCAGAAGGAAAGTATAAGAAGACGGAGAGTAACCCAGTGATAAAATGAAATGAAAGTAAAGGACAAGGCTGTGATTGTGGCTGTTCATTAAAACAGCAGTAGATGGCCCTTAACCATGTACTCCTGTAGTGCAATTATGTGATGCACTAAACCTCTCAGTGGCCATTCAACACGCACACACACACACACACACACAGTCACACACAGAGGCTGCCAGGCTCTTCTTAATCTGTGCAGTGTGCACTAAAAATATTTCCCCCTCTACAGCTCCCCAGTGATTGAACCCCTTTGTTTCTGTGTGTTCAGAGCAGGTTGGCTGACTTCATTGCATACATTTACCAAACCTCGACAGCCAAATATGTTTATTGCTCAGCCACAATGGGAAAGTTTCATTTACAACAGGAATCCCTTGTGAACCACACGTCAGGAATCCAATCCTGAGTGCAACTTCATGCACACAGTGGCTGTGGCCATATTGTGACACATAGGCAAGAAGGAGTGACATGCATAATGAAAGGCCCAGTTCGCTGGAGCTATAATGAGATGAGCATTGGGAAGGTTGCAGACCAGCTCACTGGGGCACCATTCAAGTGATCTATTGGAATGCAAGCAGCAGCCACAAGGCCTCAGCGCAGTGGTTAGAGCCACATTCCCCCTTGGCCCCCTCCCTCTCTGTGCCATCTGCTGCAGCACTGTCGCCGCTGCCTCCTTCTCTCACATCTCCGACGCGAGCCTGGAGTGACAGGCAGTGCTCGCGTTCTGTGGGGAGCTGCCATGGCCCTGCATGCTGATTCATCAGTGCTTCAGTGCAGGACGTCTGAGGGGACAAATCCAAATCCACTGACTGTCAAAACATTGGGCACACATCCTTTTTCATGTTGCCAAATTGTCCTCCCTTATATAAAATGAGTCTGAAACAATATGGAAACACTGTTAAAGTTTAAAAATGTCCCATCCCCTCCCAGTTCCAAACATATAATACAGAAAACTCAATTTGTTTTGAATTCTTTAATTTTGTGATATCACTGTAACTAGCACATTTATCAAAATTTTGACACCTGCTCATACAACACCTCTTCTGAAATCAAGACGTGTCCATCCTTGCTGCAGTAGCTTTTCCTATCTTTTAGGAAGACTTTACACTTTTTGATGCAAAAAACATAAAGCACAAGACACAACTAACATTCATGGGTGTCTCCCAATCCATTTTAAGATAAGAAAGTAGTCCCACAAGTGGGAAATTTGCTAATTTTGCTATTTTGGCTGCAGACTTTGCGCTAAAAGGTTGTCCTGTCTTTCTTAATAATTCAGAAGTGTGTTTCAGGCATAGCATGCAATAAACCAGTCGGAATGGTCACCTCACCTTTAAAAGGCAACGCAGCATGAGCTGTGGTGAATTGCTGTTATTATGGCGTGTTTAACTGGAAAACCAGATTGGTTTTCGTCCTTGTGCGTTGCTGCCTATATATATTTATATATCTATATATTTTTTCCTCCACTTATTGCAAAATGTTCTGATGCACACCCTCAACCTGGTTTGTTAATACCCATGTGTGTTGATTGGTCAAACAGCCCATCATCAATACATGATAATGAACAGAAATTATTTTTTAATGACCCATAAAACAATTGAACTAAATGAAAGTACCAGTTGTACTCTGTAATAAAAACGTATATTAATGAAACACAATCAAATGACTAAAACATGACACTTAATTATCATTTAATAAAACGCCATTGACTTTAAACATGATTGTTGTTGGTTAAAATTGCTGCCATAAAATAGCATCGCGCAGATAATGTGCCCAGCCACACCTCATTTAAAAACCTCTCCTACAAGCCGGGGAACGCCTGCAAAACCATTTGTTATTTTGAAACGGTTCATGCGTGGCGTGAAAATGAGGAATGCACTGGTATGAAACTAGCACAACCACTTTTCAAAATAGAGCCCTAAATTTTGTAATGTTGCTGTGAAGATTTAGTTGCATTTAGTTACAAGCTCATTAGAATCATTGGGAATCGTTAAGATCATTAGTAATTATCTTGATCGCAAACACCATTCCAGCTCATTCCATAGAAACCGGATGGAGCTTCATCACTCCAGAGAATGCAGTTCCACTGCTCCGCAGCCCAAAGCTGGAGGGCTCTGTACCCTCTAGCTAATGCTTAGTATGGTCCATGGTGACTCCTATTCTATTCTATGAGCAGTGTGTTTGTATGGTGATTATTCAAGCTGTGCGAAACAATGGGTGCATATTAAAGTAGTTAAATTAACTAATTAGAAGAGGATTCAATGTCTGGATGCAAGCAGAAATTTAGCCCCACCCATTCACACTGACTGTTTTATCCTTGACTGCTTTTGGAACAGGGCACAATACAGGACATCCAACAGACTTCTTTCTCATACATGGGTTGTCATGTCTGTTGCTCTCTGTAGCAGTTAGCTGTGTTTCTGGTTTAACCTGTCAATCTATTGTGTCCCACACAGTTCTTCATCAAGCACGTGCTTCATCAAGCAAGGTCAGGTGACTTATAAAATTGATGTTATTTAAAGTGAATCATGGTTCATCCCAACAGAGAACTCTTGAAAGTAATATTAAACTGTGGCTGTGGTATCGTTTGAAGTGGAATGTTAAATAACTATGAATAATTATGAATATTAAGTCCTACTGTGGTAATGTCACTGAAAGAACTAAACCCATTAAGAGGTCAAGTCACATGGCCCGATGTGAGTGATGATAACATTACATTAGCTCCACAAGAGACCACTGCAGACATGATTTAAAATTAGGATCCTGTACTCTTCTTGGAGTCTTTTTGAATGTGTGTTTACACTACCAGTCAAAAGTTTGGACACACCTTCTCATTCAACTAATTCCTTTGTCCCTTTAATTATCGGCTACATTGTAGATTAATACTGAAAACATCACCTATTGCTCTGATGACAGCTTTGCACACTCTTGGCATT
>JBBIGA010000153.1:8593348-8612784 GCA_037576975.1 Alestes dentex | reverse complement strand
ATACATTTTGTTGCTTTGCAGCCTGAAATGATGGGAAATCATACAAGAGAAAAATATGATAGCAGAAGTTTAGAAAAAATAGATGGATGGATAAAGTATCACCCCCCCCCAAACCCTTGTAAACTCAATCAATAAGTAATCACCTTCTCCATTGCACACCAATTTCAAAGTCTTTATCAATCCCTAGGAGCACAGTAAAGTCTATAATTAAGAAGTGAAATGTGTTCGGTGCCACTAGGACCCTCCCTGGATCTGGCCGTCCCATGAACTGAATGGAAGAGAGAGGAAGAAACTGGTCAGAGAGGCTACCTAGGGGCCTATGGCAACTTTGAAGCAGTTACAGGAATTTATGGCAAAGAGTGGTCATTGTGTGCGTTTGACAACAGTATCACAAGTGCTCCACAAATGTGTTTTCACAGTTGTATATAGAGCCATTAACTTTGCTAAATAACTTTTGAATAACCATTTTTAGGGTGGGGCAGCTGGTGGCCTAGTGGTTAGGGTGTTGCCCCTGCAATCAGAAGGTTGTGGGTTTAAATCTCTGGACTGCTTATGTCATCACTGAGGTTCCCTTGAGCAAGGTACCGTCCCCACACACTGCTCCCCGGTGGCCCCTCATCGGTAGCAGCCCCCTGCTTCACTTGGTGAATGGGTTAAATGCAGAGAAAGAATTTCACATTGTTCACACTGTGGGGCCTCTTTACAGTTATTTTTGGTGCTAGCTAGAACAATTTTTTAAAAGGGTCTATAAAGAACCATAGACATAAGGTTTTCCTTCATAGAGAAGAGCCACTTAACCACGCAAGTGACCATTTAGGCATTGAAATGGATCTGAGTCGACAAACACCCTTAGAGAACACGCACTTTTTTAAAGGCACAGAGTAGTAATGAGATGGCTAATGCTGATGCATTTTTTATTGTAAGGCTTGACATGAAGTGACTGTGGCTAAGCTAACAGTTCGCTGTACCATAGACCTGTCTTACATAATGTTCTGGAAGTCAGCGGTGGAGACAAAGGAGCCTCATTACTGCCATTATCCATTCGCGTAATGAAGCGCTGCTACAGTGCTGCCACTGTCTTAAAATGTTATGCAGCTGTTAGAAACTCCAACCAGCCTTCCGAGGCCAATTAATGATGTACTTACAAACAGAGGACATGCCATTTTACCTGTGTTTGTGTGTGTGTGTGTGTGTGTGTGTGTGTGTGTGTGCGTGCGCTTGTGCAGTAGTAATTGCTTGCAAGCCCATAAATATAGTAGCACACCGCATCACTGTAGACTAAGGTGGTATTTTTGGAACCTAGTTCGTAGTTGTTTTTTTGCGCAGTGCAGTACACTGCAACTCATTTAAAATATAGAGGGAGTATGAAATTTCATTATGAATGAATCATTGCGTTGTGACAAGGCCTACCTCCAAGAACTACCGTGACCTTTCATAGGAAACGGGAGCAAAATATTAGCATTCTTCAGTAGCCCATGCATACATATCTGTTTGTGCATGCGTGTGATTGTACACAGGCACAGCTTACATGTTTTCATCTGTGTGGATAAAAGAGCAGGAGGAGTGATGTAATGGAGGTGTGGGAGGAGAAGCAGGCAAAAAAAAAAAAAGACATCACCATCTCCAGACGGGTAGAGTAGCCTAGACCTATATTGAAGTAAAAAGTATTGCTACTGCAGTGAAATATTAAAGCAATAAGTAAAACTAGCCTAGCCAAAAAAAAAAAAAAAACTCCTCCAAGACCAAGTTTTCTATCGAGCTGCAGTGGAACTCCTCGGTACCTCTAGTATCTATTGCTGTAGGAATTAAGGCTTGGTAAATTCCTATTCTCCTCTTTCATGATTCTTATGGTCTGGAATAAAATGATAAAGCTTGAAAGTGAACACTCCTGTGTGAGCAACACCAACGAAGTCAAGCTGCAACAAATCAGAGTGAAGTTAAAGCCTAAAAAAGTAATGATGACTGTGAGTGACTACACAAAACTCAGCTTGTATAGTACATACAATTATTGGTGTTGGTTTCCACTTGCTTTTTGCTTTTCATTGCTTTAAATAATTTCCTATAAAATAATAGAATATAAAATCATTCTTCTTCAACTTTCTTAAATTATTACTTACACTAACTGACTTTCTGTCATCAGCACTAGAAGTAGTATTTAGCCGACCTAACATGAGAATGATTGTTAGACTAAGATGTAGTATAACTAGTCCTGACAAGGAAGGTCAGGACTTTTCTTGGGAAGCTTTATTGGGAAAGTGTGGTATACTTGTTCAGGGAGGGAACTGATTCCTGGTCTGCCACATGGAGGGCAGAACTTCTGGCCTCTATACTACACCAATCCCTGACTAACAGCAAAGTCTTTGGGAAATTTGATACATACCTTTAGTTTGTTACATACAACAATTATGTTATTGACAGGCCATGTGAATTCTGAATTCCGGGTTAATGCATAGGTGCACAGCTCTGGTCCTGGTGGTCTAGCGTCCAGCACAGTTTGGAGGTCAGTTTTGACTCAGCTCATCCAACTGGAGTTGTGCGCCATTGTTTTAATGTGTATAATGAATGTGTTTTAATGTATAATGGCCCATTATTTTGTGTTAATGTGTATCGTTACAGTTCAAAATTAATCTATTACTCTTAAGATCAAATTTGACATAATCTAATCCATTAATATGATGTTATCACCAAAACTCATATACTGTACTCAATTGCAATGTATATAATTGGCAGAGGAGTTTTAAATAAGGCATTAGGCATTGTTCATAAAATGTATAGACGTTTTTTTTGTTCAACTTTTGAAAATATCAACTTGTGAAAATAGTGATTTAAGCATTTGTTAAGATGTTTTTTTACAGTATAAAAAAATACGTTACTTTTTCATTACAGATAGTAGAGGAAATAAAATTAGTGTCATTTAAAAATAGTCCGAGACATGTAACCCATCAGAATTTGATGTAAATACATATACCTGTGACCAACAGTGTAACCAATTACTATTCACCTGTGCTCTCCTGCTCTCAGACAACACCCTTCTCTCCTTCTATTTCTTCTCCTTTCTTCTCAGGCCCGGTGAAGGAGGTCTCCAGATGCAAACTCACTGCCCGAGGCTAGGTTTACAGTATGGAAGAGGGGGTGTAAGATCTAGCAAGGTGGCGTAGGTGAGAATCGCCTCCCCAGAGCTCAGTGGATGGCCATAAATCAGCTTTGCCTGATTCATGAGGAAGCCTTCATTTCCACCGGTCTCACCACTCATCTGTGTGCTTTCACTGTTCACTTTTTACTGCCGTTTTATATCCGGGGAGAAAGACTTGGCAGACTTGGTGCACATCTCTGCAAATATGATTCATCACTCCATAGTGGCTCCATGAGTTAAGCATCAGCATTTTGTTTAGCTCCTTGAACCCAAACCTGTTATTCGAGTAATAATCTTAAAACTACAGTACTCATCAGACTTAACCACTATCATCTAGTTGTTAACCCCATCCTTGGGACTAATAAGGGTTATCTATTTTTAACCACAGTGAAAACCTTTACATAGTTCTGAGAATGAATAAAATGTGATCCTGCACACAGGGCTTAAGGGGTTTATTTTCATTCATAAATTACTGTTAGGTGTTTGACATCAGGGACCAAGTCCATTATCAGACGGCAGGATTTCAACATGCCAGTTTGTTTTACTTTGGAGCCAAACGAAATCATAAATTGTACTAGATTAATACACTTTCCCAGTATACTGAAATAGAAGTTCAAAAATATACTCCACCTCATCTATTTACTAGAAAAATGTAACTCGGTATGCAATATGATGCAAAAGGGGGAAAGATATTTGTTTTGCGGTGTCTATTCATACACACTGAAAATAATTGTGCTGTGAGACCGAAGCTGTTTCACCATCATTATCCATCAAACGTTTGGAGACACTAAAAGTTTTCTCTGTCAGTTTGCAATTACTTAACATATTTTTATTTGCAAACTGCAAATCATAATGAACTGACAAAAGTGCTACTTTGAGAAGAATAACGAATCCCACACATTTTTATCTGTTTGTCAGCACTCACACAAACTGACTAATCACTATTCAGGTAAAACCTGCACTTCATACCAAGCTAGACACTTGATGAACACTGCATTGCAGAAAACAAAATCTTAGCAAACAGAGGGCAAATAAAATCAAGAAAAAAATGACAAAAGTATTGTCTTCAAATTAGATAATTTTGGCGGCTGTGTTTTTTTTTTCTTTCTTCAGTAGCCTCCTGATTTATAGATATTTTTGTGTCATTTTCTTCTTATTTTGTCAGCACTGGGGTTGATGTTTTGTGCATTACATTGACATATTCGCATCCGGTGTACTCTTACACTAGCTGCTACTGAATTAGCTGTTTATACAGTAGAATTCCGAATGCACTTCAGAGTCACCAGTGTCTTCCATTCTGTAAAATGCAATCCAAGCTGTAAAATGAATATAAATATTACGCAGGCGACATAGGTTAACACACGGTGTGAGCTTCTTTCTCTGCATTTAACCCATTAACCAAAAGAAACAGTGGGCTGACTAATTATGCCTCTTGTTTTAGCTTATTCATTTCTTCTTCCCCCTATGCAAAAAAAAAAAAAAAAAACTTTACTCCATGCCTTCCTTACTTTTGCTTTACCTTTTTCTTTGACAGGGGTTATTTAGGTGTAACTTAGCTGCCAGTAACTTGGTTGAATAGCGGACGTTGATTTAAATATAGCTTTACAGGTTGAAGAACAGATGTGGACTACTTGAGCACTGTTGTATGTTGCTCTGGATAAGAGCGTCAGTTAAATGCCGTAAATGTAAACGGGCTGCCACCAATAGGGTGTGTCCAGGGAGCAGTGTGTGGGGACAGTACCTTACCCAAGGGTACCTCACTGGTGCCACTAGCAGTCCTGGGATTCAAACCTACAACTTTCTGATTGCAGGAGCAACTCCCTAACCACTAGGCCACCACCTGGTAATGATATACACAGTATATACCATAAAATAGAAACAAGCTAATGTAATTATAACTTTTGTGCCAAAACAAACACGGTTGTTTTTTTTTCCTCCCTGGAAGAATGGGAAACAGTTCTAGGATATTCTGGGAATGAAAAATCCAGCCAATTGTTGTACATAACAACTTCTCCAAGAGGGAAGGTATTTTGGGACACACTAGTAATGGCAGCCAGAATTCAACACAGTAGTTAAGTGTTCTAGTTAGGGCACTATTTTTATACATACACTGCCAAACAGATTTCTTGGCTAAAAGTAACAGCAGTCTAATTCAGCAGCAAGTGACAGACCGTGTTTCAGAGTAGCAACTCAATTCAACAGACCGAAGTATAGTGCCATCTTTGAGCCAGTTGGCTTCTTGATTGGAAGTTTCACCAGCTTTTGCCAGTTTTGTTTACCAGCTTAATAGGTTGTGGACACTCTTATCTTCATTAAAAAACTTTGCAGGAGAAAAAATATATTCTTAAATGTTAAGGCAAATGTAGCAAGGTTTCATTCTTAGTCATTTTTTGGACATTTTGAACATTTCTACTGGGATACTGAAAAATCACACAGCATAAACAGCAGTGTTCATGTAAAAATTTTTATGTGCCGATTTGTTAGTGTGATCTGAATTCAAATGATCTAAAGTCTGCACAATGGGCTCCATGGTGGTGCAGTGGGTAACACTGTTGCCTCACACCTTCAGGGTTGGGGTTTGAATCTGGGTCCTGGTCTTGTGTGTGTGGAGTGTGCATATTCTCCTCATGGTGGTGTGGGTTTCCTCCAGGGTCTCTGGTTTCTCTTTTTCTCATTGGCTTTTGAATTTTTTTTTTTTCAAGTCAAGCCAAGTCAAGTCAAGAAGGTGTTTACTGTTACTTCAGCCATCCAAACAGTACACAGTGAAATGAAAGAACATTCCTCCAGGACTACGGTTCAACACAAAAACAGCACTAGACTACACAAGTGCAGACAGGACAACAAAGAGTACCAAAAGAAAGTGCAAGACTCTAAAACACATGTGTGAACAATACAATAAGACAGGCCAGCATACAGTGCAGACAGAAGGCAAAAACAGTAACAAGAGTGAATACGGGACTGGGCCAAACGTTGTATTCTAGCAGCAAGTAATTAAATGTGCACATATGCAAGGCTTTATGGAGTAAGGAATAATAATGACATACTATTCTGCCAAATATTGCCAAAACAGGACAAATAAAAGTATATAAACAAACATATAAATATATAAATAAAAGGTACAATGTGAGTTTGTTCATGGGGGAACGGTTTAGGTGTGTATTTTCATGTTTTTGTTTGGGTGCTCTCCTCAGTCTCTTCAAGACATAGAGATGCTTCTGGGCTTTCTTGGCAATGAAGCTGGTGTTTAGGGTCCAGGTGAGGTTCTCTGGGATGGGAACACCAAGGAACTTGGAGCCAAGTGGTCATAGCATGCTCTCCTGAAGTCATCTCTTTTGTTGTGTCATCTCTTTTGTTGTGTCCACGCTCAGGTTGTGGGTTCTGCACCAGTCCATGAGCTGTTCCACCTCTTCTCTGTACTCTGCCTCATCATTCCCACTGATCAAACCATGGCCATGTCATGAAGGAACTTGATGATGTGCTACGCGCTGTGTATTGCCACAAAGCTTTGTGTCACCAGGTTTAAACAGCTGTGAACTGAGCACATAGCCCTTGGGGCCTCAAAGCTTTGGGTGGTAGTGCTGGAGATGTTTTCCTGTTGGCTCAGTGTGGCATGCTGGAGATGTTAGGGGAGGTCCAGGATCCAGTTGCAGAGAGAGCTGTTCAGGCTCAACAGTCTCAGTTTTCCTATCAGGTGCCCAGGAATGGTGGTGTTGAAAGCTGTATTGAAGATGGTGATGAATCATCTGTTAAATGGTTGGGATGATTAACAAACTGAAGGGCGGTCCAGGAAGGCGTCTGGATCTTTATGTGTCTCATGAGAAGCCTTTCAAAGCACTTCATGATGATGGGTGTGAGTGCGACAGGACGGTAGTCATTGAAGAAGAACAAATGCTTCTTAGGCACAGGGATGATGGTGGTGGCTTTGAAGCACTAAGGGCAACAGTGGTGCTTAGAGAGATACTGAAGATGTAAGTGAGAACATCTGGCAGCATATCCTCCGAGCTCTCAGCCAGGTGTGTTGTCTGTTCTGGCAGCTTTCCATGGGTTAATTGTGAGCAGAGTTCACATCAGCCGTGGTCAGACGGAGCACCTGGTTGTTGGGGGGAGGGGTGATCTTCTTCACTCTCATGGCATTCCACGCCTCAAACCATGTGTAGAAGTGATTCAGTGTATCTGGAAAGGAGACCTCTGTGTCACAGGGCAAGTGGAGATGTCCTGGCTGCCCTGCCACATGTGCCCAGCGTCCCCAGTATCCTGTAAGTGGCATTCCAGGCATGTGCCTCCTTCGCTGCTCTGGCCTGGGACAGGTTGGTCCTCACAGGACGCCTCATCGCCTGACCTGAAGACAGTGCTAATGATACTTTCTACTCTAGGTTGGTAGAGCCACTGTAGGTTGTACGCTATGCTCCAGCAATGACCAGGATGGTCTCCCAGTGTTGCGATTCACATCTGTTTAATGTCTTTTGCACAAGCTGAAAGACTTACTTGTAGAGTCTTCTCCACAATGTCCAGTGAGTGAACCCACCTGGATGCTTCTTTGCCCTTTTCAGTTACGTTAATTGCTCTGAGAGCCCCATGTTTTAATTTCAAGTTTGTAATAAGTTCTTCCTTCTGGCATCTGCAGTTAAAATGAATTAGATTTTTTTTGTTTCTCTAGGCTCTTTAAGCACTAGTGTGACTGAAACAAAAGTTCTAGCATTCCAGCTGTGTTTCAAGAAGGGACTCGCTGAGAGGCATGAATGGTTTATTAAATTGTCATGTGTACCATGACAATTCTGTTATTCCTCCAGGATCTTTTCAGGCTTCTCATACCTAATCTACACTTTATCTTGTGACTACACTGTTCTTGGTTACTGTATTATTTCTTTCCATTTTCAGCAAATCTTACATCTCCAAATTGTATAGACTGTAATTTGATGTAAAATGTTGTAATTCACCAAACTTCTATTTCCATTCATGTGTTCATCATAACATTGTCACATATAAAGAAGCTGGTACTGACAAATTACACTATGGATCTAAATGTATTTGAACACCCCCCTAATTTTTAAGTTCAGGTATTTAAGCCACACCCACTGCTACCAGGTAGATAAAATCAAGTGCATAAGCATGTAATCTCCAAAGACAGCCACTGGCAGTCGAGCAAGTCATACGGAGGAGCTCAGTGAAGTGTTTAATCCTAATTTTATTATTTTTATATTTAGGTAAATAATGTGCCAAAAAGAGAAGAACAGAAGCAAAAAAAACCTTAGTTTCTATGGTGATAGATGTGGGATGTAAAAGGTCCACTACAGAGCTCTAAGTTTTTTGATGCATACTTTTGGGAAGGTTGCTATTAATTATACTTGAGTCATTACTTCACACCAGAAAAAAAAACACCTTTATTTCAGTATAAATGCAGGCTATTCTACCCAACGCTGTTAACATGCATTTTTCTTCTCTACAGGACCAGGTGTTGTTTTAATGTCATTTAGTAATAAAATATCGGGGTTTTTTTTGCAACTATTCAAGCTCAATATAAGGTCAAACATAATTTCCACAATGCACAGTTCCCACATCCAAAGACTGGATTATAATTAAAGCTGGCAGTTTTGCTTGCAGTGATTTTATTTAGACTGCATCAAAAGCCTGAATGCTGAGCTGTCATGATAAATTATAACACATTATATTAGATGATTAGATGTTTTGGTTCAGGTTAAAGCAGGTTATATTGCATAAGCTCAGTGTTTTTACCAAGAATTTATTACCACATACAGCTGTGATTCAAGCCTGCAGGTACTGTCATGTTACTGTTGAGAAGGGTAGTTAAAGATTCAAGATTCAAGATTCCTAATTTGTCCCAAACACAGTTATGTGTGGTGAAATGTGCCCCTAACATGTCTGTGAGACTGAGCAATATAGTTACTATAAATTAAAGAGAAAATTAAATGTCAAAACTAATAAAAAAGAAAAAATCTTGTTCATTTTAAGCCCAGCAGTGCTTTCAATATTGGAGCATTCTCTGACATTGTCGTCTCCAGCAGGCTGCTTGCGGTCAGTGTGAAGGGAATACTGCTGATTGTTCTCTTGTCTTTCTGGAAGACTCCCGTCGCTGTTGGACATCTCTCAGCCGTCTGTGCCACAGACCAGTGTGGCTCTAATTGAATTCATTTATGGATTAAGGGGCCCAGGCCAGGAACGCCCCCTGAGGCACCGGACTGCCCGGCACTTTCTTTGTCACTGGATCTTGCAGAGGAGGACCAGTTGAAATGACCCACCCCCTCCCCATCCGACCCCAGCGCCACAACACAACACCCTCCTCCCAGCACCCAGGCTCCTTCTGGAGCCTAGATCAGTCTTTGGCTTTTCTGATGTGCTCGGCCTAGTGCCATGGCAACATCATGTGGGACCACTCAGATTTCCTCCAAGCAGCTCATCCAACAGCGAGGTGGTGACCTTGAGTGACCTTTGATCCTAGACCCTGTGTTGACATGAAGCTGGGTAATCAAAATCAGTTCTCTTGCCTTTATGAAGTGCAGGTGGAGAGGCATGCTGCTTAATCAAAGGCGCACCCTGCAGGGAGTAGGGAGGTTACAGGGGGCTGGACAAGACAGATGGACACACTCAGCGAGAGATCACTGGACCAGGACCTGGAACACAACCCTGCACTTAGGTGGTCCTCTGGAACTACGCAGAAACCAATAAAGGGAAAATGAAAAAAAAAACAAAAAACCACAGTGCATGTCCTTTGACTTTTAATGCTTTTTTTCATCCTAATCTGCACTCTAGCCAAAATAGTTCTTGAAGTAGCACCACAGAAGATCTATTATTGGTTCTTAGGTTCTTAGTAAAAGAACAGAAAAGCTTTTACTTAAAACATGCTACACAGGTTTCTATTGTAAGCCTGTTTTGAGTCTTAGGAATTTCTGTACTTTTACAGAAATAGTAGTACAGAGAAAGTGTCTAAATCTAGAGATTAGGTTGAAAAGAGCTGGAATGTGCCTTTATCGAACCATTAGCTGAAAAGATCTTTAGTAAAACAGTGTTTTAAAACAGAGGTCACTGGAAATAAATCATGTTTTTACACCTTTTTTAAGAGTATATGTGCTTATTTGCATGTGGATAAAATTCATGTATATGTATCTGCTGGCCTCACTGCTTGTGAACAGCACCCATCTTTAACCATATGCAAAAGATCTGACTTTGACACAATGGAAATGTAAAAAAGGTCATGAGTGTAATTCTGGAGGTTTTGTCACGGCATGGCAATGGCATGAGGAATATCATCTATCATGTTCATCTTATCCCATGTAGCCATCTGGCTAATGAATATTTCCCATTAATGTGCTTATCAATATTCATCTACCCTAGTATATTATTCATAATAAGACTGCACTTCTTATAGATACTACATGGAAATATGGATGACACGAAAAGCATGTTATGATGATAGCATGGGAATAGGATTTTAAAAGGCAGATGAAATTCCAAATGTTTGGATGACTAGTTAAGGGTTACGTCAAAGGTGCTGTAAAGTAGAAAGACTGATCATAAACTAGCAATCTAAAGATGTATCATTACACTGAGGTGCAGGTTTTAGGTGAGAAAAAATCTGGTAACCCTAATGACTCTTTAATTATTGAGACAGCTAACAGAGCACCAGCTCATTACGTGAAAAGATGAACTACATAGATTACTGTAATGAACATTCATTAAGGAGATTGAGCAGATTTGCCGTGATGGACAGATAATGAATGTTGGGTTTTAGTTTGGGGGTTAAAAAGGAAATTCACTGATGTTTTCAAAATTTCAGTTGTTGAGATGTAAACCAAGTCATACAAAGTATTTCAATGCGAAATGGCGCACACTTCTTTGTAGTGGTGGTCTCTGACTCTGGTCCTGTGGTATCACATGGGATCAAACTCGCAATCCCCTGACAATAAGGCCACTGCAGATGTTTTGTAGGTGCAGATCTTAACATTCAACGAAATATTTTTACATGCAGCTGAAGATAATAGATGTAATAATAATAATAATTTATTTAATAAACATAATCCTAAACTCACCGTAATTTAAAGACAAAGCCAAAACCTAAACCTAACCTTACTACTGTTGATAATCAGCTTTGCTTCATCAGAGAGTTTACATTCTAAGTAGATAGATAGATAATCCATATCAGGTCTGACCATTTTATTTTCTATCTAAAACACCCATTTGTATGAGTTTTTATGTGTAAAAACATGACATTTTATGACTAAAATGTGTAGCGGCAAAATAGTGTCACTTCTGAAAATCTGAAAAAAAGTTTTCTTTGGGGACTATTTTGCCTCACATGTTCCTCTCAAATAATACACTTTAGTCAAAAATAATTTCCTCAAAGCCTTTGTAAAACATGTCAGACATCTGGCAGCACATTCATAAGCATTTCATGTCTTAACTTTCTTTGAGGTAGTTTTCAGAGCCATTAAACTCTTCAGACGTCTAGTTCCTGTGAGCAATTTTGACTCAGTAAGTTCCTCTAGAATTTCACATCCAACCACTCTGAGTGGCTTGGTTTACATTTAATTATGTAAACAAATCAATTTAATTATGCAGATTTTCATCAGTGGAATTCCCCTTTAACCCTTCAATTAAGTCAAACAATCGCTACTCTTTGTTTCTTCTTCTTTTTGGCAAGTCTTGTAGCAAGATGGAGGAAAGTAGGCCAGGATCGCTTTGCTGGGTGTTTGGCAAGAGCCAGTGTTGAAGGCACTGTACATACAAAAAGTCAGCTGTGTAAATGCACGTTGGCTGCTGTGTGTTTGGAGAGATCAAAACCGTTGAGACCCAGACAGACACTCGTGTTGAAGGTTAGTTTCATCTCACTTGGCCTCATCTCAAAACACTCCAGTCAGTGCAAACACTGGAAGCCTTTTACCCTTTCTTAGTTATGCAACTCAGTACACCGCAAGATATTACTTCCATAAAATGTGTGAATTTGACATGCGGGTGATTTGCTCTGCAGCTGCCGAGTGGGTGTTTGATTGCTGATCTCTGGTCATGCCTGCATGCCTCTGAGTAATTAGGTACAGTGAAAGCTAGCATTTAAGCAATATGATTGCAGGGGGGGACTTTCCAGGTGTGCTGGCAGATTCAGGCTGAGAAGCAGACAGATCGTGCATGTTGTGCTTTGTTTGCAGGCGATGCAGAGTTTCTCTGCACCTGCGTGACGATTCAGCGAACGCTCACGTCTTAGCTGTAAAAGTGTGTTGTTGAGTCTCGTTTTATGTGAAGCCCCGACTCTCCCGCTTTGGTGACATTTATCAGCAGATTTTATTTGTGTGGAGGCATAGCAGGGTGATTCTAGCGGCTGTGTTTTGTGCTTCAGACACATACTGATGTGAGGCATCATCTACAATGCTGACTTTGTTTGCTGAACGTTGTGATCCTGTATTGGTGTTCCACCATATCCCCTGCGGTTTGTGCACCTTTGAAAAACTATGGCTTATTTGCCTTCCGGAACGAATAAGACTTACTTTTTTGACTGTTTAAGTTTGACTTTTTCCTGTGGCATATCTCCTCTTTCTGCATCTTTCTAGGAAACACAATGTACATCCACTCCTGACCTTGTACTTTGGCTTACTGACTTCAGCTCTGCGTTCTAAGAAAAACTGTTTTACCGGGATCTTGTTCATGTGTGCAAAGTGATGTGTCTGCCCTTTGGCCTCATAAATCCATGTATTTATTTGCTTTTATGTTCCGGTAGACTTGCTGGCTTTTATCCATGTTGGTGAAAGGCTCAATGCTGAAATCTCCTGACAGAGGGACGGGAAGAGTGTGTTTTTTGCTTTCACAGGAACTCGGGGAACTGTCCATGTCCGAGACAGACTCCCTTGTGCCTCCAGCACTTCAGCACACAATCTTCACCCACCATCTGGCTTACCAGCATTGTGCAGCCCGAGCGGAGAATGAGACAGAGAATATGAAAGCTCTTTCTCCCACAGGAAGACACATTCGCCAAGATGGCCTGAGTGAGTGTAGGGGGGCACAGCTAGCACAGGGCAAAATGTGACATTATTATTCTTTTTTTTTTTTTTTTTGACATGGATGTGACATGGATGTTATTAAACAGATTCAAGGGATCCTCCTCTTGTATTCCCATTGCAGCGTCATCTGTGAATTTTGACAGCTATTCTACAGGCATTTCCAACGTTCACCGAATGAGGGACCACAAAAGTAATTTATTTTATCTTGTGTTAGTTTCAACATTGTGTTTCTAAAGGAACAATGAGAGGACTCCATATCCCCCCCCCCAATAACATTAAAAAAAAATCAGATTAAGTAACCTTTCACTATAGATAAGACATACTATAGATGAAATAGAGTAAAATAGAATGCGGATATTTATTCTTCTGCATTGTGATCAATAGGAAATGCTCTTTTTCTTCAACACAGCATCTTTTCAGAACGCTCCCCAAATTTTAAGTCACTTTGGATAAAAGCGCCTGCCAAATGAATGGAATGGAATCAAAAATCATATCTATTTTAAAGAATAGATTTTTATTTGATGTTTTCATGTAGCAGACTTTTCTCACAAACATTTCTAGTTTGTTTCCCTGCATATGTAACAGAATTCGTATCAGAAATAGGTTTAATACTTGTATAGAAATGATTAATCTTGCTCAAATAATTTAAAACGTTTTTTTTGGCAAAAAACAAAATGCACTTGCTTGTTCTTTCCTAATTAGCGTGGAATAAGAACATGTGGGATCCCTTCAGTATTTAGCAAAACTGACTCATTACTGCCTGGGCTGACTCGTGGGCTGCACAGAGAGCCTGACTAATTGACATCACTAATTGTACTGCATTGCGTCACTGCTAAGGTCAATGGTTTTCAGATTTTGTCAGCCGTCTGTAAAGATGTGCACGTTAGCGGTGAGCGTTTAATTGGGTTTGCTGAGGAGAGCAGGAGTGGCAGATGGTTTCTCTCCTGCGTTGGAGCCATTGAAGATCTCCAACCACCCTGAAGACCCACAGTGCACAGTGGAAATGGGGTATTCGGTGCCATAGAAGAGTAAAGCCATGTAGAGATGGGCTTTGAGAGCAGAATAGAAAGCCATTTTCAAGGCAGGAGAGAGCTGCCAGGTGGCAGTTTGATTTGTTTTGTGCTGCTCTCTGCAATGTCCTATTGCTCTGTCACCAGGGAGACGGTGACCCAGGTGTGGAGGTAATGATATCAGAAAGAATCAAAGAACAGCAGGGGCGCACGCTTATTACATCAACACAATCAATGTGGCAGCACAGGAACAGGATACTGTTCTCATGTGCGTTCTCTGCAGCCGTAGCTTGCATTTGTGTGGCTATCGAGTAATCTACCCCATTGTTTTCTTTTCTGACATATCTATAATTTTCTTTGAAAGAAAAAGAACTTCAAAGCTGGCACCAAAGTTAGGCGGAACCTGAGGCTCATTGAAGTAAACAAGATTGGAACAATTGCTGAAGGTGTTTTAAGACACATATTAAAGCATTTTATTGATTCTGTGAAATGTCTTACTTCGGCATTTACCTTGCTCAGTCAGCTTGGAAGTGTGGTTTCATGAACAGAAATTGGGTATTGGATGTGCAGTAGCATTTTTTCTTAAAGCCCTTCAACAGTATTTAAGTGAAAAGTAGGCATTAACACTTTGTGCAGATGGTGAAAATAGCTTTTTTGTGAGTTTTTCAACAAGAACACCATCACCATTCCGCCCACAAAAGTCACATAGGGAACAGAGCATAACAGGCAATATTTAATTGATTTTGTTTTTCACATACCACCATTAAAAAAGAAGATTTTACATAGACTTGAGAATACATGGAATATGTGTAACAGCATTACACAGTCAGAACACCACTAAAGGTTACTATTAGATTACCATTACAGACAAAATGTCAGTAATATGACACATTTAAGATACTCAATCATTTGAATGGCCCAAATATTAATTTGTTTTGTGTGTATTTCTTTCCTTTAGCAATTAATATTCAGAAATTTCTGAGTCAACCCTTTTAACACTTTTTTTCAGAGTTAAAGGCTTATATATGACTGTTTAGACATACCATATCATTCTGTCATAAAATCAAGAGTAAATTCCCATTACTTAACAATGGGCATAATTATACACTATACATATATATTAAAAAAAATGTTAGCTCAAAAAGTTAATGCAAGTTTACAAAGATTTTGCATGTAAATACAACTGAACATTCATTCAAATCAATTTCAACCATCTTGGGGAAATCTTGCATGAGTGGAGCTTTTCCACACAAGGGGCCTCAGGTGGTCAGCAGTGGAGCAGAAAATGGCCCCAAAGCTTACTGGTGCTGAATGGGGCTGTATGTTTCTGATAGTTCCCCCTTCTAATATCCTTCTGTATTTTCCCCAAGTATGTGCCAGATCATAATCCATATCCTTCATTATTATTCCTCACAATAATGAAGACATCTGTCTGCTTTGAGCGGAGCAGAGAGCGTGTTTGCCTGCTGCCGTCTGCTGTGGAGCGTCTGCCAGGCAGCAATATGGGGCTGCTTTTGGGCACGGGGCCTGTGGAGGCCGGTGCCAGTAGTGCCCTCCAAACCCCACCCATTGCTTACACTGCCTGCTGGCATCCCTTCTCAGGTCAAACCCCCCTCACACGAACAGGAAACGCTGACCAAAGGGCCCACACTGGTACCCGTGTCCTGCAAGGTGCCGACTGCTGGCTTCCTTTGTGCTGACATAGTGATGTTTACTCAGCTTGCGTTGAAGACTCTGTTGTGTGAAGTTTGTGTGTTTGCCCTCTCGGCTGGGGTCCGGTTCATGGTGAACTTCCTTTGCATTATTTCCTTTGCAGATAAGCCTATGTTTACTCGTTGCTTGGTATATTTTTAGCGCAGAATTGCCATTAAAGGACGTTCCCTTAAAATAGACCCAAAACTCTTCTTTGTAGATTTGGTCAGTCTCCATCTTCATGTGTGTAGTGGGTCAGGGCGTATTGTGTGGAGATCTGGAGAAGCTCTACTCCCCTTTATTATGCTCTGAGCTTTTCTGAGTATTGATATCTTGTTTTTACACTGTGGGAGAAATCAGTGGTCTAACACTCATGCTTACTACAAGTAAAGGCAGCCTATTGACTTTGCTTTAAAAGGATCATCCTGCACAGCTACGTTTCCCAAGAACAATACAGAGGTATTTCTAACGCTCTGCATCTTTAGATGAAATGTACATTAATGGTTAATGGTTCTAGCGGCATGCTGTTACAGATAAACTGTCAGATCCATGCTGGATAGGAGGCGCCAGACCTTCTCTCAGCCACTTCTTGTTTTTCAGTAACTAAAGTGAGTGCATGTAACTGTGTTAGAAAATACAGTTCACAGGGTAGATCTGTATTTAGGCAGGACGATAGTATGCATATAGCATAGAACATGCTGTTTATATTCGCAAACATATTTGAGTTTAGGCACACCTGGTCAAAATATATTTTGATGATTTTTTAACCTTTCATTTCAGCTAAATTTAATGTGCAATATTTAGCATATTTGAAAAAATAAAATCACACATACAGTGAGTAAAACCAGGATATATGTCATTACCTTTAGAAGTGACTGTCAACCCTAACTATTGTAAACCACTCATCACTGCCATCTACTAGTATGTAATATTAGCCCACAATTTGATCTTAGCCTCCTTTTTCACACAAATAATTCTAGGTACTATGATGAGCTGAATCATTGCGCCAAAGCATTATAGCCCTAAGAGACTGCAACAACACCCAGCATCTCAACCAAAGTAGTGGAAATGAGTAGATCAGGAAGAGGTGGATGTTATTTCAGAAAAGCTCAATTAAAATGAACTCTTCAGGGTTTGAAACCACTTCCACTTGCTATTATAGCTTCAACCATAGAGCAGTATAATCTGATAAGGTATAGGGAGCCTGGTCTCACCATCACGAAATACAATTGAATCAAAAAACGTGCTGCGATCATGATTTCGGGGTTATTTTCATGCTAGGACAACGCTTCATTTTTTCTTGCTAGGACAACGCTTCACTACCCTGTATTTTAATGTGCACTGTGTAATGTCGGCAGTATCAGCGGTAACCGGTGACTGAGGGACAGTAAGAGAGAAATAATGAGTTGATTCGTTTTTGTTTAAAAAGCGGTTGAAACAGGTTAAAGGCTGTGAGACGGGGAAAGTCCCTAACCCTAACCTTAACCCTAACCCTAACCCTAACAGTCACCAGTTAGCGCTGATACTGGCGGTTTTACGCACTGCGCATAAAAATACATAGGGTAGTGAAGCGTTATCCTAGCACGAAAAAGTGAAGCGTTGTCCTAGCATGAAAAAAAGCCCTAAATCATGATCACAGCACGTATTTTGATTAAATTGTATTTCGTGATGGCTGCATTGGGTTGGTATAGGACAAAACTGATAAAAGCTCTAAAACTATTTTAGTTGTATAGAAGGTTGTGCTGCAGTAGCTGGCTCTGTACCTCCTGTGGAGAATGTATTGTGTAGGGAGTAGTCCTGTATGCTTCTGTCCAGGAAAGACGCAGATGTAGGATAAAGTGTGGTCAGTTCCCTCTTCCTTCCTGCTTCCTCCCCGGTGGATTCAGCATTTCCTCTCCCTGAGGAAAAAAGCCCAGCCCAGTCCAGCCCAGCTCAGCACTGATGTATCTGCTGGTCCATCTGGCCTGCAGTAGGGGACACCACGTCTCCCAGGTGTGTCGGCCATCAGGGCCCTGACTCCTCCGGGACCGCCTGTCACTACCCTCCTCATGACAAGAGCATTCACATACACAATGCCTGTCTGCTTTTGTTCATCTCTGCACACACACACCGGCCCCCGGTATGGCAAGAGTCACAGGAGACTTACTGGCAACTGAAAAAAATCTATGATCTCTTAAACCTGCATTACTTACAGGCTTTCAGCAGTCCGCACATTTTTTTTTTTTTTTACCTCTGCAAGCTGTTTTAGACTTACAGGTTTCAGTCATTGCCTGCAATAACTTATCAGAATAATATGAGAAGAAGGAGAAGAGGCTCATGCTATGAACACACCCATGTTCAAATAAGTGATCTTTTTTCGCATTTATTTTTCAAAAAATGCAGCTGACCTTGAGTTTAGAAAAGGAAAACATCTAATGCCTCATCTAAGAGGGACGGGGGCATGGATGTCAGGAGCTTAAATTACAGAGACGGTTCAGGTGGCCAGCATTTCAAAAGAAAGAGACACTCAATAGGAGAGACTTTAGTAAATAAAACAAAAAATTCTGGTCATGGTCAGAAGTAAGGGTAGACTACTTGACTAGTGAACCTACTAGTTGTCGCCTTGAGCAGCAGCCAACTGGTTAAGGTCAATGCCTAAAATACTTTGGCAAAAGCCCTACATTCACAATGGGAAAGTTCAGAA
The DNA here is from genome assembly GCA_037576975.1 of Alestes dentex. NCBI lineage: Eukaryota > Metazoa > Chordata > Actinopteri > Characiformes > Alestidae > Alestes > Alestes dentex. The sequence continues at coordinate 8,594,262 of JBBIGA010000153.1, read as the reverse complement.
GGCATGTTTCCTGCTAAACACAAACTCAAAGTAGTTCATTGTTGTGAAAAAAATACATGAGATGAAACAAGTTCCGCTCAAGCTTATTTAAAATCTCCAACATCAGACTACGTAGCTTTCCAAAACTGCCCGCAATAACTAACTGCAAAATTAGCTGCTATCCTAGCTCAACTTTAAACCACTGCCTTGCTATTTAAGCTTATTTTTGCTTTCTGCTCATACATAGCTTAAGCTTGTCTTTCCTTTTCATAGCTGTTGCTGGTAACTATAGATGTAAGCCTACCTCCTACCTGAGACCTTTAACATTTGACGTTAGATGTCATAGGACAGATTCTGAAATGTGTGATGGTTTTAGTATGGAGCTTGCAAACTTTGAGAGCAGAGTGTCTGAGCCTAGGACTAACACAAATTGGACAGAAGGTATTGTGTGATCTTGTCTATAAATGCAACTTCTATTGCTAAAACCTAGTAGTTTTTAACTGACGCCCAGAACAAAAGAACGCTTTCTTTTTATATCAGTGATTAGGTAGCCATTTTTTGAAGGACTGACTTATCAGTAAAAATTACTAGCCGTGTAGCTGATAGTCAAAAGTGCAAATTCAGTGAGTGTGATCCTCTTGCATTAGTGTGATATGTAAGGGAAAGCAAAAGAGCAGCTGTTCCTCAGGTGACTGAGAATGTAAGTGCAGCATGTGGGCAGAACTGTGTCAGCAAGAACAACACTGAGAGGGCTGTTACAGAAGGGATGCACATTTGAGACTTTACTGGTGTAAAAAACACAGGCACTGTCCTACAAAAATGTGAAAAGAACTGGGTTCCAGAGATGGGATCCAACAGTGTGATGTTCCTGTGGTTCTTTTATGCTTTGGGGGGGGGGGGGGGGGGTGAAGGTTCACTGCAAATCAGTACAAAGT
>JBBIGA010000153.1:8577514-8593338 GCA_037576975.1 Alestes dentex | reverse complement strand
CCCTCCTCCCCCCCCCCCTCCCCCCCCACCCCCCCCCCCCCCCCCCCCCCCCCCCCCCCCCCCCCCTCCCCCCCCCCCCCCCCTCCCCCCCCAAACCCCCACTGCAAATCAGTATAAAGTTATTCTATCCGATCACCTTCATTTCTGTCCTTATGGTACTGGTCTCTCCCAAGACGACAATTTTCCCATCCACAAGGCACAAGAGGTCAGTGAATGGTTTAATAAGTATGAAAATGATGTAAATCATATGCTATTGCCTTCACTGTCACCAGATCTCAACCCAATTGTACCCTTGTGGGAGATTTTAGGTTAGATATCCACCACCATGATCAAAACACCAATTGATGGATTATCTTTTAGAAGAATAGTGGTCTGTCCCCTTAGAACAGTTGCAAAGTCTAGCCATGGTGCACTGAAGCCCTACTTAATTTTTTTTTTCATTTGTCTGAACATATGTGTAACATTACACTCCAGTGTTGTCAGTGAAACTGATCCGGCATGTGGGCTTTTGTATTGGCATGAGTCAGTTAATGTGTGTGTAGGTGCATATGCGTGCATGAGCAGGCAGTGTGTGTGGCTTTCTTGTGTGTGAAGTGATGTTGGGCAGAGAGCTGGGCTACAGTGCAGGCCGAGTGGGTTCAGGTGGTCCAGGATAGACTGACTGATGGCTAGGCTAATGGAGTGGCCAGGAAGCCTCGGGATAAGAGAGGCTGGAGGGGGCCAAATGCAGCAGAGCTGAAAATCAAGCTGCTGGGGGCTGGGGGGCTCCAGGCTGGGCTGCTGGACTCTGAGGACTGGCAGGTGTCACTGGATGACACGATGCCCAGAGACACACACTGAAGCACTGTGACAGTGGAGAACACACAGTCACTTCCACGAGGATGGACAGGATGCTTGTACACAGTCCCCCACACTGCCAGTCTGCAAGATTACACAACTGAATCGTAAATAATAATTTAGACGCGCTGACCCATGCTGCTAAGGTTCAGCTCTGCATGTTAAGGTGTCAAAACCCGTGTGCATGTCAGACAGTGATGTGAGTGCACTCACACGCAACACATGATGTGTTGCTTTTTGGGGTTAATTAAGGTTTATTTGAATACTGAGAATTGGATTTTATAATATTTATCCCTTTAAAGCCTGTAAGTGGGTCTACACTTCAGTTCCTCACGATTAAAACTTTAGTACTAGTGTATCATAACTGTTACAATTCTTGTGCAAGAATGCCAATACAGCTACAGAATATCAGTACAATTTTTGTTTAACTGGTGTCAAAATTTGAAACTGTCAAAACAGTAATATAGTTGAGGATGATAGAGGCAGCACGTGGCCTAGTGGTTAGGGAAGTTGCCCTTACAATCAGAAGGTTGTGGGTTCAAATCCCAGGACTGCTAGTGGCACCACTGAAGTACCCTTGAGCAAGGTACCGTCCCCACACACTGCTCCCTGGGCGCTCTGCTCCTGGCTGCCCACTGCTTCAGTTGGTAAATGGGTTAAATGCCAAGAACATTTTGTGCTGTTCACACTGTGTACTGTGGTGTGTTCATTTATGATAAACGGACACTTTACACTTTAATAATAATAACTGAAAATAATGCAAATTATGCATTAGTACTTAAAGGTCTGGAAGCCAGGTGTATCCTTGAAGCCAGCATATAATTCAGCACAGAAAGTGCATTTTCAGTTACTGATATAGGTACGAAGGTACTGATATTGTACTATTGCTCAAGCCAAGATTTAGTCACTTCAGAGGAGCTTGGGACAACTTATTCACCATTTAATATCCCTCCTGTATAATGCAATATTTCCTCTTCATTTGGTCTTCATTGGTCTTTCAGACCATTAGAGCTTTCTGGTTCAAATAATTAACCTTGGTGTAGGACTCCTACAGTGCCTGGAAGTAATTAGTATATTTTTTTTTTTTTTACATGAAGTCATTAGTTCAGTGGTCTGCGGGCTATTCTGAGACTGAATCTATAACTAGTTTAGTTCAAACCATGCCAACAGAATGATTCTATCATCGCTGCAGGTTATTCTGTCTTATTTTTTTTCTTTGGTAGAACATAATACCAGTTGACACATACGTACAGTTGAATATAAAAATCTGAAGACCCTCAGTCAATTGGTGTAAAATATTTGATCACATTTCCCTATCATATTAAATTCAGCAAGGGGTCTGTAAATGTGCATTAAAATGTGTAAAACGGTATTTGCCCTGGTTTAGACAATATCATTCAATGTCTTCACCATCAGCATTCATTTTGAGCATTTTTGTGTGGATACATTTGATGTGGGACAGAAATCACACCCATTATTTCTTTGAGGAAGATAAGGAGCTGTCATATTATGGATGAAATACTCACTCGAGTCAATATGAAACTCAATTGGTCCCTTGCTCATGAAAAAAGCTCATTTATAATGCAGCCAGTAGAGAGACTGACTGAGTGTGTAATTGCTTTATTGTGCATGTTTGGATTCAGCTGGATGACCTCAGCTACTAAATATAGCCAGATTTGGCAGCCTCTCATGTAGACAGCCTTCGCCATATAAAATAAAAAAGCGGCAGTATTGACGTTTTCAGGGCTGCAACTTTTACAACCAAAATTGCTGAGTTTTTACCGAGGCATCATGCAAATGAACGTCTGTTAATAATTAATGACTGTTACTTCACTGGGTAGATGAAATATTCATGGATTGACTGGGGGGAGGGATAAGTGCATGTTTGTGACTATGCAATTGTGCAGGAAGTACACCACCATACACACACACACACACACACACACACTCACAAACACACACTGACACACACAAACACACACAAAGAGGGAGAGGGACGAAGTGCAATCACAAACCAGAGCCAAGTGCACTTCACTAATAACACTGGCCCCGCCACCGAGTGCACTTTGGATGATGATGTTCATTAGCTCCTTGGCGGTCTGTATACAAATTCATTTAGTTCTGTCCTGAACTGACTTGCACTCCAAGTGTCAATATCTGGTACAAAACTTCGAGCACAGTCCAGATGCACATCGTCCTCTGCTTTGTCTAGTTTTTGATACTAGAGCAGCGACGGCTCAATTTGTGATTTATTAATCCAGGGTCCTGGAAGGCTGCAGGATTTGTTGATATAGTTAGCTGATGTAATTATTTGAACACTTGGCCAGTGACCATTTTCTCTTGCCGGTCTACTATATTGGATTGCTTTGATAATGAAATGAGTGCTCCAGAGGACGTGAGTCATTTCCCAGAGCAAAAAAAAATAAAAAAAATACCGCAATTTCCAATGTGCTATCTTGATTTAGACTGAGATAAAAAAAAGAAAAGAAAAGCAATAAAACAAAACAAAAGAAAAAAACAAATCTCTGGATGAAAGGCCACAACCCAAGTGAATACCTGAGTTACAGATACAATTGACCTAGACAAGCACCTATTATACATTATTATGCCGTTTTGTTACACAATTCTAATATCTGAAATAAAGATATGTGCTCTTACAGAGGGAGACGATAGGATATTGTCTCACAAAACACATGCTTTAGGTGTGGGCGGGTCGGTGGCTTAGATCCAACTGATCACATGCTTGCATACTGTGATTAGGGGAGCAGCTGTCTGGAAGTGTCATGCTTAGATAATAGAGATGGATGATGCAACCTAGCTGTTGTGATGAGGTCACTGCATGAGAATGCCTATTAATCTGAGAGATGAGGCGATGTTTTGCCTAACCATTGGACGCAACTGTAAATCTTCAGTACTGTTCCAATCAGAACACTAAACAGAAATGACCATCATTTAATTAGGTTAATAGTTAGCGAACATTAGCAAGCCAGCATGCTCAGTCACCATTATAACGTCACAACAAATCAATAACTGGGCTTTACAAAAATAACGTTAATAGCTTTACAACAATAACGTTGTTAAAAAAAAATACAGATAAGATGAGAAAGATAAGATATTTAATGTATACTTGACTCATATAGAAAAAATCTGTATTCGAAATATAGCACTTTTGAAATGTATGTAAATAGATGTAAATTCAGCTTAAATTATGTCAATAGATTTACTATGTATTAAATATGTTCCCTCACACACAAATGCTCACACATCTGTGCCTCCGTGCCGCCCACACATTTTTCAATTTGATTTACATTCTCACTTTCGCTTCTCAGTCATTTTCATTTGATTTCTAAATAACAATTACTCTGTAAAATGTTTTTTTTAGTGGTTCTAGCGATCAGGTTGTAGTACATCTTTCTGGTATGAAGAATACACCATACCTCAGTACATTTGCCGAGATCTGAACTGATAGAATTTTGCTCAAACCACACAATGGTCAGTTGACCTGTTTTGTTAATAATTATTGCTATAAAAAAATGGCATAGTATAGTTATGCATGACTGATTGTACTGCTTGCCCTTATATTTCAATGGAGTTCGTTTAAAATGCAACTGAAGTGAGGCTTTAAAATGTTCCTTTGGCCTTTAAAATGCTTCTTTGGCCTCAGAGCAAGTGAGTGTGGCTTTTGTTAACAGAGAATAATGTGTTTGTGTGTGTTCATTTAACCCAAAACGTGTGAGCGTCAGGTAAAGAAAAAGCCAAAAAATAGGCCAAATCAACCACAACAACAATAACAAAAGAATCGACAGTCTGCCAACTTGGCTTTACAGAAACAGGAGCTGGGACTGGCCATAAAAATTCATGATCAGCGCATCCCTAGTCAACACAGTACTTGCATTAAAACAGAAGTGCTTGATTTGAGTCACAGTGCTGATTCATTTAGTTCAAGATTGTGATGACAATCATAAAAAGCTGTGCAACATGATTGTTATGACTGCCTTGTTTATGCTTCCAGCTGGTCCACCACGAGTTACCAGAGTATTGACATGTACTTCACATCATCCATCATCATGGTTCACTATATATTCCCTGTGAGTCTTGCATCTCATTGTGAATTCTACACATGCACGTGTTTTCTTTATTCTAGCATCTATCTCTGCCCAGGGTTCCTGTCAGGCTGTTGTGGCTATTTCCCTGCCCGTGAATGCTTTCTTTCCATCTCTTCAACACCCATTTGACAGCAAGGGCCCACATGACAAAATATCATGTTATTCCTGCTATTTTGCAATTAAAGTAATGTAGTATGTAAACACTGTTAAACTGTCAAAAGCATATAATGCCCTCCTCAGCCAATGCAAATATTCAAATATGGAAACTAAGATGCGAAAACAGCCTGTTTGAATTAGTAGCTTTGTGATGTCACAAAAAACACATTTTCACTATTCACCAGTTTGATTCCACCCATTTATGTTGCATATTTTAGTCCAGAGTGCTTTCAGAATGCGGCCCAGAGGTGAGGTCATGTCTAGAACAAAGGCATTTAGACATACCAGTCTTAAACACACAGTAACACAAAGAGCCTGTTTCTTTGCACAGGTTAGACTGTCACGATGCGGGTGCTATGCAGAAGATGACACACTTGCAGGAGTAGCTCAGTAGACCTCCATGGGGACAGGTGGTGGCCTAATGGTTAGGGAGTTCGCCCTACGATCAGATAGTTGTGGGTTTGAATCCCAAGACGGCTAGAGGCATCTCTGAAGTACCCTTGAGCAAGGTACCGTCCCCATACCCTGCTCCTGGGGTGGTAGTGGCCTAGATACTTGCCTCTGGACCAAGAGGTCATTTAGTGGAATTTAGTGCTGTTCATGGGTTTGAATCCTACCTTCAGCATACCTCCAATAGGTTCCTGAACAAGACCCTTAACCTCAAGGGAGCTCCAGGGAGACTGACCCCTGGAGTTAGGGAATGGAAGTCTTTGGATAAAAGCGTCATGTAAATGGCTGCTGTGTTCCTGGCTGCCCGCTGCTTCACTTGGTGAATGGGTTATTTAGTGCGGAATTTAGTGCTGTTCACACTGTGTGCTGTGGTGTGTTCACCTCACTTACACTTTATTCACGGAAAATAAAAAAAGGAACATGTACAACAGCTTTGGCTCATAAGTACAGTTCAATTGAGTGCAGTTCAACACAAGCACTCTGGCATGCACGTCAGAAGTGTGAGGGTAAATCCAATGGGATTCAGGAGCTTAAAAGTCCACTGAGGGGGAAGGTGTGTTCAGGTCAGGAATAGGCTTCATCATGGAAACTGGAAACAGGGCCGTGGGTACTTGGTGTGCCGCATCACGGCTGTAAACAGAAACAGACACAGAGACACAACACAGACAATACCAGCCAGTTGGAAAGACAGTTTTCTCTGGGTCGAGCTGGACTTAAATAGAGCAGTGTGATACAGTACAGGTGAGTGGGATCAGTGATGAGGGAGTGAAAGTAACAGCCGGGATGGGTTGGGGGGCGTGGGGGGGTTGTGGGTAATAAGCCAAGTTCAGTGCTCCAGAGACTGGGAAGGCCAGGAGGCATGGCACAGGAGAGCCAGCCGTGACAAAGACAAATGTTGGATATGGTCCCTTTAACACTTTCAAACCAATCCAAAGTAATGCCAGTTTAATCTGCACTTCTTCAGTTATAAAGGGGGCATTTGGTTGATGCCCTTATCCAGAGTGACTTACAATCATTAGTTACAGGGACAGTCCCCCTGGAGCAACTGAGGGTTAAGTGTCTTTCTCAAGGACACAATGGTAGAAAGTGGGGGGTTTGAACCTGCAACTTTGTGGTCATGAGGTTCACAGGAAAGTGTTTTACACACTACCACCCACTCACCCAATTATAAGGATATGTGTCAGTATATGCTGCAATTATTTTTATGTGTAAGAATAAGATCTAACAAAGACATTCGTGATTTGTAGAATTTTCTTTTGCTCAAGACATAAACTTCTTTTTTTGAGCAAGAAGCCACATAAATAGAATATACTGTGAATATACTGTGAATATGCTGTGAATATGTGAGACAAATGCTGGATATGGTCCCTTTAACACTTTTAAGCCAGCACAAAATAGTATCAGTTTCTGCGGTTTCATATGTTCTTCCTCAGTTATAAGGATATGTTTTGACACGTGCCGCATTTATTTTGAAATTGATCTTACATAGCCATTCATGAATTTTCTTTTGCTCTTGATATAAACTTCTTTTTTGAGCAAGAAGCCACGTGAATACTTCACACTTGGTTCTGCTTTTGTTGATACTCTAATCAATAATCAGTATAAAGCACTAATCAATAAAGCAATCAATAAAGCAATCAATAAAGCACTTACTGATCTAAATTCCCTTCTGAATATGTGTGTACACTCACTCAGAAAGTGTCACAGTGCATCCCGCAATAAAGTTTGCCATACACTTTTTATATTGTGGTAATAAACACACACAAAGCTCCACATGCTGATACAGTTTACTCTCCTCAGTGTGGACACGAACATGAAACCAGTAACTCTGGATGCAGAGGGTTAATGGGTTAAAGAGGTAAAAGCTAATGTCTATAAATATACTGCTGGGAAGATAATTTTTTGTTTTATATTTTTAAACTAAAGTTTGTCTTACACCTGAATAAGTGAAATGGTGTATTTCAGTTGTCAGCATACCTGAAGTGCATCTTTAAACCTTTAACCCATTTTTACTAGTCTGAGGGTATGTTTCCAAGTAGACAACAGCACATTTCTGTAAGTCACTGAATAAGCATGTAAACATGTTACCTTTTCTCTATCCTGTGGTGTCCAGGCTGCTTTCATTGTTTTCGACAAGTGAAAGGCGGTAGATACATTCAAACGAGGTTCAAGGCTTCCAATTCAACTTGCTGTGCAAATCTTAAATAAGAGTCAAATTAAAACACTGGTCCTAGAGGCCCACTGCCCTGTACCTTTTGGTGTTTTTACCTACTCACAACACACCTGATTCCCCTAATCAGTTTTATTAACAATCTTTTAGTGAGTAGAAGTGGGTGTGTGATCACAGAGAATAGCCTGAAACGTGCAGGGCAGAGACATGCAAGGACCAGGTCTGGAAAACACTGTGTTAACCTGGGACAAAATTAATCCAAAGAGGGTGATACAGTTTTGCACTGGGACTGATGTTTTGTTTTCCTTTTTTTTCTCGCATTCCCCTCTTATTGAACCCTAACTGTAACAAAAAACCCCCCAAAAAAACAAAACAAAACAAAAAAACTCTACAGTGGAGACTTACCTTGTACCTTGTTGTTTGTCAAGGTACAAACAACCTTCCCCAATCTTCCCAGACAATGTTGGTGTGTGAAATATGAAGTATATGAATAAATGACTTTCTGCTGAAACGGTGTCCTCAGTAATGTAGCTATTTCTGTTTACAGATTACTGCTCCTGTCCAGTCTCTCCTGGAATGGGCTGTAATTACATGTAAATGGACTGTTTCTTGGACAGTGAGTGACGGGAAGCTCTTTGATCAGCACCCAGGAAGGCGGAGCAGCGCTCTGGGAAAATGTGATGACTCTTTTGAATGCTCTACTGTAGCAGCCTTCCTTGAGATAAGTGCCCATACAAATGTTTGTTCGCGGCACAAACAAGGAAAGCGAAGGTAACTGCAGTCGGAGCTACCTAATGTTTGCGGGGTGTGAAACAAGCCAGTGCATGTCTGTGGACAGCTGTAGCTCTGAAGGAAAAAAACAGTGTTTTCCAACCTAGCCTGCTGCATCTGAAGCATGCATTCCATTACCGCTGACAGTGATTTAGATGAACTTTCCTGTTCTTAATAAGGGAGTAAAAAAGCAGAAAACCTTGTTAGTAAAAGTAAACTTGAACCTTTGGAAAGATGTTGAAGCAACTGCCCATTGCTTTCTATTACACATGGGTTTTTAAATAAGCTTGTTTGGTTCTTAAAGAATTCTTAGCAGAAGACAGGTTCACCCAAAACCTTGAATGTGTGTTTTTTTCCATCTCATGAAACATTCTGAGTCTGTACAAAGTGCTTGACAGGCTGCTGTCAGCAATGTTTTTGCTGCATTGACTGCTGAACCACAGTCTTATTATGTCATGTTGAGATATAGCTCAGGGGTCATTGCTCAGTCTATAGAAAATGAATAACAGGCTGATTTCATAGCTTTCCAGAAGATGTTTGGCTTTCTCAACCGCACTTGCGTCCCAGTATGCATGTGGATATGATTGATCTTTGTCAACAGAGTCACATTCTTGCTTTCTGTGAAATTCTTATCGGCAATAACATCATTGTAAATGCTTAGCTTAGAAAGGACTGCTGCCATGCCTCTGTAGTTCCAGTAATACCACACCCTTGGGGGGGGGGCTTCTGAAATGGGAGTGTGACTCATTACTTAAGCCTTAACTTTCTTATAAGCAGAATTAAGCAAGCACTACACCATAGCAGTCAGTAGCCATGTCTAACATGAACTGTGGATCATCAGTTAACCAAGACCAAAACGAAAAATATTGTTTGTTCCTATTTTTGCTGATGCGTACCAGTATAAAGTATAAAAGGAAGCCAACTGCATTGGGAAATTGAATAAAAGAAAGGCTTTAATTTCAAGAATTCAGAAATGTGTGAGTTCCCTATTTATTAACATGCTGTCGCATAACAACCGGTGTCCCATAATACTTGAATGAACCCTATATTGCATTTAGTTATAACCTGACCTGTATTTGTTCCTATGTATATTGTGCATTTGCATTCTTTTCCATTCAGTTAGTGTCAGGGTTAATTCTGGAGGAGAAATGGCAAACTGCTTGTAATAGCTCATCGTGATGATTTTTTTTTATATTCACTGAACACATTTTCTTGTATTATCATACTGATGAATGTATAACACTATAGAAAATTGTTGAATTGCCCTTTAATGTCTCATTGTGATCTGTTGTGTGAAGATAAACACCTCCTGCTCATTAATCCGGCGTTTTCTCCCCTTTTCCTTATCCCCGAGCTCATGGCTTGAGGTTTCCATTTAAATCTTCACATTGTGCAAGACAGTTGCTCTGTGTGTGTGTGTGTGTGTGTGTGTGTGTGTGTGTGTGTGTGTGTGCATGTGTGTGTGTGTGTGTGTGTGTGTGTATTCATTCAGCCAACCACAGAAAAAAGGAACGTTCATGAACATCAGGGTGGAAAAGTGTAGTAATCACCATGATGAGCGCAACCCACCAGTGCTATAAACAGTGTGAAGAGCCATGCTCCTGCTTTAACCACCTCTAAACGCCGATGACGCATATGAAGAGAGTACAGCTATGATATCCTGATAGGCACTAAAGTGAACATTTGCAATGTTGAGGGTAAGCAGTAAATGTTGGCTTTGCTCTCCTTCTTGAAGAAGCCAACTCAAGTTTAAAAAAAAAAACAATGAGAACCAGCTGAGGGGGTTTGATTTGATGAAATTGTGCGCTGGGTGTGGTGGGTTTAATGACAGGCTGCGCTCTTTTGAAGCAGGGGCACGACAAAGCAGACACACAGTACTCATCCAGCTACGAGCTCCAGACACGTGCCATATGACACAGCTCAGGACAGAGGCAGGAAGTCGCTCAGTGGAAAGCCAGAGCAACCTGTGGGCTGCCTGCTACAAGCAAGACGCGTGAAAGGAATGTGGGGTCAGGATAAGCGAGGTCAAGTTCCTCTCTCAAAAAAGCCCTATGCTGAAACTACACAGGAAGCAAAAGCAATAGAGTATACAAGAGAATACACACTTGACATGGCCAAACAAGTGGGATGGAACATTTTTTGAAGAAGCCACTTTACCTTCACGGTCAGAATCTGTACAAATAGGGCTACTTTGAAAAAAACATTTCACTTGCCATTAAAAGTGCATTAAATTAAATTGTCAGCTGTACCATTAGAAATGTACAAATGCTATATTTGCTACAAACTGTACTCATGTTTAAAGGGCTGAAACGTTGAAGAGAAGTCCTTTAGCCTTTGCCCCTGATTATTTCTGAGGCTAGATGATACCTCTCAAGAATTTCTGCTTCAGTTAACAAGGATCGTAGATTACCATTCTTTTCTGACCAATTCCCGCTGACCCTTATAATAAGACACATGCAGCCTCCAAATAATAAAAACTAAAAACCACAGGCACAACGGTAAGTCTATTATTCAAGACAAGTGCTATGAAGTAAGCGCAGCATTCCCTTTTGGAGGACAAATATAGCACAAACTGGTTCAATTCTCTGGGAGACATATCATATGACATGCAGCCTCCAAAAATATTCATCAATGACTGCAGTGCAAAAGATCTCAAAGATATAAAATTCACTTTACTGAACTGCTCTAGACTGACATATAGTGGAAGTGGCATTAAACAGTGGGCCACAGAGAAACTTGGGCCAAAAAGATAACTGCAGCAAAGAGCCCCTTGTGACTTTGTGTATTGATCAGTACTCAGCTGTTGTCTCTGAAAATGCAGAGAATGTGTATTTTAATTCCTCACATACCTCATGTCTGTGTGTGCTCTCATCACTTTTTTTTTCTGAGTCACTCATGATGAGACAGTCTGGTAATTCATGAGCAACAGAAAACAGACGGCAGACAGTCTTCTGTACTGACACTATAATACAACATTTATTATATTAAGGCGTTACTTAATAATAATGCACTCCTCTGTATTATGGTCATTATTATCATCCCAATGTTCTATAACTGTGGAGAAATCCCTCTAGAAATCTCCCTTTTTCCTAGAGGACTGGAATTCCAGTAGTCTGTCTCTGGAACTTAAAACACATCTATAGACTGACGTTTCTAAATAAAAACACTACAAGCGCTAAGCCATGAGCTAAACAGAGAACGGATAAGACAGACTTAACTTCGCCTAGGGTAAACATTGTATCAAAAAGCAAGTTTTTGTCAAAACATCCATGAAAACAAATGATTTCTCACCGTGTTTCTGTAGGAAATGTCAAGAGCAGAAGCAGGAGGGACGTACGTAGGCAAGTGATTTCCAAACAAAGTTTAGCGCTGACAACTTGTTTCAGTAAGGAAAACGGCAGTGTGTGTGCCGACCGATCTCTGAGGAGCAGAAAAGTGGAGCTGAAAGGTCTAAAATCTTGCACTACCTGGCTGAAGTCCTCCCGAAGTGACTTGTAGAGGGGCTGTCTATCTGCCCGTCTGTCTGTCTGTCCGCCTATCTGTCAAACCGAGGCCGGAGAGTCAGAGATGACTATCTGACTTCCAAGAAGTTGAGAAAACTACTCGAACAGTTTGCCCGTCCCTGAAAACACGGTCCTCCAGCAGGTCCTCCGGGTCTGCGGCTCTGAGCAGCTGCTCTTCCCAAAACTCTCCACCAGTCCAGCCGGGCAGAGGGGCTCCACTACAGGCGGAAGTGTAAATGGAAGCTAGAGGAGGCTTAGTGACTCCTACAGGCGAGCTCTCTCTCTGAACAGAGCTGCAGGAGGGCCAGCGGTCTTCTGACCAAACCCTCCTCACTCTGAAGATCCTGTCTGAACCTTGACATCACACTTTATTTGTTATTTGTCTTATATATTTTATGCCTATGTTTAACAGAGGTAAGCATCTACAGAGCTGCAAATCTTATCTCCGTGCACTGTACTTCACTCCTGAGTACTGAAATGACAAAAAAGATATTCTTCTTGTTCCTCTTCTTCTTTTCAACAGGGCACACACGAGATGTGTAAAATGTGTATGAAATACGAATAATGTGTATTTTCTCCTAGTAAATAAACGAGGCACATCTGTACCACAGCTCCCTAACCACTAGGCCACCAGCTGCAGAGCATATTTAAGTACTCAATTATACTTTTAATATTTAAGAGTATATTTAAGATGAGGAGTTTATGTAAGTATATTTAACACCGAGGGAGGGATTCCCAGACCCAGGTTAAGATAAAGCCTTAACTGAAAAAGGATTTCCAGTAGTGACTACCATCGGCACTAAAATTTATTCCGTATCCGCCTCTTTGAAACATCCCAATTTATTTGTTTCTTTAATTTCATTAGTAGGCCTGTCTGTTAGGACTAAATGGAGACAGATGATTCGCTGTGGCGACCCCTGAAGGGTAAAGCCGAAAGAGAAAGAAGAAGTAGGCCTGTCTGTAATCCTCTACCACTGGTTACACGATTCACTTTTGAAGTTTATCATTTATTTTCAAGAGTGCGTCTAAAAGAGAAGAATATCTTATAACCAGTTTCAGTTGCTATGCTGTCACACACTGGACATTCTACTCAGTTCTACAAGTTAACTCAGGCCCAGTCCACAGGCACATGGGTATGTTTTTAAAACAAGAGTTTTCCGTGTTCCTTCTTTTAAAATTTCCCATCCACACAACCTCTGTTGAAAAAAAAGTCCATATGGAAACATTGTCAGGAACATGGTAAACCCACAGCTGATATAATCCTTACCTTTCAGTACCAATTATAGTTCGACGATGTCTTTTTCCCTCTCATCAACAGCTGAGCTGTTAATAATACATTTCTCTGGATGTACTTTGAATCCGAAATAGCTCCCTACGTTCTCTATGGTGTGCTGTGTAAGCTATAAACTTAACCAACACTCCTATAATGCACCGTTTAACCATTATGGAATTCTGCAAAAATTAATTCTTTGTCTGACATAATTGTACACTATTTGGGTCCAGGAGCCAGTTTAATTTAATTTAATTTAAACTACATGGTATGCTAGGTAGAGATTTTAGAGTCATTTGAGACACAGCGTTGCTGCTCGTCTTTGTGTCCTCATCTGTGCATCTCTCTTTACTGCATGTTGCCCAAAACTTGATATTTGATATACATGATATTTCAGGCTTTTTTTCCAATATCTGATCTAGTGATTTTGGCTCATATTGGACTGGTACTGATACTGGGTATCAGCACACTTTTATTATTTAGCGAGGCCAGGGGTTAGAGATCACATGAAATCAGAGCAAGCATATAGAACCGAGAGCTTGGATGCAGCCAAAGTTGTGGAAGTCATAAAATACTGCTTGCATGTGAATAAAAGGCCAAAACTCATAGAAATAGCTATGACAAGGGACCTATAGACAAGGTCTCAGTACCTGGGTAGTTTCACCTCCGCTTAAGTCATCACTCGATAGAGATCACACAGTGTAGGTTTAGGTGACTCTAGCCACCTCTGATGAGGAGGAAAAAATATGCCAACGGTAAAACACTCATGTACATTAGTGAAGCTTTCTGTCCTCTGAGTTTCTGTCCTCTGAGTTTCTTATTTCCTCACAAATCATATTTCTATATCGGTGGTCAGCCACAATCTACTTTACACTCAAAGTCACAGTTACCATTCCTCCTTAATAGGAACAATGCATCCCGAAGTGTCCTATTGTTCACATGTCCACGGAGGATGATCTGACTATTCTTCTAATGACCCAGATCTGCTGCATAAGCTCCATAATGTGTGGTTGTTTTTATGTGTCACGGCTTGGGAGACATGGCAGTTGTGCTAAAAATGTCAGCAGTGGCCAGTAAATTAGTCATGTGAACATATCCACTTCAGACAGCAAAACGCTGTGTGTTAAAACATAGACATTCCATTAGCTTGCTCTGAAGCTTCTCTTTTTTTACATTTAGTAAAAGTGAAACATTTACATCTACAAAAGTGAAATGTTTTTCATGTGAAATACATATATTGTTCTAAAACATGAGATATCAAGAGCAATGCAGAGTTTCTAACTAATGATATGCCTAGAGGGGCTTTTTCCTTAAATCCTGAAGCCTATTTGTAATTTAACATTTTTGTATTTTAACTATTTGTATCTCCAAAACAGGCCATTGAAAGCTAAAGGAGTTAGATAAATATATATTAGACGTTATGAGGGTAAAGTTGATACGTATGTGTGTGTGTGTGTGCATGTCTGTGTGTGTGCATAGGTGCAAAGAAACTGATAGGAAAATACTATTCTGGCACAACAAATTAATAACTTTTGTACTTTGTTGCAAAGCCGTTGCAGTAAGAAGTAATTAGCTTTTTACAGCTTTGTGGTTCATTCCTCCTGGCAAAACACCTTCACTTCCCCATGGTTATGAGGGTCCCCCTGATGGACTTGCAATTTTACAATCGTCCATTAATTTGGGGCACACTGGCTAAACCTTGCGACTGTTTTGAGTTAATTTGGCTGTATGTTTGGGGTTAATATTTTGTTGAAACATCCATACTTGGCCAAGGATATATAATTGTGTATAATTGTATAGTACTGTTTGCGCAGAAGCAGCCTCATATCACAATGCTCCCAACTCACTTCACTAAAGGTATGGTGATCTTGGAACCGGTTGCACATGACTTGTTTCTCCAACATTTCAATCTAAATTATTGCCAAACTGTTCTATTTTTGTGTGGTCTGACCAGAATAAAGTAAAATGGCCCCTTATAGTCATACATAAACATACCACAGCACAGCACACGGTGCGAACAGCCCAAAATTCTTTCTTGGCATTCAACCCATTTATCAAAAGAAGCAGTGGGCTGCCAGCCATGTGGGAACAATACTGTGCTCAAGTGGTGGCTAGTGGTGCCTCTAGAAGCCTGGGATTTGAAGCCAGGACCTTCTGATCGCAGGGGCAACTTAACCACCAGGCCACCAGCTGTCCCATTGCTCCAAAATGGTTTAAGTTTTTCTGAATCCTTTTGTCCAAGTTGATTTTATACATGCGTCTCTGTATTTTTTGGCAGAGATGTTTTGTGTGGGGTGTCTGAACGGAGGTGATAGTGATGCAGTCAATTGCTTATTGTTTTCTAAGTAACTGTTTTGCTTTCAGGGTCTCCTGCAACTGTTTTTGACTGCTGGCTTCTCTTTTACCTTCCTTGTCTAAGAAATTTTGTGGTCCTGTTTTCTATTTGGGGGTGGTGGTGGCCTAGTGGGTAGGATACTTGCCTCAGGACCAAGAGGTCATGGGTTCAAATCCTACCTTCAGCATACCACCACTGGGTTCCTGAGCAAGACCCTTAACCCCAA
>JBBIGA010000153.1:8566961-8577414 GCA_037576975.1 Alestes dentex | reverse complement strand
GACAGAGAAAGAGAGAGCGAGAGGGAGAAAGTGGGAGAAAGAGGGGGGTTTATGTCTGCTCTGCTTCTTGCTTGATGGTCCAGGCTGTCTGTGGGTGATAGGATTGCTCTGTGGGCCAAGGCTTAATTGTTCATGGTGAGCAGGGGTGGAGCTGATTAGGGCTTTTACAGGCCAGCTGCTGGCTGGTGAGGGATCAAATGTGTGTGTGTGTGTGTGTGTGTGTGTGTGTGTGTGTGTGTGTGTATGTTTTCTGTCCCTGGTCAAAAGCTGCAACTGCTACATCTTTATTTACAATTTGCCTGTAAGCATGGCACCACATCCACTCTTAGACTTAGCTCTAAAATAAGTCCAAAATGCTGATCAGTTAGCCTGTGGGTTCCTGAAAAACATATAAATACATTATCAAATACATATATGATATACATGTATATACAGCACTAAACTTTGCAGGGCACTGTCCAGTGTAGCTTGCAGAATGCTAAAGGAATCTATTTAAAAATCATTGTAATGTTTTGGTTTCATGTATCAAAAATGATCATGCTTTATATTTACATGACCGTTTCGCAACCTCTCTTTATCCCTGTAACACGTTCTGTAAAATTAAGCACTGTTCTTTTGTCCCGTGCTTTTAGGACTGATGTATTTAAGGTCCCTCTGTTCTGACTGGTGTCATAATGCTGGCTAGCCAATGTACGGCGACGCGCTTGCAGAGGGTGCTTGTGATCCTTTATTTCAGGGTTTTGGAGGGAAATGCAAACAAAAGAGATGCTGAACTCAGCGCTGCCTCAGAAGGAGAGGGAAGTCCAGGGAGTGCCAGGTCCAGCCGTTGGGGTCTACCTGATCAGTGTCTTCTGAAGGGGAGAGGGATTACCAGACATACCTTTTTCAACTTCTCTGCTACAGAGAACATAGATGCACAAAACATAGAGCGACACTAGCCAGTAGGCACGATGGCTGCCCTGTATTGTGCTTTATTCACAAAGCAGTCCATGTGAAAACACTCCTTAAAACTAGAAAAACTAGATAAAAGCCGTAAACAGATTCATACATGAAAATGTGTTGCTTTTTGTGGCACAAAATGGTGACTTTATATCTTTTATATTAATAATGTATAAAATTGATATAAAATATAAGTTGTAATGTGGTACTAATACGAGGCAAGATTACAGATCTTAGTTAAAAAGTTCCAACAGCCAAGTCTGAGAAGCGTTGTATTGAACTATTCCAATGAGAGCCAAATGCTAAGTAAGGACTCCTTTTATGCTGCAGCTAACCACTAACCTTACTCAATTTCAGCTAAAGCACAAGCAAAAACTGAAAGTCAATATGTTAACTTTTATGAGATAATATTTGAACCACAGCCCATCTGGACATATTCTTAAGAGTGTAACAGCAGGCATGCGTCAAATTTCAAATCTGTCATTGCCCCTAAGCAAGCCAAACTGTAATGTCAGAAAAATGAAACAACTTGGAATTTGCGAGAAATTAACAAAATAGAACAGGCTGTGAAATTGCTATTGTGACAGTTTTATGGCTCTATCTGTAACACAAAAAAGCTTTTATGGCTGGAGGATTTGCCAATACTAATTATTGAGATCCACCTTCTGGACATAAGTGTTGGCTTGCACAGAAATATACTTAACAAACACCTTTTTTTCTTTTTTTTTGACACCAAAGAGATCTCCACGACACTTTTAGTGCCTAATCAGCACTCTCGAATGCATCCTTGAAATAACTATTTCAAAAACACTCTAACACCAGTGAATCACTTGCTTATTAATACCTAAAACGACAGTTACAAATGTTTTTCATTTTTTAAATAACATGCATTTTACAGTGTCAAACTGGATTGGCATGGTATTGGGAGATACTCAAGGTTGCGGTATCAGTATTGGTATCAGTTATGAAAAAATGGTTTTGTGCCAGCCCAGAACAATATTATTGAAACAATTTTGCAGAGACTTCTTAACAGTGTAAGCTATCTGTTAACTAATGTGTGTGATTACGGTAGCTCTGCTCCATTTAATATGTCTGTAAGCATGGGCGTGGTCGCCATTCAATCAGAGGGCGACGTGTCCCCCACACATGTCATAATTATTCATTTGGACCCCCCACATTTAACATAAATAATTAGTTCACCCAGCGCTGTTGAATCTTGAATCTTTCACGAAAGAATCCACTCCACTTAATCGATAGAAGAATACACACAACACTGGAAATCCGAGCAGCCTGTCTGTGCACTGACGGTTCACTTCACTTGCAGGTGGTGAGTTGGAGGCAAACCCGAGCGGATTTCCAGTGGTGTGTGTATTCTTCAGTCGATTAAGTGGAGTGGATTGTTTCGCGAAAGATTCAAGATTCAACAGGGGTTTCCAAACACCCCCACAACCTTAAAGGGCAAGATTTTGCAGCACGCAGCAACCCCGCCCCCGCCCAAACACAGCCCCACGCCCAAACCCCACCCCACACCCAAACCCAGCCCCACGCCCAAACCCCGCCCCCACGCGTAGACCGATGCGTCCCCCTCACATTAAAAATGCTTCTGACGCCCCTGTCTGTAAGGGTGGGAAATTAACTTTTGTGTTTTGTTGCTTATTGGCTGTGATGTTGCAAATCTGCCAAAGGTGGCATAATTTAGTTTCACTTAAAACAGCAAACGGTGCACATGTGCCCTGCATGACATATGTTTATTTCAGACTGTACATTGAAGTTCAATTTGGGTGGTTGAGTTCCCCCACTGCGTTTTGGATGCAATTAACTCTGCTTGAGGCACTCTAGTTTGTGTGCACTAAATAGTGAGGCTAAATCAGTCTGAGAGCTGGGCAGTGGAGGAGCCTCCTGAGGGACTGCGGTGGACGGCATGCTGTGGGAAAGCACTCAACGTCTGCTTGGAATGTGGAGCTACACAATGCAGCACTTTACATAGCTCTGTTCAAGCAAGTAGATTTGGGTGCCACACTTCGTATCCAAACATGGACACTCCAGCATTTTATCAAACTGGATTTTAACATTCTAGCTCACCTAGAATTATGGAAGGTGTGAATTGTAGAACAAATCTGTCTGCACGACATAGATTTACCACATGACATCCATCTTTTCCCAGCGGGAACACTCTGCCATTCTTAAGCTTGGTGCCTCTACCGGGAGCCATGGTGTTCCTGGAAATGCCGCCAGAGTGGTCATGCATCTTATCTGACATCTTTATTTTCTTCCTGCTGAATATTCCGGAGGAGGTCTTTTATTTTATTTCTCACTGTCGGGAGTCTTTCTCTAAAAACCCATTCGCACCAATTTGCCAGGAAGGTGGTGTTATCATTCTCGTAACGCTAGGCCGTCGCACAGCCTGATGGCTATCACCTCGCAGTGCCACTGTTGGGAGGAGCGTGGCTGCATCGATTTCCTCCTGGCTGGTGGGCTGAGCTCCACATACACACATACACAAACTTGCACAAACTTGCACACACGTGTGCACACACATGCGCACACACACACACACACACACACACACACACACAAATACACACTCCAGTTCCAGAAAGCTATGCTCAGTTCACTCACCCGCCTCCCCTTTTGCCTGATGCTAATCTTCTTAATTGAGTGTGTGAGCCAGCTCCAGTTAAAGCGAGAGAAGGCGGGCTGCTGAATTGATTAGGGGTGTGGAGATGGGCTCTCACGGTGGCTTTCCCACTTACCTGAGGCATATGCCAGGTTGCCATTGTCTATTCTCTTTGCCTTGTGCCTGCTGAACCTTTCCTGTCTCTCTCAAGGAGAAATGGCGGTGAAGGTCGTTCCTTCATGAATACATCATGGACATGCTGAGCTGTTGCTGACTGTATAAGTCAAACCCAAGTCTTGTGGACACTGTCCACTGTCCATCAATGAACAGGCATACTGTTTTACAGTGTGAATGCATAATAAAAATGATTTTAAAGAAATGCATAAAAGACACGGACCCAGTGGCTTCTATAATGATGCTGCATTACTGCCACTACACTAATTATTTTTTAGATGTCTGGTGAAGCTTTTTGCGCCTATTCTAAGTAAACTCCAAGTAAGTATTGAAGGGGCTTGGTCTGATATTTGTAATATAGTGGTTACTGCAGCCACACTTGTTAGTAAAAGTTAGTACAACCAATCCAATTTACGCAAGGTATACTAAGCTGCCAGTGACTGTGCTACATTCCCTTCTTATTAGTATAGACATAGTGCATTTATTATACTGCTTTCAATCGACCTCCTCAGCTTTGAACATGATAAATGTGCAATACCTGTGCACTGATTTTAATTTTAGTGAAAGACCTACAATCAAAACACTCAGGGGCGTCAGAAGCATTTTTAATGTGAGGGGGACGCATCGGTCTACGCGTGGGGGCGGGGTCTGGCCGTGGGGGTGGGGTTGCTGCGTGCATGCAAAGTCTCGTCCTTTTAGGGGGTGGAAACCCCTGTTGAATCTTGAATCTTGAATCTTGAATCTTGAATCTTTCACGAAAGAATTCACTCCACTAAATCGATAGAAGAACACACACACCACTGGAAATCCGCTCGGGTTTACCTCCAACTCACCGCATGAAAGTGAAGTAAACCATCAGTGCACAGACAGGCTGCTCGCATTTCCAGTGGTGTGATTCTTCTATCGATTAAGTGGAGTGGGTCTTTCATGAAAGATTCAAGATTCAACAGCGCTGGGTGAACTAATTATTTATGTTAAATGTGGGGGGTCCAAACAAATAATTCTGAAATGTGAGGGGGACACGTCCCCCTCTGATTGAATGGCGACGACGCCCATGAAAACACTAGCACTGCTAATACTACACACAGGTAATGCAGTCCATTTGCTGTTCCCATAGTTATTTAAAGAAATAGCTTGATATGATTTTCGACTCACCCTGGATGTAATTAATCAGCCAAGGCAAGTCTGATGTCCAAATTCTTTTTTTTTTTTACCTGTCATGTCTGGCATCTTAGCAAGCAGAATGTGAAGCTGGGTGCCATGATGCGCCAGACACCTTTGCTTTGCCAAGTGGGGCTTTAACAGTATAAGCCCCTCTTGTTATCTGAACTTTTTATTTATTTATTTATTCATTTGATTTATAATTAAGCCAGAACAGACAGTAGAGAAAAATAGAGAAAGAGATACAAGTGAACACAAAGAGAAAAGGAAATGAGCCAATAGAGAGAGAGAAAATGGGGAAAGATGAAGAAATCCGAGTGAAAACTGCTGCCACTGTATCATCGCGTCTGAAAAACAAGAAACAGCCACACAAACACAGAACAAAATACAAAGCAACGGCAACATTAACAGTGCAGAAACAACATACCCACCTACGGCAACACTGTAACAGCGCAGAGACAACATACATACCCTACGGTCAATGCTGTAGCAGCACACAGAAACCTGTGGTTCTGGGTGGGTTTATATTTATGTATAAGCCTATACCTGTGTGCGTGTGTGTATGTGTGTGTATGCATGAGGGTATATGTGTGTGCCCGTGTGAGTGGATGTGTGTATGTTTGTGTATATGTGTGCGAGTATGTGTGTGTATGTGTGCCTCTGATGTGTCGTATGTATGCCTATGTATATACGTGGGTGTATGTGAATGAGTGAGTGTATGTGTATATAAGTGTGTGCATACAAGTGTGAGCCTGCGTCCATATTAATCTTCTTTAGTTTAGCCCTGGACAAAAAGTCAGTAGTCAGTGCTCTCAGCCGTATCCAGCTCTTTATTGTGAAGCTGAATGCAGCAGTTCAATAGCCGTGATGACACTGTTCGTTTTTATAGCTCACAGTAAGTCATACTGTGGAAACAAGGTTGACTGCTACTGACTGCTATTGATCACTGTTTGTTAACAACATTCACACAAATTGTTAGCATTAACAATAGTTGTTTTTTTTTTGTTTTTTTGCAAAATCAATCCTATTCTCTTAAAGAGCCATCGATGATAAATTGAGAATCCATTCCATAAATTGAGAATAACTCATTTGCATAGTTTTACATGTAACTTATGAATAATAAGCCCTAGGATGTAATATGCAAACGAATTCAAGAGGCTGACCTCTGAAAAAAGTTTGGGATAATGTATGTACGTGTCACCACTGAGACGGTGGTGTAAATGCAGTGCAGTTGGGTGAAACAGCTTGAATGAAGAAGCAGAACCCACTAGCATAGCCATCAGTGTGCCCACTAGCATCAGAACCCACTAGCATAGCCATCAGTGTGCGCTGGATGCCCTTGTGGCATCTAAATTTAAAGCTGGCGCATAATCATAAAAAATGTATTAGTTAGCTGAAAATGTAATAATATTTCTCACACTATTGAAATGAATGGGAATGAAGGCTTGTCAGTAGACTCTTTTTCACAATTCTGGCTTTTCTGCCAGAAGCGCTCATTGGCAGGTGACACAACAACAGCTGAGTCCAAGAACAAGAAATTGGGTTTGTGCAATTAGGACAGACGAAGAAATACATTTTGTCATACGGAGGGGAAGTACCTTTGTGTGCAGTCACCACCACAGATTAGGCTGAAGGTAGCTCCCACTTGAAAGCCGCTTTCAGAGGAACAGACTTCATGTTCCCCCTCAAAGGCTGTCAGCAATTGAGAGGCAAAACGTTTGGCTGGGAGCAGATGTTCGTTCCCTGGAGCTGGTGGCTGTGGAAAATGTCTACACTGGCGCTATGGACCATGATCACATGGCACGCCCCCCCTGCTGGCATGTTATGCATTTATGCTAGCTAAAACTAACTTGTAACGTTTACAACTGCTTCATCTATTCGTATTTTTTCCCCTGTAGAACAAGTGAATGGAACGTGAGACGTGAAATGTGAAAATATGAAATACAATACATGGATGCCAGGACCAATAATGTTAGCTAACATTATTTTACCTTCATATGTGAAAGAGTTCTTCCATGAAGAAGTGATATCCTTTGTTCAACTTGGACTTCTTAGCTGTTGAGTGTTCTCCAATCATCCTGGACAACTTCAGTCTGATGAAAAAGAAGACCTGAAAAGTCATTTAAACATGTTTTAAAAATGCAGTTATTTCTGAGGCTGGAAGGCAATGGTAGGGAATGTGCTTGGCCCAGCATCTACATTTATCTAATTCTCGTGAAAAGGGCCTATTAGCGGTCAGTTACACAGGAAGTTAGCTAACTAACATTGGGCCAAGAGAGATTTAATTACAAATGCAGAGATGTCAAAACATAAGGCCATTCATTGAGAAAGAAGACCTGACAACAGAAGACAACAGAGCTGTCTAGAGGTTTCTAGGGTCTCCGACTAGTATTAGTGGATAAATGCAGATGTTTCTCATCGAAAAGGGCTGCAACAGCTATGCTTGGTTGTAATATAGCATCAAACAGGACACTGTGTTTTGTCAGCTGTGTCACTACTACAACAAGGAATCTGATAGGATCAGAAAAGAGGGGTTTAAAGACTTTGTCCAGCATGAACCAATATATATAAAACACGAAACTAATCAAACATGTTGCTGCTAGGGACGAGCGCAAGACCCTACTTAAAATGAAATGGTCTGGGAAATGAGACATTTCCTGTCAAGTCATAAAAGATACGAATGCACCAGAGCTGACTTCGCTGAAAGATTAAAGTGCTTTTTTATATGAATTGTGCTTTTTGATGGTAGCAGTAATTTTGAAATGGGCTCTTCTGGTGCAGCCTGTTGAGTTCTTAGCTGCGGGATTGTGAATGTAATGATGGCTGATAAATGAAGCTGAACTTTCTTAATCTCACTCTTTGCTATATTGTCGGATACATGCTGCTTATTTAGTTTTTGTAAGTGGGACGCTGTCTGTTTGTTTACCATGTAGTGGCGTCATACCTAGCCTAAAAAAACGTATAGTTGTATGGTCACCCTTGCTATTAGAAAATCTGATGTGATGTACTCGCATGTTTAATGTTGCAAATGTTCAGCGATAAGACCACTGCAGTCACCTCACCTCAAGGTTTAACATGGCATTAATGCAACAGGTGTCATATCATGTTGCTGGTGAATCATTAGAGCATTAAATGAGGGAATAGCTCCCCTCTGCCACCTTGTATCTTGAAACTATCACATGTTGCTAAGCAACAGTAAACAGAGCTAATAGCTAGAGCTAATACAATGTATAAAGCTGATAGTAGGCAGATGCTCTGAAAAACGTTTTAATGAGATTAAAATAAGAGTAAAAAGATTTTAAAAAACAGTTTTGGTTGAAACTGCTTTGGTTCTAAGCAACATGCTGCTGTATAATTGATTCATTTCATAAAAACTTCAGGCTTTTTGCAAGGGGGGCCTGATAAGTTAAAATATGGCAGCATCAAATCTCTCAGATCATGTCTTGTTGATATTTATAATCAATATTTATTGCCTGTGCTGTCTTGGTTAGAATGGAAGACGGATGCTGACTCTTGACCCTGTTCTACCAGTGGACAGGGGTCCGTTTGTGAAGAGATAAATTGACAGGCCACATTAACAGGTTTGTATGGCGAATGGCCTTCTCCACAGTGGTCGGCCTGGGCTGCCACTCAGCGGTCCTCGGCTGTCTCCTCAACTCTTATCGCTCTGACGGCCCCCTGTGGGAGGGCCACATGTGGTTCAAGTGGAGAGCGAGAGGATTCTCTAATTAGAGTGTGTCTCTGTTTCACTGCTGTCACCTCTCTGGGAGAACACAAGTGCTGAAAGCAACGTGACGCAAATAGGCAGATGCATGTGTGTGTGGGGGTGGGGGGGGGGGGTGTTGGGTGTTAGTGGAAAAAGGAAAACTAACTTTCACCGATGCCTGAGTGACTTTGACCCCCTGCTGAAGGGAACGTTTGAGCACGAGAAACATTTTTCCTGCAGTGGGAGAAACAAACATTACTTTTATGTCTGTCTCCATGCTTCATCTCTGCAGACACAAGTGTATATGCACACACACACACACACACACACACACACACACACACACACACATACACACACTCCCTCTACTTCTCTTCCTCTTTGGAAAAAGAGAGACCACACAGAGACCAAAGCTAAAGAAGTATCTGTCCTCTGCAAGAGATCCCCAGTCATTAGCTATGCTGCGACAACAGCATTCAGCAGAAACATCCCAGAAGAGCCCTGAGTTGTCTAAGCCACGCACTCTGTATATCGATCCTTCACTTCTGTGCTATAGCAGATACTTTAATCTTGATTTTACGGATGTCCCGGTCTGTTTTTTTTTGCCCCCAGTCCTTAACCAAGGGCTTTCATGTTGGGTTTGTAGATAATAGTAACTACTAACAAAGTTGGTATAACCAGTCCAATACAGGTAAGGTATGCTATGCTGCACTGTGCAGCGTTTTCACTATACCGGTTGACTATTTTTTTTCAGTTTGGGCCATAAAAGATAAAAGTCAGTCGAAAACATCTCATATCACATTAATACTAATTTCTGCTAGTGTCCATAAGGGACTATAGTGGTATGTTAGTGCTAAGCTATCACAATTTCCATGAACAATTTTGGCTGTTTTGAATGAAATGTAGACATTTGACGTTTGTAAAAGACATTCCATATTCTATTTTTAGGCTGTAACAGATTTTTAAACACATCTTTACCTTTCCTGTTTTAGTTTACAGTGGCTTTTGTAAACTATTGCACAGGTAATTACTTAATATAACATTGATTATATTATACAAGTAAAATTCATCTTAATAATTAGGCCTTCTCTGAAACCCTATAAGGCTCTGATGGTTCTCCTCTGTCATTGCTCTCATAAACTTAACTTGTTATTGTGTATTATTGTAACTTATACACTACGTATATACACTACATAATATGAAATTATATGAATTTTTCTTCCAGCCAACTTTGGATCATTTCTGTTGGTCACCTTAGCATAAAATGGTCCCACCATGTAAGAGGCTGCTTTTAAATAGTGAAAAAAAAATAATACAAAATGGGGAAAAAACAATGTGATTTGTGCAATATGATAGATGTGATTTGTGCAATATGACATTTTTTACCATTTTATGCCATGTTGGATATGCCGCTATTGTATTTTGCTACTCTAGCATGCCTGAAGTGTTTTTTTCTCCCAGGTCTGTAGTGGGAAATGTGCTTTTGCATTTTTGCGGTTCTGAATGGATGACAGAGCAGAAAAGGGCATTGAAACAGAAAGCTCCTGGCCCTCGAAATGAAATCTGCTCTCCAGCTCATGTGTGGAGTGCTGGAGGTTTGAAACATGATAGCAAGGTCATCAGCACATCAGTGGCTCAGTGAGTGAGTGTGTGTGTGCATGTGTGTGTGTATGTGTGTGTGCGTGTGTGAGAGAGACTTTGCCTCTAAACGGTGGCCCAAGGTCAAACACTCTTAACTGTCATGCTTCACTGTCAACACAACGCACTAAACCTACGGACTGCCCTGAGAGAGAGAGAGAGAGAGAGAGAGAGAGAGAGAGAGAGAGAGAGAGAGAGAGAGAGAGAGAGAGAGAGAG
>JBBIGA010000153.1:8550496-8563661 GCA_037576975.1 Alestes dentex | reverse complement strand
AGAGAGAGAGAGAGAGAGAGAGAGAGGGAGAGAGAGAGAGAGAGAGAGAGAGAGAGAGAGAGAGAGAGAGAGAAAGAAAGTGGGAGGGACAGAGAAAGAGATGAGAGAGCAAGAAAGAGGGAGGGAGAGAAAGAGAGAGAGGAGAGAGAGAGAGAGAGAAAGCGAGAGAGAGAGAGGGAGAGAGAGAGGGAGAGAGAGAGAGAGAGAAAGAAAGTGGGAGGGTCAGAAAAAGAGAGGAGAGAGAGAGAGAGCAAAAAAGAGGGAGGGAGAGAAAGAGAGAGAGGAGAGAGAGAGACAGCGAGAAAAAGAGAGAGACTGAGACAGAGAGCAGACTTTTACAACAACACCGCAGAGAGAGACCCAGTGAGAAAGAGGGAGAGGAGAGAGAGAGAGAGAGAGAGAGAGAGAGAGAGAGCAAGAGAGAGAGAGTGAGAGAGAGAGAGGGAGAGAGAGAGAGGGAGAGAGAGAGAAGAGAAGAAACCAAGGCCCTATTCATCTTCAGCCATGAGAGCTGACAGCTATGAGCTGCTACATGGGCGCACCTGCATACGGAGGGTTGACAGAGAGAAAGAAAGAAAAGGAGGAGGAGGAGGGGGAGGGAGTTAGTCAGGCTGAGCAGATTTGTCCAATAATAGGAAATCTTTTCAGTGTAAAGGGAGAGAGAGCATGCATTTGAACAGTGGCACTGCTCAACATGCAAATTCTACCATTATTGTTTAGCAAAAGATCTGCAATTGAATTAGCATATTCCCAACATATTTCCATATTTTAAGACTCTTGCTCTAAGTAATAATAAGGAGTTTGTCCCCCATCCTTCCCCACACCCTTTTGCTGCAGAAACAGCCTCTACCCTACATACACAAGATGGGGGATCATTGCTCTGTAGATTTGATTGTATTCAGCCACAAGGGGTGTTACTGAGGTCCAGTGCTAATGCTGGATAATCTGTTCTTGATCACAAATGTCATCTTTAAAGTACACTATATGGACAAAAGTATTAGAACGCCTGGCCATTACAGCAACAAGGAACTTTAATGACATTGCATTCAAATACATAGACTTTAATATGGAGTTGGTCCCTTTTTTGCAACTATAACAGCTTCCACTCTTCTTGGAAGGCTTTCTACAAGATTCTGGAGTGTTTCTGTGGGAATTCATGCCCATTCATTTTGTAGAGCGTTTATGAGGTCAGACACTGATGTTTGACGAGAAGGCCTGGCTTGCAGTCTCCGTTCCAGTTCAACCCAAAGGTGCTGGATGAGGTTGAGGTCAGGGCTCTGTGCGGGCCAGTCAAGTTCTTCCACACTGAACTCATCCAACCATGTCTTTATGAACCTTGCTTTGTGCACTGGGGTACAGTCTGCAGTGGATTATGTTGACTGAGGCCCATGGCAGTCAGAGGCCTCGCTGGTATGGTCACTAATCCATCCCCAGTTTCATATGTGAGTGCTTCAGAGAAGAGATCCATTGTTTTACATTTCGATTACACTGTTTTGAAAAAGTGCATCGCCTGCGATACTTGGGCTCACAACAAACTGTTTGTGAAATGCTATGAAAAGAACACTATTCAAAGAGGGAAATACTTGCTGTAAGTCTGGTCTATTTCACCAATAGTTTTCTCTAAGTCACCGAACAGCACTTGACCTTCAACATGCCACATGAGCTTCAAGTCGTGGAACCAGCCAGACGTTGTCATGCTTGGTTTGTGCTAACCTTGGTGAGTCTGCAGTTCAGTGGTGGAGCTGCAGTAATAGCATGCTAGTGCTGTGTTACGAGCTCACGGTGAACTTGTTTGGGCTTTGCTGTACTGTACTGTAGTCTCTGCGGATCACGCCACATTGCCCCAATTTGTCAAAGCTGTCACGGCCAGCACACCTCAGCAAACAGGGAAAATGCAATCTCTCCATATTCCCATCTATCAGCCCAGCTCAGCGCACTCATAGAGGTTAGCACAAGGTTAATGAACAAAAGGAATATCGAATGGACTGTTGACATTCTAAATAGTTCTAGTTTACTCCGTACTTAATATGCAATTATGGCAAGCAACAAGCGATAAGGTCACCTTCAGACTGATAAAAACTGCCTTTCTTAAGTGTCCCATTGTTCTAAAGGTGACAACGAGGTTTACTTCCTTTTCCTACATGCAGGGAGGTGGGGACAGAAATCCTCAGTCTGAATCTGAAGAACAATTGAAAGAACTGTGATATGAATGCACGATGTTCAACTTGTTTACTTCTTGGCTACTTATGACAGAGTGCAAAGTCATCCTTGGATTTAGCAGAAAATGCCTGCGAAGCTTTCTGCGTGGCTGTGGTAAAATGCAACACAGCAAAAATCAGCATAGTCTCTTCGGGCTTAGCGTTCAGCCTTTGAAGCTAAAAAGATAAAAAATCTCCAGTAATAGCAAGACGTTCTCTTACCAGATGTGGATTTAGATCTGGAGGGAGCAACTCAGACAACAGTGTTCTTTCCTATTGACCAGTCTGACCTTCTCTTTGGCTTTTAAAGAAGCAGGGTTGTTTAATTTGTATTAGATAATAGGGGCACTCTTGTGAATAAGGGCGCCGTTGAACCAGTGAAAGTGAGACCAGGAGAACTGACAGATCTATTAGGCCACTGTATATTACTTAAGTGAGTGCCAGAAGAGCACAGTCCAGATCTGCACCCCGAGGTCAGTGCAGGAACATCTGGAAGCTGGTCCACGGATCTGTCACGAGAGCACTGTTGCGTTTGCAGCTGATGAGCTGTCATGGAGGCAAATTAAAATCAATTCAGTTTTTGAATGGTTGGTTAGGCCGCTGATTATGGACAAGAAATTTCACGCTGTCAATACAGGAGTAAACCTTGCGTTTCATTTGGAATGCCAGGATTATAAGGCTCAAAGCTTATTTTACCTGACCAGCTGCATTAGTCAGATTTGCATCATCTTTAATTTTGAGTCCATCATGGCATCATTATGTGTTCTCTGATGTTCCTTGTTTCTGGATTGTTCCATCTGTCGCTCACACACTACCAGGTATGAACATCACGTTCCTCTGAATCGTGTGAGTCCCATAGATGCATTCAGGGGCTGCATTTCACCTATTCACTATAGAAGCTTTAATGTTGAAAAATAGCACACACCAGGGGCAGCATGTAAGCCTGTTACTGCTTTCACAGAGGTAGGTAGGCAGCATGGATCAAGCATAAAGCTGAACCTACAAAGGCAACGGGGGAGATTTTCTGCTGTATTAACACAGACATGCTGCTATATTCAGGGCTTTTGTTTTCGGACTGGATTGCCTTTATCACCTGTGATAACAAAAGCATGTTGTGATGGAATTTATTTCTATTTTATATGATTACTATTACTGCTTTCTCTGTTCTGTTATTTCACTCTTGTAGCATGGTGAAAATGCTGTGCTGCCACATTTCTGTGGATTTGATGAAAAGTTATTGTTGTGTGTGCAGTGTTTTGTTCTGCAGAATGAAGAGCATCCTTTGCATTGTTTTTGCTTTTTCACATTGGAATAAGTAGAAAAAGAGAAGAGCAGACTCAAACCAGCAAATGGAATGTACAGACTGAATATAAAATAATTGAATATGTTACTAGCTGTAGTACTGTTAAAAAGTCAAGTTCTTTTCCAGTTAAAATGGCCATCAAGTGCAGTAATTAACAGCTACAGAGAGAACCAGAAAACCTGTATTTAACAGAAAACTGCGCGGAAGCTTCAATAGCTACAAATCATATCAATTGTCAGTGTTTAACCTTTACCTTTATTACAGCTCTTTTCTGGAGACTTGCATTCAGGTTTTTCAAAGAAATCTTTTTCTTTGAAAAACCTGAATGTTTTTCAATATTTTTCTATCCTTCTTGTAAACACTTCCAAATCGTAGTAGTTCCTTGTAATCCCAATTACAAAACTCAGTTATACTCAGTCCATGAAAACATCTCAAATGGCCAATTTCAATCACCTAGTGCAATTTCTCTCATTTCCTATTTTATGTTCTCAGTAATAGCTTCTTGCCAGTTATGCATCATTGTAGAAAACCCAAGGCATTGAGTTATCGTCTCACAGTGGAACAGAGGCACCCATAGATTTTTTTAAGATGCTTAATGTTCTCCTGTCTTTCAAAGATGAAAGCTTTAAGTGCTGTTAATCTGACAAGGACACTATGGTGTTCTACCAGATCTTTCACGGTTGTTAAGAGTCCCATTATCTCTTTCTTTTAATAATTATTTGAACTCTAGTTCAGTACAAGTGGATTATCTTCTGTCTGATGCCCTCAGAAAGCTCTCCTGTTGCCATTTAGAGAGTTTAAAGTCGGCATAGGTGCGTGGGCAGCTGCTTGTGCGATTGTTAGTGTCTATTTGAAGAGTAACTTAATGTCAGTGAGAGCTTTGGGAACAGTTTTGGTTGGGAGGACACAGCTGTTACTGCACAAAAGTGCACAAAAGTGACGAGTGGACAAATTAAATGCTGGTAGATCTAGTATTATATCTAGTGTTGAGGGCTTTTGTGTAATTTTCTCTTAAATATGTCTCCTGCATCTTTTTGGATGCTGAGTGATAAAAAAAACGATGACTATTTTGACTAGAAATTAAATTAATGAAATGCTGGTCTCTGACTTTTAGTAATGTAAAGCAAGTGTATCGCAAAGGGCAGTGATTCAATCTGATTACCATTTATAAAAATAGTAATAGCACTAATAGTTTAATAATAGACTTTTAAGGGTTAAAGATGAGGGCGCCACTTTAACTCAACCCAGTCAGAAGCTGGTTCATCACTTGAGAGGAGGTTGAGCCGATCTTGTTTTTTTTTTTCCCCTCTTCTGAGTATAAAGGCAGATGGATTCACTATGTGTAGCTTCACACAGACTGAGGTCTGTGTTAAAGGTGGCTTACGGTTTAAACCTCCCACTGACCCTGGCCTTTTCCCCATTGGGTTCCTATTTAATTGGCTGCTGCAGGTGTAAATTGGCCACAGAGAGAGATGTGTGTGGCAGAGAAGAGGAAAGAGTGTGTTATGTATGTGCTGGAAAGGGTTGTGGAGGACTATTATGTGGAGCTGGCTTGCCACTTATCCAAGCAAAAGCATGAAATATTAAAGGCCTCGTCAACACCAAGGCCATCTCATTGCTCCTCAGGGAGATGTGTGTCTGTTTCATAAAGCGGGGGGCTCTGTACGGCTGACCTGGAACAGCAGCTCACAGCTCTGGGCTTCAGAAGAACACAGCAGAATGAACTTCTGACGTCAGACACTACAGTCAATGTGAAGCGGGGGTTCAAACACCGCAGCCTTGCAGACCCCATGGTGACGCTCGTATTGGTCCCTGTTATAGCTAAGAATCTCAAATGCATGCACTCCCGCTGCGTGCTGCTTAATGGTGTCACTTTGAAACAATGACATCCTCCAGCCCGTCCATGAAGAAATGCTTATTACCCGTTCTCAGGATTGCGCTGATTGGCATTTGTTGTGAATCTGGGGAATCTATATGATAGACTAGCATCTGCATAGTCGCTTAGAGGTTCGTTTGTCATTGTTATATTCCGAAAAGATCCGTCTTGTGAAGCCACTCGGTCGACGAGAGTGCGGCGGGTGCACAATCAGCAATGAGGTAATGTGTCATGTAAATGTGATTAAATATTCAAAGTAAACCCTGCCTTTTCTCTGAGGTTAAAATTAGCTAGATTATGCTCTGGAGGCAGCATTGTCAGACGCGTTTGGCATTACCACTAGTGAACATGTGCAACTTTAACTCCTCCCGGGTGCGGCTAATTTCTTTTGTAAACATTGAATATTAGTGTCATTTCAAATGAAAACATCTGTGGCTGTCTCATCCCCCATTTTCTATGTAATTATGTCATTTGTCTAGTCCATTGATTCTGATTTAATGATAGGGAAATCCCATGAATGCGTATAGTAATTGGAGTGTTTGCTTAGTGACATTAGAGTGCGCGGCAAAACGCAGTGCATGACATTTCATTTGCATTGGCTCCAGCCTTTCTGGCGTTTTCATGCCAGAATCTGATTTTGTATAATGCAGAGTAAACTCTGCTGAAAAGCTGAGCTGAAAATCAAATCTGATCATCCCTGGCCTCGTTTGCTAAAGTCCTGGTAAGCATTTTCTAAACCTCGTATAACTCATGTAGCTCAAATTTCAGGGATATAAAAGTGGCATAAATGACATTTTCTGTGTGAATGAGGGAATAGAAGCCATGAGATTTGGGGTGATGGGGGATTGGGGACCGGGTAAGCATTGGAGATCCCCATTTGTAAATATGCCAAGCCGGTGTGCCTCTGATCGGCTTTCAGATAGCCATCTGCAGAAATGACCTACTTTTAAAACACAACAGCCCCCATCACTGTCACTTACAGTACAAAAATCAATATTTGGACTTTCAAAAATATTACACAAAGTCAACTGACAAAGGCCTCTTGGAATATGTACTGAGTATATTTGTGTTCTTGTTCCAGTGTACAGTATAATTCAAGTCATCTCCACTCCTTTGGGGAAACGGCTTCGCCCGTGTTTGGGCGGCTTATCCCGGCGCCACAGTATGAACACTGCTTCCTCTCTCTTGTGGGAGCAGTAGAGCCATCAGAGTTCGCAGGACTTTCGCCAGCCCCTCCTATCAAAGTCATCAGCACTAAATGACACATTAGATGTGCAATTAGACAATGCCCTTGTTATCAGTCATATTAGCTGCGCACGCCCTCCCAAATGGTTCTCATTAGGAGAGAAGCACTTGTGCACATTATCGTCTAATGGGATGCTGGCTGCTGCTTGAGTGGATGCTTGCTGTACAGTTGGAGATAATATCGTGATTTACTGTTAATTGAATGATGCATTCAAAGAACAAAAGTTGTCAGGATCGCCTGACTTTTGGGGTCCCGAAGCATTCTGATCAACTACAAATGGCTTTGGTACCCCAGTAAGGAAACCAACTCATGTCAGTCCAGGTTTACGTTCTAGAAGGGCTTGACAGCACCAAGCCAAATTTCTCATTGCTTAGAAAAATCATGCACTCATTCCATGTTCTTCACAGCAGCGATGCTAATTTCATTATTAAGACTAATGTGTGGGTTGTGCTTTACCCATGTATTGTGGCAGGGGTCAAAGCGGTCACTTTGATATGCCCAAAGTGTTGTGAACTGCTATTATGAATATTTACCACCATTACTCCATGGGGTTTTTGGTACGTGTTACACAGTTGTGCATAGCCTTGCTGTACTAATTGAGACCATTATGTCTAATTGTGATTTTGCTTTTATACTTCGTCTGTCTATAATACTGGTTAATTCTCAGCTAAATTAGTCAGATTGACTCTACACCTCCTAAAGCAGAGTTTACTGTTGTACCAACTGTACCATAAAGTGATTTTATGCAGGCAGATATCAATTCCCTAGAGATACAGACGCAAGTTTTGTTTTAACCTTGCAGGGAAACACATCTCTTGGGTCTCCAAAGCTAGAATCCTTGGTGAGACTAATTACAAAGTAGTTGTGATCCAAATTATGACATATCTGTGATAGCTAAACCTTTGCCACCCTTATTTCTGTCATCGCTACAAGTGAGGAATAGAATAGACAAAAACCTCTGCACCCGCCGTGGCTTCTGTCACTCAGAACTCTGGACCTGTGACAGAAAGAACTTTTCCCAGACGTTATAATCCGTTCGTGTCTCTAATTAAATTCCTGTGCTCACTTCCTCTATGAGCACTTCACGCATTTCCCCTGCTAGCTAAAGTGGCACGCTGATGGATATGGATTCAGAACCCTGTCTCGTGTCCCCTTTCCCTCCCGCTCTGAGGAGCTTTACGAGCCAATCACGTCGCTCGTGCGTGTCACCTCAATTAGGGCCCTGCAGTGTCTCTGGATGTCCCTCATGAGGCTATGGGATTATTTATGAATCAACATTCATTTCCATCCTGCACTAAATCCTCCTACACACGGCTGTAATTTGAATATCAGGCCTGTCAACTTGAAAGTGATAAGCATGTGTGGTGGCGCGCGCGAGAGTGTGTGCATGTTTGATTGCGACATTTATTTGCAAGTTTATTGCAATATGTATGCACGTTTGTATGAAAATGTATGTATACCATATGTCCACTCTTTACTGCACCACATGTAGCCCTACTTATTTGATTGAACTCTGTTTTTCTTCTCACAATAATGGAATTTTGGCAACCGAGCTGCAAATGCACGCGTCCAGCAGTTGCCATTGGTTGTGCCTCCGAGGTAGAACAACAGAAAGCTTAATGGCACTGTAAATTAAAGTTGAACAGTAGCCATAACCAAGATCTATGAGAGTGGCTGCGTTCTAGTGGGCCGGCAGTCCTGTTATTCTGCACTAATGCCTGACTGATGGCGGGAGTGCAGGGTGTCATTAGTTTTGTCAGCCAAGTTTGGTCCGACTCATGTGAGATTAACAAAGCCGGCACCGTGACTTACACTCTGACCTCATCAATCACCCACGTGTTCTCCATATCAGCGGTGCTCAATACACTCCGCTCGCCCCTCTCATTCTCTCCGTCGGCCTGTTTGTCATAGCTGTGCCCACGTAACAATGGGCCTTATCACCATTTTCATAAATGGCCTTAAAAAGCATGAGTACGGGGGACTGACACAGCCGTCAATCAAATGATAAGCAAACTCCGGCAACGCTTCCAGCCAATGAAAAGAAGTTTGGTGGGGTGGAGGGGGAGGATTGAGGGGGGGGGGCTCTTTATCTCTCTCCGCATTGCAGATCTGTCATGCAAATGAAAAACGGAAGGGATCGAGGATATTTTGCTGGAGACAGCTTTTTCCTGCACCTCGTTGTGACCTCTTTGTAAGCGCTGTCTGAGTTGTCAGGGTGACCTCTACACCAAGACTAAAATGCGCGCACACACACACACACACAGACATGCAGACACACACACACACACACACACACAGACTCAGTCATTTAGACAGGTAAATTAACATTGGGTTCCATAATGATATTTTCCCAGATGTCTTCAATCATTCAGAAGGAGCAGAAAGCAATTTTATCTCTAAATGAAGCCATCAGCATTGGATAATGCAGAATATAATACAAGATGATACCATCTAGCCTAGCAAAGGCTGTGTTCAGCTGGAGTGTGCTTGCAGTAATGAGAGAATGGAAAAATACAGTATGTCGCTGACAATATTAGGGTGGGACGATATTTCCTTTATATCAGTATATCACAGAATATCATGGTATACTGATGGATGA
Organism: Alestes dentex; assembly: GCA_037576975.1. Taxonomy (NCBI): domain Eukaryota; kingdom Metazoa; phylum Chordata; class Actinopteri; order Characiformes; family Alestidae; genus Alestes; species Alestes dentex. The sequence continues at coordinate 8,554,439 of JBBIGA010000153.1, read as the reverse complement.
CATATCAGCATACTACTAAATATCAGTATACCATCTATATTATTATGCCACTGTAAATGAATATCATGGTTTACCGATACAATGTTCGACCCTATCATCTATATCAGTATGCCACGATATTCACTTACCATGATGTTGCTTTTCAGTTTTGTTTTATTTTCAGAAATATATTTGATTTAAGCCATTGTAACCCTAATTATAAGAGCATTAAATAACATCCTTATTTCTATTTTGTACATTTTTACACTTACCCGACAGGACCTGATTGTTAACCACTGTTGACCAGATTTACTGAGAAGCACAAAACTTGCACCTCCATGATGATCTTGTGTTTGCAAAATGTGTATAATGGTATCAGCCTTGGATGGTTTTAGCAATGCAAAATCCATTAGTGCTACTGCAAATGTTTAGTAATGGTGTCATTTTCCCCACTGTGTGCCATTTACTGGTTACTTCAGACTATTTTAAGAAAATAATTTAAAACTGTTAAAAATGTTAATGTCCATAGTAAATGTACTATTTGTGTTTTCTGGGTGCTTAACATTTACAATGCTGAGTAAGACTGACTTCATTAATCTTAACTTAAATATCATGATGCTAAAAGTATATTTTTGGAAAAAACTGACATTGGGAGATTTCATTCTATGTTCCTCTTGAATGTGCTTTAACTACAGCAGTGCATATCTGATCTCACTATAATACCGCTGTGTAGAAAATAAGACTGTCTGCAATAAAGTCTAACATAATAGTTATTGATGGTATATAGCAATCGTTTTTTTTTTTATAATCAGGACTGTTTGGATGGGATTTGTTGTTATAAAGAGGTGAGCTAGTATCATTTTTTTACAATTTCTTACCTATTTTTGTCTTATCTGAATCCACCATGTCAGTTATTCTTACAGACTAACACACCTGGAAAGATTCAGACAATTTTTCATGTACTATATAACGAGTTAACCCTGTTCAATCTGAATTCTAGTCTGTGGAGGTTTCTTAATTACAGAGGCCCTAATTTGATTGTTTACTTAAGTTCTTTGTGTCTCAGATTAAGCTGATATATACTGTATACAGAGTGTATACCAAGTTTTCTTCACCCATATTCCATGCAAAGCGGTCATTTCAGACATCCTGTGGTAAAATTACAATAAAACACCACCCTGTGCAAAACTAATCCTGTCAACAGTATCTTAATGTTCTCACAGAACCAGATTTGGTTTGTTATTTTTTCTCTGATATCCAATTCAGGGTTTTGTGTTGGCCTCTAGTGCGGGGAATAATGTTATCTACACAAGTAGCCGTTTCATTTTTCCATCCGTGTTTATGGCACTGCTGTGATGCTTGTATGGAACTCAGATATGAACGTCACTTCCACTGATAGACATACAGCGGGCATTACATTGGATAGAGCTCAGCTAGACCCCTGATGGTAGAAAAGTCGGAGTAATAGGCAGCCACTCTGAATGACGGTGTTGCTCTTTGAATGCAGGTGTATATTGAGGCTCTGTAATCCCTCAAGCATGACGCGGTCTCCTTGTGTTAGGGGGATGGGGGTGATCAATAGAGGAAGTCTATATGGTTTGTCAGCAGCTCCCATGCAGCGGGACCATTCGAGCGTGGCCTGCTTTCTGCCTTTATTTACTCCACTCTGACTCCTCTTGTCTGAATTTCAAATCTGTCTTCAGGGCGCAGAGTGCGTGTGCTCACTCAATGTTGCTGAAATCTCCACGCTTATGTAACAGCGGGACAGAGGCATGTCTAGCAGATGCAGATGAGACACAAAGCTCACACACACACACACACACACACACACACACACACGCACAAACGCACACACACATCACCTTTCACAGCCCATTCCGGAGAGGAAAAGAAAGGCTTCTGGCTTGGGGATGTTTGGGTTATGTGTGTGTGTGTATCTTTACAGCTGCCTGTAAATTTTATATATGATATGTGTGTCAGTAGCATTAAACAGAGGTCATGTGGATGGTTAGCGTGGTTGTTTTGTGTACTTTGACAGCCGTCCCGGGGGTTTGCCTCGAGTTTAAAAAGCTTGATATAGATGACCTTTGCCATTATACATTTTACCATGCCAAAACAGACGCATAGGGAGTCTTGTGGTTTTTGCAGTAAAAACGGTAGCATAGCATCTCTGGAATCACACTTCTACTGGAATGACATTATCATGGCAGCTCTGAGAGACAGCAAACACTTCAAATCTGAAATGATGTGTCACTCAAGCAGCTGTTTGATTTTCCTATTAGACTTGAGGAACAACAAAACATGACGGTTTACTTTTCATGGGCTAGCTTTTATGAAACCAAAAATGTACTGAATTTATTTATTTATTTAAGAAAAAGGGAACCATTTGTCATGCATGAACACAGCACACAGTGTGAACAGTGTGAAATTTGTCTTCTGCATTTAACCCATTCACCCTAGTGAAACATTGGGAAGCCGACAAAGGCACCCAGGGAGCAGTGTGTGGGGACGGTGCCTTGCTCGAGGGTACCTCAGTGGTGCCATTGGCAGTCCTGGGATTTGTACCCATGACCTTCCAAATCACAGGGGCAAATCCCTAACCACCAGGCATACAGCTGATGCAGATGTGTAGCTGAAACCTGTGGGTATGATGGACCACCACCACTTTTATTTATCACAAATAAGCCACATCACTACTGCATGTATGGGGTGATGGAAGGAAAACAGTCGTCTTTATGTAACTTCTAGATTGTGTGGAATGAATCTTACAGTTTCACTTTAAATGTTTAGGAAGTGGGTGGAGGGGGTTGAGAGACAAATATTCTTGAATAACATATTTCATAAATATTACTTTCCTATTACTGTTATAGAACTCTCTGAACTAATGCCAACTGTCCAATGTAATGAGTAAATAGTGGTTGTTCGTAACCTAAGTGTGTCTAATGCCAAAGTTTGATGGGTACAGCACAAACAACCTCCACAACCTCGACTTTTCCACGTTAACTTAACATATTATCAACACGATTTTCTGCCTCATATTACATTTTTTTGATAATAAGTTTGTTCATCTATATTTTGGTCACTTTAATAATCCTCAGTTGATGATCTACAGATGCATAACCTGAATTATGAGTAGTATTGGTGTTAGGATTTAGAATTAGGTGTGGATTTGACTCTGCTACATTCAGTTGCATTCAGATGTGATGGATATTTAGTGAAATGCTGAAAGTGAGGTTGGCATCAACAAATCAGCTACAGTCAACCCTCAAGTAAAGTTGGTGCAGATCAAACATAGCTAGTATCCTCACAGGTCAGTAAACTCCAGGAGAGCTCCAGGTCAGGGTGACAGCAATGGCATAAAGGAGTTGCTTCATGTTGTGTTCCTTATAGTACAGTCTCAGAGGATGACTCAAGGTCATGATCAAGGTCTCTGAAAAACAAGAAAAATGAGGGACAGTGGGCAGGATCACCTGTTACCAATGGACGTCCTGTTTTTTAGGGCTATACAAAAATAGCATGGCGTCAGTGGGCGGTGGTCTGTAATGATGAGAGTGTGTTATAGAGAAATATAGAACACTGATGTATGAGACCTGGCTGGTCCTGGTGATGTATGTATTCAATTTCTCTCCGCTGTCACACTGTGCTATTTCTTTTCTTTACCCGAGGCCAAGCAGGGCATGGGCAGCGACCTGCTTGAGGTGCTCAGCTCCACTTCTCGTTTCCTTAGCTGAGTGTATTGAGTGTGAGTGTGTTTGTGTTGTGTGGGTGTGTGGGTTTGTGTGTGTGGGTGCAGGAAGCTCTCACTCATCTCTGTTTTGCCCACACATCCTTTTGGACAGACAGTGCAATGCAGCAGGCACTGACACACTCATAAATATGAGCTCAGGGAGAGAGAGAGAGAGAGAGAGAGAGAGAGAGAGAGAGAGAGAGAGAGAGAGAGAGAGAGAGAGAGAGAGGAGAAAAA
>JBBIGA010000153.1:8521671-8533738 GCA_037576975.1 Alestes dentex | reverse complement strand
TATATATATATATTAACCACCACAACAATAATAAGTATATATATATACCTGGGCCCTATAAGCCAGCTAAGAGCCTATAGTATATAATCTTTCTACTTTGTCATTTATTTATTTATTTGCATCTACAATTTAGTAGATGATATTTCTCCTGTAGAATTATTTGATGTTTTGTTGTCTTTACTCTTTACCCGTCTTCTTTCCCTGATCCAAGTAAATTAGAAAAAGTCCTAATTCTGATTCATTCTTGTGTGAAACATAATATGACTAGGCTGGGTGTACATTGTCTAGAGCCCCCCAAATAATCAGAAATGAACCAGGCTTCATGTATTGCATCACATTTTCTAAACACATTACTGTTGCCTTTGCTCAACTTACATTTTTCAACTATTATTAGCTCACATTTTTTATTGGCAAAACATTTAGATGCTCTGTAATATAATTGTCTTACCTTGAAATGAGTAACATACATCATCATCATCATCTAGGCACACAGAGCCGCTAACAACATTTGGTGCTCATTGTGTTGGATTAGTAAATGTAAATCGCTTAATAAATACCAGGTCTGTTTTGAAGGCGTATTGATTTCAAATACTAAGTCTCTCCGCACAGCCTCAGACCAAAGTCATTATAAACAGCCTTAACTCAGTTACATGTGAGCTCACTTGCAAATGTTTTAATTTTCTTATTTTTGATGCTTTTTTTTTTTTAGACAAATAGATACATTATTTTAGAATACTGTAGAGTTTAAGAGCAGGAGAATGTTATTTAGCTCTAAAATATTTAGCTGTAATTATCATTCAGCATGTGGCACACGATCATGAAGGCACACAAGGGTGCCTGTAACGTTATTTGTACATTATGCCTGGAGCCACCGAGTCCATTGGGCTCCAAAGGCCAGTCTGGTGGCATTATCATGCGCTGGCGTGCCGACAAACGACGTACACAATGCAGAGGTGATTTATCACCGTGAGAGCCGAGCAGGAGCCAGCTAACTCTCGCCGGCTGACGCAGACAGCACATTTAGCAGACGGTCGATAGGCCTGTTCCTTTGTCTCTGACACACTGCAGGACACACACACATTAACCTCTGCTGGATGTGAATGGCAGGGAGCTGCTCCAGAGGAGCCTGAAATCTGAAATGCATTACTGGCCCCAGATCCCAAAATAGTAGGACGAAATGAATTACAGGCCATTTAGTTTTGTGTCCTGCAGCGATGCCTGGACACACATGTCTCTCAATTTGGAATATAACTGTTTCCACACCTTGAATGAATATTTTGGTATTTCTCTAGACAACACGGTTATATGATTGGCGATCTGTAGAAAACAAAATTAGCATTTTGATTTTGTGGGTTTGCTGTAGGTTTTGGAACATTATTCATTATTAATGAACAAGGTGGAGCACCATTTAGCCAGCTAGCCTCCTGGCATCCAGTAATAGTGGTACACTTTAGAGATAAAAGGAGGTTATGATTCAAATAAAGACACGTTCTAAATATGCATCTGTGGGAATGTGTGTGGGAATGTGTGTGTGTGTGTGTGTGTGTGTGTGTGTGTGTGTGCGTGTGTGTCTGTGCATGTGACTCCATCACCTGCTGACATGTCTGACAGACTTACAGCGAGGTAGAAACCCACAAAACAGCACAAATACTGTCAGATATTTAAACGGTGTCAATGGTGTTAAACATGAACAAGAATGTACACAAACCCAAATTTGGGTGATTACACCAGTAATTGACATAAAATTGAAATTGAGGTTGAAATAAGTAATTGAAATAAGAGGTATAAGTGAAGATCCAACGGCAGGAGAACAGAATAAAGCACAGTATTATACTATCATCATTTCATTATAACTCCTTAGTGATGCATGTGTGGCTGATAATGGAGTATATATGGCTCAGTGCATAGAGGAGTGTGTTAAAAGGTTTTAAAAAGGTCCATTAATACAAAACTGTGCTCTGCTCCCTCCTAATAGAATACAGAAGACTGATAGCATGCAGTGGAATATTTCAATGCGATGTCCGCAGTTTAGCTTTTCCGAGGAGGTTACTTGGTCTCTAATAGAGATAGCTTAAACATTTAAAATGCAATCTGTATGTAAGGGTTGTTTTTTTTCTTTTTTTTTACGAAAGACTAAAAATCCCAAAAATTCTAAATTTCATCATGTGAGGGGTTTCAGGCTAAAGCACGGATCCTGTTGATCAATATCAACAATCATTTTGACATGATCCCCCCAAACCTCAAAAGAAGAGCATATCTGTCAATTCAAAACGCACTTATAATGGAAACCAGCAGGCTGCGGCTGAATTCCCTCAGTAAAGGTTTATGCAAAACTGCCATTACTTTACAACACTTTCATAAATTCTTCCATCAAAAGTGAATTATGAAAATCTGCCATATTTGTAATTTCAGAGATGTCAGGTTTCAGCACCCAGCGTGCTACAAATGGTTCTTAAAGCAATGCCATAGAATAGCCAAAGATAGATTTGTGAGTGTGGAGAATCATTTAGAGGGTTTATATTAAAACTTTCACACTGTTTTGATTATTTTTAGGAGTGTGGGTGGAATCATTTGTGATAATACTTTACCAGCAGAGTGTTGTGGGCAGAGTTTTCGCAGAAACCCTTAGGGCATATCGAAAAAAGCGGAAATTGTTTTATTCGCTGTGTTGCTCCGTGCTCATAAGTGTGATAAAACTTGTTAACCCTACGGAACTAAGCATATTTCATTTTTGAGAATTTGGTGATGGCTCCTAAAACTTGTTTAAATCTGCTACCTGAGGAGTTATAGTTGCAAATGCAACAACAGCACTGAGAATTCCTTATTACCGGAGATGAGAAGATTTCTTTATAGAAGTAGACATTTTTGCATCAGCCCTGAAGGGTTAAATTCAGCTTTTCCGAAACGTTCAGATTTTCTCTTATGCTCGTCTCATCCTAAGATGTAGATATTTTTGTGGTTCAATGTTGTTAAGTGTTCAGTATCCTTATATATTTCAGATATTTATAGAGTTCAGCCACTGCCCAATAACGTCTTTTTATCGAGTTTTAAGTCAAGTTTTTTATTCAGTCCTGGGATGAGAAATGATCTAATTTTTGACCCTGACTGTCAACTGTACAATACAGAGGCAACAAATGGGGGATGCGGTTGAACAACCCGGCATATTCTTCTACTGGCAGCAAAACACATGGCTACACTTGTGTGTTGTCAAGTAATTGGTTTTGTCTTCCATCCATCAGAGGTTTTGTCTTGTTTATGCTGATGAAAGATTAATTCAGTTTAGCAGCTTGGCCTAGTTTGATATGGAACTGTTACAATCATAACTGCTGCCATATTACTTTCTTTCAGCTATTGCATATACATCAGAGCCATTTTAGTACTTCTTTACTGAGCATGAACTAACTACCGATGTCATTCTGAATATTTCTGAGCCTCACACTTCTCAAACTCATTCGACAGTAAACACACTGCATTCAGGGCCCGTTTGAAATTGGGAAATAACAAGTTCCAACTCCGAAAATATGACTGGGTCAATTTATTTATTTTTTGCTCAGAATCACAAGCTTTTATTCATAAATTCCATTATGCTGTCCTCTGCCATGACTGGTTAGACAGAAATATTAAAACCACTATTCAATTACCTTTCACAATTCTGTTGTATGGGATATGTTCGCATTCTTAATATATTAGTGAGGTTTTAGCGTTCCAGTTTGTAATATTTCATACGAGCCCACTAATCTATACAGGTTTTACTGATATGAACACAAATGGCTTTTGATGTGATTTAAACTAATCAAAAATAATAATCGAAAGCACCTGCAAGAACTTGTTTTTATGTTCTTTGTAAAGACGCAACACACAGTGCATGTTTTATGGGCGGTCGGAAAATCCCACATTGGATTTTTCAAGTTTACTGCCATTTATGAGGCACTGTAAACTTGTTAGACTTGTCAGATCCATGTAGGCCCCACCTCACGGCGTACAGGTCTTAAAGGATGTAATGCTAAAGTCTCGGTGCCAAATACCACCACACCTTCAGAGTTATGTTAAGTCCATGCCTTGACTGGTCAGAGCTGTTTTGGCAGTATGAGGAGGACATCCACAATATTAAGCAGGTGGTTTTTATGTTATGGCTGATCAGTGTGTATAGGATATATAATTTGAGTATATTATTCACATTCAGACTGAGATTTTAGTGTTGAACTGCACTGACTGTTATTGGCCAATTTTTAGAGTAAGACTTTACAATAAGATCACCCTTATAAAAGGTTTATAAATCATTTATTATCAGGCTGTTAATCAGGTCGCAGATAAATCATTAATAAGCAGTTATAGACAAGTAACAGTTGTCATACATTGATGCAGGCAATATTTCAATCTTGCTTGTTGCTGAGTTTATCTTGTCCCTTTCTCAGGCACACTGTTAAACTGTCAACTTCAATGTGTTTATTAACATGCTACTACCATTAAAACGCCAGATCTTGCCAAATAATGAGCATGCATCAATGTATGATAACTGTTATAGCTTTTTTTTTTATAGAACTGCTTATTGATTTATACCTACAACCTAATTAACAGCCTGATTATAATTCATTTATAAACCCTTCATAAGTGTAGTCATATTGTAAAGTGGTGCCATTTGTAGTCTGTATTGGTGAGAACTGTACTTTTGCCCGGCTATTTAAATTGGCATACATTAGCCACTTTGATTAAGAGGTTCCTCTATCTCTGCATCTCACCTACAGTCTGCAGGTCAATAATCTCTGGAGTCCTGATACAGAAGTTCATCCTTATCACAGAAGCTCCCCAGCGGAGTCTGAGTGGATTAGCCCTTCAAATCTCAGTCTGAATACTCAATGAAGATTCCTCTGCAAGGTGTGATGGAAAAGCATCATCCCCTGCTGGGAGCCTCAGCAGCACACACTGTTCTTGCCAATAGCTAAAATCTGCCAACCGTGAATGAAAATGGACATCTACACTTTTTTCGTTTTTATTTTTGTTTTTTGGTTTTTTGTCTCTTAAACATGATGTCTGCTGCACTGACATTAACCACTTAAAACCCAAGGTCATCTATGTATGTGGACTTCAGTTCCTCAACTCCGCAACTACATACAGTACCTTGCATCTTCACGCAATGGCAGTTACTGAATCATTTATAGTAGACAATACAATTCATTTTTGAAGGAGAGCTGGGAAAAAAGAATGTTGACTCACATCAGAAGCCAATGCATGCTGATATAAAGGTGTTTTACTAAGAACAGAACGCAAACGTATGAAACAGAATTGTCAGGTAATTGGGTTCTAAAATACTGTAATATTCCTTCAAAATCAATAATGATATCAAAAACAAGATTCAAGTGATGAAAGCCCCCGAATATGACAGAGAGACCATATAAAAAGAGATACGAATTAGAATCAACTCTACTGATCCCGGAGGAAATTGCTTACGTTATGACTGCACAGACACACAAACACAAAGACAAGAACAATTTAAAATATAAAGTCTTAATAAATCCAATAAAAATCCGTAGAAACAAACTCAATACGAAAGGCACTATGATAAACACACAAATGCTGGGTACTAATACTATAGATAAGTCACTTAGTTAAGTGAATTACTAATAACACAAATGGTGATTAGGAGTATGTTATTGCACATAGTAGAGATCAGATGTATATAAGTAAAATTGACTTAAGTAATGATATTCCCATGGTAGTACTATTGCACATAATAATAATAAGATATTGCACATAATGAAATGATTTAGCACCCATTTAGAAAAACTTCACATGATACTGCACATGGTAAGACTATTGCACATAAGATATTGCACATAATGATAATGATAATAGCTTCGTATGAACCATGTACATAGCCTTAAACTGCGGCTTGGTAAACCACAGTGCACAGCAAGCCACGACAAATGTTTACCTCTTTTGGCTGAAGGCCTTTGTCTCTTTAAAGCCTTTATTTAGCTGGCTGGGCCGCCGCCACTAGTGTGCTTAGAGTGGTGTCTGATTTCGGCACTAATGCTGCAAAGCCCTCTCATCCACTGGGAGAGAATTAGACTGCAATTATACCTCCACACAAACAAGACCGAAGGAAAGGATGCTTGGTGGTCATGATCAGAGAGAGAGAGAGAGAGAAACCGAGAGAGAGTACGGGGGGTGGGGGCGGGGATGGCGGCGAGGGTTCAGAATTGGGAGAATGAAGCTTTAGTAATAAGAGATCTAAACACTCTCGTACTCCTGATTAGCTATTCCGTTTTAGTTCATGCCACAATTTTTTATGTAATTACATATAAATTGCCCGCTGTCCTCAATTCAATCTACAACATGCACACTAAATAAGCATATCAGAAGGGATATTGCTTCTGTTAGAGCTTTCACTGCCAATTTGGCCGATTTGTTAAGAGAAAATGTGAGGAGCCGCATGGATGTGGCAACCTCCCCAGCAAGCAAATGGCAAAGGGAGCTGATGTTCACGTTCGGGGATTTAACGATGAGGACTTTAAAAAAAATTTAAAAAAAAAAAAGGAAGAAAGAAAGAAAGAAAGAAAAGAAATTTCCTGAGGGGATAAATAAGTTTCTCCAAACTTTTTAAAGGGGATATCTGATCTCGTTTAGTTTGCTCTCATTGCCTTGATACGCTGCTCACGCTGGATTGCTTGGGCTCCTGCTATTTTTTTTGACACAAGTCAAAACAAAAGAAAACAAGTCTGCGCTAGCGGATTGTTCCGTCTTTATCTTTTAATCAGCGTAAACCTGACACTGCGCATGATCCCCATTCAAAAGCATTAGAGCAGTCCTCCCTGCTGCTCTCTCCACAGGGCAGGGGCTCATTTGATCCTGAATGGAGGAGGGAAGGAAAGACTGATGGAGAAAAGAGAGAGAAAGAGAGCGAGAGAGAGAGAGAGAGAGAGAGAGAGAGGGAGAGGGAGAAAGAAAGAGAGAGAGAAACGGCAGGTGCTTTTCCTCACCCCTGGCCTCCCCCTGCAGTGTGTGGGCTTTGAGGATTCCTCCACTTAAAGAGCAGCTGCTTCCTTCGACATCTCTCCCCTCCTCCACTCTCCCATCCTTAGCAGCAACCAGTCATTCCTCCATCCTTGTTGTAAGTCGCTTACACTGCCTGGCAAAAGAACATCTAGCTTTTCAAAATGTTTTTAACCCCTTAAACTGCAAGGGCAGCTGTGTATGCCCCCACTTCAGTCATGCTCAGGTTCAATAGGTAAATAAATAGGTAGGTATTTTTTGTCAGCTTGTAATAACTTGCTGTGTTAAAAAGGAGGGTTTTTTTTCTTTCAAAAGATCTAAATGTTAAACTGAACATCAGTAAATGACACTGATTGTAATATAAGGCATTTTTCTTTTGTAAAGACTCATTCAATTTGTATCATTAGGCCAGTGCTAAGTTAAGTGCAATGTTGCACTCTCTAAAACTATAATTTAGCTTTGTTTATCCTTATTAAATAATGGCTCAGATAGCAGAGATTTGGTTTTATTAATCCCAAAATAAAAATGTGCATGCTCTTTACGCTTGAAATGTAATGGCACAGTCCATTAATTGACTGCGAGAATACACCTTACACATCAGCATTTTTGTTACATCTAATTTTTTGGGGAGAAGGTTTGCATTTCGCCCATAAACAAGCGTTCATTTTACAGTGCAGAGAGGGAGTGCAAGTGCGGCTTCTCTTCATTGTGTATACGGTAACATCATTGGAAATCTAGTTCTCTATACTATCTATGAACGCAAACAAGGATCCTTCAGAGGACAGACTGATACTGCATGTAAAATGTACAATGTGTAGCTATTGCTCTCAAGCTATAGTTTGTTCGTGTTGACTTGTTGAGCAGACTTGGCATTTATAGTGTAGACATCCATGTGTTTTAGCAACTAGATGCCCTATTTAGTTGCATTTATATTGCTGACATATTATTGCATACATAACAGGGAAAACTCCAGAGCCATTAACATAAATAAAGGCAATTTAAATAAATAAAGTGGGCCCTTATATGTACGTGTGAACACACCACACAGTGTGAACAATGTGAAATTCTTTCTCTGCATTTAACCCATTCACCAAGTGAAGCAGGGGGCTGCCATCAATGAGGGGAGCCCGAGGAGCAGTGGGGATCGTACCTTGCTCAAGGGAACCTCAGTGATGAATCTAGCAATGCTGGGATTCAAACCTACAACCTTCTGATTGCAGGGGAAACTCCCTAACCACTATGCCACCACTTGCTTCAGGTTCTTCATCTGGGTAAATAGTCCTGTAAAACCTGTTGTATTTGATTCCTTAAAGAGCATTTATATATTGGTTCTATACAGCTCCAAAAAATGTTCCACCACTTCTTCAAGTTACAGATTTTTATTTTTTTTTGGTGCTATAGAGAACCCTTCTTACCATGAATGTACTCTGGTTTCACTCGGGCTGTGCTTTCACAAATGAATTTGCCAAAAAGTGTCCTCTGGAGCAACACCAGAGGAGAATCACTTTTAGATCCTTTCAGGTGAGTGGTTTCAAGTGTGTTCTGAAAGAACCATTCCAAATCATTGAAAAGCTCTTTAGGTAGCCAGAATTAGTTGTTCCATGGTATTGCTGCAAAGAGAGGGGTTTTTGGCACCTTTAATATTAAGAGTGTGGTTCACTCTTAAACAGTTTTTTTTTCCTTGTATCTACTCCTCACTCTCCCACACATTTTTCCACTTAATACAGAATGTGCCCTGCTTGAGGCATGCCTTGCATTCATATGAGCCTTTTGGGGGCTTTTAAAGCATTCCCCCATTTGCCCTCTCATTCCTCTCCTCCCTTCGCTTTGATCCGAGCAGATCGACCTACGCGGAGCACGGCAACCGCATTCCACGCCAGCTGCCACCGGCCACTATTCAATTAGCCTGGGTTTCAGGGCGCAAATAACAAGAGAGAGCAGTAGCGGGGAAGATCCGCAGTGCTCCTGCAGGACCACGGGCCAGTCTAACCTAGTTCCATCTGAATGATTATCTCTCCTTTGATGAATTCGAGCAGTTGATTAATGCAGTGCTATCAGACACACTGTCCGTTTGCACGCTCGCACTCTGCAGCCGCGGCCCTGAAGGCATGCGACACAGTGTGAATGCAACACTTCCAACCATATTTTTAATCACGCCCTTCACTGTCCTAGCACACCAGCAACTGCTTACAAGAATGAGAGTTCCTTTGTCCACATTCGCGCTCACAAAAGGCACACCCCAGACAATAGAGGCAGCTCTTTTCGCCATCACGCACCACACCCCGCCCCACGACTACGTCGGGTCAGCTGTAACTGATCGGCTCAAAACATCCACTGTGGGACCACTCGCATATATGCAAATGCTAATTTTTTCCACCTCCGCTATGGGAATTAGTTTTATGAAACATTTGTGCATGAGTGAACTCAAATACTGATTGAATCAACTCCAGACTGATGAAGTTGAAAGGCTTACAAAGTATTATGTTGTCCGGCGACCAGGCTCAACCCAGGGAAAATAAACTCAACAGTCCTTTAGCACAGAGTTCTGTTTGTTCTCTGAGCCGTGTGTGTCTGAGCGCGGATGTTTGATCACGGGCCATGGGAGCTTTTTCGAAAATGACATCCATGATCTCCCTGAAACATTAAAACGGAAAGTTTTGCAAATGTTTGCACGATAAAATCATTCAGATGTAACCGGGCTAATTCTGACTGATTTGATGTGGACCTAGAGAAATCTGTGGAACTGGCCGAATACAGTGGCTACTCTGAAAAATAAAAAAAGCTGGCAAGTTAGTAAGTGTTTTTTTTTTTTTTTTTTACAAGATATTATTTCACATCGAACCATGTTGAAAAGCTTTGTTAACATTAAAATGGAATTACCAACTTGCCTTTTAATTCTCAGGAATTAGGATCAGAAGTCACTTGATTCATCATTTACGTTAAAATGCATTATTAAAACATCTCCAGAGACAGATTTGGTCTATTGGTCCGTTCATTTAGATGTTCCCATGAATTGTAAAGAGCAGCTGATGTTTATAAATTATGCATAAAAAATGGAGATGCAAGGTTTTGTTCCAACAGCAATGATAACTACGTTAGAATAGTGTATCAAAAATAAAAGAAGGCCTAAAAAAAGCTTTTAGAGGGTTAATGGTTAATGGTTGCATTGACAAGCATTAGCCTTTTTTTATTTCCCTTTTTTTTATTTTTTTTTCCAAACAGCCTACAACAATTCACCTTTTTGGTCTGATTTCTCATGCCCACCTCTAGCTAATTTTGTAACGCACTGAGACAGCTGCTCTGAAATAGCATTTGCCAATACTGCGGAGACTTGCGTCATCCGGCACCTATTTTAACATGCTCTAGTTTGAAACATGGCTGCAATTTACTTATACGTCTCCCTGTGTGTGAATCAGTCCTGAGCTGTGGAAGTGATGGGTTGCGGGCCCGTACTCTGGGTCGAGCTCTTTGTATTGTTAGTGCCGCTGAATGGGGCCATCTGCCTGCTGCCTGCTGATGGCTGTCTTGGCTGGTTGTTCTTGAACAATAAGGACATGAGGCCTGGCTTTTGTGGGCAGGCGTCAGGCCGGACAATAGTGGGAGAGATGGGATGGCCAGCGGCAGGCTAGCGGAGTGCTAGTCTAACAGGCACACTCAGTAAACAACAGCACTGATAAAGCCCCTCGTAGACAGATTAGCCCGGCAGGCGAGAACAATGTCAACGATGCTAATTACCCTGCGCTGCATGCACAACACATACACAAGCTTTCTCTGAGACACACACACGCCCACACATATACTAACTTAAAACACACACACACACAGCCTCTCAGTGTGACATCTGCAACATTCACACAGCTTCACTGCGAGATCTACGCACTATGGTGCACCCAACACAGCACGCGCACACGTCTTATTGTCACACATGTATACATAGTATTTGCCACACTATACAAGCCATCTGTATAAAATGATGCATTTACATGGGGTAATGCCTGTGTTGATATATTTTATTCATATGGAATAGGTGTATACATTTATTCTGACAGACTATTTTAGAATCTGTGCTCTTCTCCAGAAAGTTTTGCGGTGCCGCACTCAGCACCGGCTTTTGTTCTTCGCCAGATCCTTCATGGAGATTCGTTTTGTGTTGCACCTGCCTTCTGCTAGATGACTCATCCATTTTCTGACATTTTTGTTCTGTTCTGCATCCTCCTGCTTCAGCCCCAAAGCGAAGCTCTACTGTACACATTACCCCGACCCCCCCCACCCCCCCACCCCACCCCACTAGAGCACAGAGCAGAAACACAGAGCACAACTGTCACTCTGGGGCCTTTGAAACCTGCCAAAATATGTCTTCTTCTCTCTCTGTCTCACTCCCATTCTTTTATTTTTCACCTTCTCTCTCCACACATTCCCTCTCTTTCTCTCTTTTTCTCGTCTCACGTTCCCTCACTCTCTCTCTCTCTCTTTCTCCTTTCACATTCTCTCTCTCTCTCTCTCTCTCTCTCTCTCTTTCTCGTCTTACATTCTCTCTTTCTATTTCTCTCTCGCTCTTTCTCTTCTTACCTTATCTCTCTCTTTCTCTCTGTATCCTTCTCCTTTCACATTCTCTCTCTCTCTCTTTCTCTTCTTACATTCTCTTGCTGTTTCTCTCTCTGTCTTTCTCATCTTACAATATCACTTTCTCCCTCTCTCTCTCCCATTCTCTCATTTGTCTCACATCACTCTCTCACCTTTTCTCTCTTTCTCCCTCTATTTCTCTCTCTCCCTCTTTCTCTCTCTCTCTCTCTCTCTCGCTCTCTCTCCCATACTCTCATTTCTCTCACATCGCTCTTTCTCCTTTTCTCCCTTTCTCCCTCTCTCCTACATTCAGAGTCTGTCTCTCTCTTTCTCTCTCTCTCAAATCACTCTCTGATTTTCTCTCTTTTTCTTTCTCTTCCCACATTCTCTCTCTCTCTCTCCCATTCTCTCATTTCTCTCATCACTCTCTCATTTTCTCTTTTTCCCTCTATTTCTCTCTCTCTCTCTCTCTCTCTCTCTCTCTCTCTCTCTCTCTCTCTTTCTCCATCCA
>JBBIGA010000153.1:8504344-8515112 GCA_037576975.1 Alestes dentex | reverse complement strand
TATAAAAAAAGAATTTAACAAGCATCACAATAAATCTACAGGTTTTTATTAGGTTATGCCACTGAAGAACCATTCCTGGCACAGTAACCAAAACGAAACAGTTTTGCCATTTTAGTTTAAAAATGTGCCCTTCGTAAAAAGCACATTGAGCCAGGACCATTTTTGTTCATCCTGCTGCTCTGTTTTTCTCGGGTTTTCTTTCAAAGTCTAGACCCTTTTGTCCTGAAAAGGCAGGAAAACAAACACACACACACACACACCATAGCATAATGTGATGTTAACTTTCATGTTTTCATCAGCCGCTCTGGGGGGATCAAGATTGCTCTTCTCTTCATTATGAACATGCTTAACAAGTACCAGCCAATGAGTCACCCTGGCTTTCATCCTCTGGCCCACAGGCCACATTAAAAGTCACTCCGGTCTTTAATTCGTCTGTGACAAAGGCAGTCTCTCACTTAACCAGTGCAGGACATTTGAAGGACATTCTGTACTTCTAGCCCGTCCTAGCCCCTGTCTTGGGTCATTTTTCAGTAAAATGCAGTTCTGTGCCTTTCACAGAAGCCAGTTTTAGAAATAGCAAAATATATTGGAGTGAATTGAGAAATGTTAGCTGGGCTTTTGTATTGTCTTCCACCGCAGGACCCTTTTCTTCTCATTAGCGGAGGGAATGATGTTAGCAGAGCAGGGGATTTCCTACCCATCCTCCCCTTAATCTTTCACATTCAAGAGTGTTTTGCTCCATGGCCAATTCTCCTCTCAAAGTTCGTCCACAGTCACTCTTTGAGGGAACAGTGCCACCTTGTGTTCGGGGTACCTTTGCCCCATGTTTGAAGTGAATTGGATTTAATTTAGGTGATAATAATAATAATAATAATAACAATAATAATAACAACAATAATAATAATGATGACGATGATGATGATGATGATGATGATAAGAAGCAGAAGAAACAACAGCACTAATAACTAATAAGTTAATCAGAGACCAAGTCCAAGCCTTTGCTCCAATCACTCACTATTACACTTTCCAATAATTCAAACTGATTCAAGTGATTTAATTAATTAGTTGTAACTGATGACAATTAGTGCTTGATCAGCTTGGTACGTAATCGGTGTGGTAGGAGCAAAAGCTTGATTGGATTTTAATCATGCATTGCATACATTGCATTCAAAGCACTGTACCATGTCATTGAGCATTTCCTGTTATGTACACATACACATTTTTAGGCAAAAATATGATATGAGCAAAGAATGAGGATAACTACAAATAAAAGAGGTTTCTAAAAAAAAACCCAAAATGACAAGCATTCACTAAATCAGCACAATTAGTGTGAGTGTGCTCAGGCACAGGTGCTGAATTAAACAGAGCAGATGTGTAATTTGTCCAAAAGTTCTAAACTGTAGAGAAACTTTCTCTCTTAGAGGGTAAATAATCTGTATTTCTGTCCATCACATTAACCCAGCTAACTCAAGCCTACTGAAATAAATGACCTTTCAATATAAATGTTATATGTTCTCAAGGGCCAAGACATTAATGTGTTGACTCTTTACTTCGTTTGTTCCACATGTAGATGTTAAAAGCACCCAGAAGCGAATGTGTTAAAGTACTTCAGACGGTAGATGAGTACAAGAAAAGGACACATTAATTATAGGAGTGCACACAGATCAGAACAGTGCAGGAAAAAGCTGGTTTATAAATATGTTCTTTTAACAGATTGAAATCACTGCGCCGCTGCATGTCTTTTTAATGCGCTTAAAAGCAGAGCTTTTTCAGAAAAAGCCTTATTCCCTGAAGATTTTCTTTTTGTTTGGGACAAAATTTTATGTCGCACATGAAATCATTGAAAAGCAAACTAGCAGATTATGATGCACATTTTCATGTTTGGTGCACTGAGCAGTAGCGTTGTTCTCTTGGTCTTGTTGGTTTATCCCTGTTCTTTTTTGCGAATTCATGTTGCAAATCTAAGTTATGTGAGTCATATGAACTTTAGAGAAGTCCGGCGTTTTGTGAATGATATTAAAATACAGAGAAGAATCATTTTTATGGATGTCCTGAGCATCATTGCAGCTGTTCTTCTTTTAATAGAGCAGCTACATCACATATTAAAACACTGTATTAATGTCTTCCTATAAAACATATACTTAAAATGCCTGGTTGTATCTGTGTTTGTCTGTATCTGTTGTTTGAGTGCTTGTTGTGTTTGTTTGTGTCTGTGTCGGCCTGCTCTGCACACCTCGTGCAGTAATTAAACTCTAAGGACTCAGTGAGCTAAATGGGGATATTTTTGCGTGCTCGCGCGTCCCCTAGGAGGCCTTGCCACAGTCTACCTGACATAAAAGAACCCCCCCCCGCCACCACACAACATTAACCCAACTCGTACATCTGTCAACACAAATTCACTCCTCTGACAACGCTTGTCTGGAAATGCAAGGGTACTTCTGAAAAAGACTGTTTGTCATGGCTTTGTGCTGATTATCTTTAATTGACGCTAATGCTGCTGCATACCCAGGAGCTATTACTTTGGATTTGAGTGAGGGGAAAAAATACTGATGCCACTGAAGCCGATGTTGTAAACAGCAATTTTCACCCTGTAGACACAACTCCGAGAGCAGTGCATTAGGCCTAATGCAGCACTGAGTGCACGATTACACCCATATGCTGCATTTATCCTGACAGAGAAGATGCAGTTGAAAAATAAAGATAAAACAAACACGTCCCCTTGCCATTTTTAAAGAGCAGTCAATCGCGGGGCAGCCTCTAAGTACCCCTCCCGGCTCTTTCGTACCCTACTTTCCTCAGACTGCATCAGAATAAAGAGCTGCCAACAATCAAACAAACGTGTAAGCACCCCGGGCGGGACGGATTGTGCCAGACAAGCACCAATTAAGCAAAAATAGGAAATTAAAGCAGAATCTCCCAATGAGGAGGTATTCAAGGTTGCTTACTCCATGCATAATTAACTCGGGGCTGGAGATCGTTATCACGTTGACTTAAAAGGAGCAGCTCGTTAAGAAATAGTCAATTACACCCCTGGGAGGTGGAGAGCTGCACGAACCAGACGGGGTTAATGCATTCACATTTGACGCATACCATTAGGTACCCACCTAGGGATGAAGAGGGGGGAATATATTTGTGTGCATGGGTCAGAATCCCCTCAATTGACTGAATGGTTAAAGCGCTAGTAAAGTGAGAAATCACATTTACACAGAGTCCACTCCATACCCCTGACAGCTGTCGAACAACTATCGCTTGACATGTTGGCTTCTGGAGCTACAAGGCTAATGTAGTCAACAAGTAATTGAATCTTACACCAGACCAATAAACAGTGTGTAAACTACGTATCTAAGTCTTGCCTTAGCTCTTGTTGTGGTTTCTGACACCCAGCAACATACTGTTATTTAAAAAAAAAAAAATTGATGAGGACACAAATGGCTTACAAAACAAACGGCCTCTACCTGTAAACTAAAAGTTCTGGACCAAAGAGTCCCCTAATTTAAATACCATCAGACTGTGAATCTGAAGGAAACTGTGAAATTGAAGACCGAAGAGCATTCTAAGGTAATGGAAACTGCATCATAACATCCAGGCACTGCCTAAAGAAGACAGTCTGCTTCCGTCTGATAAAAAGCTTGGCAGAAACATTGCCCTTCAGTAGTACAGTGATCACAAGCACAGGGCCAAAGCAACATAAGGATGTCGAATGTCCTACATTGGATAAGTTAAAGTCCAGATCTGTTGTTCTGTTTAAAAACTGTGGTCCACATGCATCACCAACCTGAACAACCTGGAGCAAAACAGCCAGGAAGAAATGAATGAAATTAACAGTCAGTGTGCAAAGCTGGTAGAAACAGACTTGAAGCTGATGGATTAAAAACTAAAGTTGAGTTGCATATCATAATAATAACAACAATAATAATCATCATCATTATTATAATCAATGATGATGATGATGATGATGATGATTGTTGATATTATTATTATTCTTTGGTTCCCTGATATGAAACTCTCATAGTACTTTTGTTTTATTAATGTTCTGTTAATATTATTGTTACTATTATAAATGAATTAATATTTACATTGTGATACCATATCTTGAACAATAGAAAATACAGTGATATAAATGTGAGTTCATTTCACCCACCGCTAGCCTCAGGCTGCCTGTTTTAGCTAAGTGACACACAGGGAGTCCTCAGGGTACAACAGGCTCGACATACGACGTTTCGAGTTGCGACGTTCATTCCCACTCCCACTCAGCTTACACCGTTAGCCTTGTACTTGCGGACTACGTGGGCGAACTAGTCTGGTTGCGCACAGCGGAGGTATACGCAGTAATTCAGTGTATGAGTTTTCTTCTTCCTTTTTCTGTGGCTTAGTTGTGTTTTCATGATTTTACAACTGTGTTAGGATCGGTAAGTGACTTAGGCTAGGGTGTGTTTCGACTTACACCAAAATTCGGGTTACATCACTGTCAAAGGAATGGATCTGTGGCGTAACTCAAGGACCCCTGTACTTTTGTCTGTTTTTATTTACAAGAGTATGTAATACAATGTCAGAAACCACATAAGTGAGTCTGGTTCTGACTACTTGACAACTTGATACAATTTGAGGAAAGTATGCGAAGATTTATTTACATAAATACGCTAATGAGAATTACTTGTTTGCTCCATTAGCCTGGTAGCTCCAGGGCAAAACATAAGAAGCAAACTCTTGGCTGAGTGAATATGTTTGACACAAAAAGAAGACATGTGCAAATTTCATTTAAAATATTCTTTTGCACTGTTGTGCAGGAAGTGAACGGCACATAGCAAAGTCTTTTACTCTTTGTTTAGGTTTGGTATGAGCTTGCCTGAGCGTCAGACAGGCTAGCTGGTCAAAGTAATCATCCTGAAAGGCTTAATGAGGTTAATGATAGTGACCATACTGCTTCTATTATTTATCACCTTAATGACTGCTTTTTGAAGGCAGCTATCCTTCATGTATTAGCGAACTCACCCCGAGGCCTGAGCAAGAGTAAACAAACCAACGTGTGAGAAATTAAATATGCAGGGTGGAGATGGAGCTTAGTGAACTGAAGGGCAAATGGAGTCGCTGCGAGTGCAGAGTTAGCATCCCTGCTACGGGATTTTCATATTATCACTGAGCTGCATCTGGATGTTGTTTCATCTGTAGTGAAGATAGAGAAGCACCTGTGAAGTCTTTGTGGAGTTCTGCCTCTCCTGACACTCACTCCTGACACACCGCACCTCCCGTAGCCTGCAGTGAGTGTACACGCTGGTGGAGCGAGACTGTTTCTTTCTTCACATGCTCCAAGAACACCGTTCTGCTGTGTTCTCCACTGCTTCTGATGCCTTGTTTGCATTTTATCTTCTTTTAGAAGCTTGTGGGTTTGTGTGGTTTGTGTGTGAGAGACAAGGTGCATTTGTGTGTGTGTGTGTGTGTGTGTGTGTGTGTGTGTGTGTGTGTGTGTGTGTGTGTGTGTGTGTGTGTGTGTGTGTATTAAACGTTGTCAGCATTCATCTGCATCTCCGTCTACCATCAAAGCAGGTCCCTCCATTCCACTGAAGCACAACTTGCCAGGCTCGCATATTAGAGACAACCTGTTTTCTTCTTGCTGCTCTCTTAAAAATAACAATGCCAGAGAGGGGTTTTTTGCGGGACATAAGGAACCATTAGGATCCATAAGGAACCATTTCTGTAAAGGACATGCGTGAGTGTGAAGAACCTTTTTAAAGTTAAAGTTTAAAGGACTCCGCACAAAGTAAAGTAGGATCTTTTATGGCCTCACGCAAAGAGGTCTGTGTGGTCCTTATTTTTAAGAGATGCAAACACAGCAGCACTTAGAGCATCTTCATATGGTTGCAGTAGTGCGTGTTATTTTTTTTTAATTGATTTGCAGTTTTGCTGTTTTGGTGATTCTAAATTAGCACCGCAGAGGACCACAGTCAGCAAGACTGTGAGATTTATTCAAAGAGGTTTGGGCATTAAAGGCCAGTGCAATACTATTTTTTTTTTTCAATCCAGTACTAATGTTTGTAGTCTTTTTGTTTTCTTTTGTTTTGCAGATGATGTTATACTTTGCCATTTTTATCACTGTGAGAGGATTCTTTAACGATAATAACCCTGGTGTTGTTTTATATAGGTTGTGAAGTTGCAAAGCACTCTTTTATTGCCCAGAGTGACACGAGTGACACACCGGGCCTGGACGTGTTATTTCTAGCTAAAAAAAAAATAAATCTGGTCATCCTGAGCTTTTCACACATGGGCGGGTTAACCAAGAATTGTGCAAAAAGCAAAGAAATCACAAATAATGAATGAATATAGGGATCAAAGAAATATCATAGTAAATGGACAAAGCATACAAATCGCATCCTAATTCAACACGGCTGTGCTGCATATCTTCTCAAATGGCACCACTTATTGCATTTTGTCTTGAATAAGCTACAACAATACCTTGCATAAAAGTACATCTCCAGGGGGCACCGGAGCACTGAAGGGTGGGAGTTCAAGAACATAAACTAGCAGCGAGTGGCCCAATATTTCTTAAACATGTATTACTTGTATCCATCCTCTGAATATAAATATCTTTATCTTTGTATCTATATCTTTAATACCTTTATGTGTCCTTAAATGAAAATGAGTTTCTTTGTACAAGCCCTAAATTATGGCATGGTGCTGTAACTGTAAGAGCTTCAAAAACAAATAGGTTATGCAATGTTTCCATGCAACTGAAATCTGTTGTACACACTAGCTGATATAGTGCTGCATATCGCGTGCTTGTGTAATAAAATCACCTCGCTGTGTTGTCAGCACTGCAGAGTGGAGTGTAAATAACTGCTGCTCTGGAACAGTTTCCCTCAGCCACCCACACACACTCTTACCTCCCACTCAGCGCCGCTACATACAGTCGCTGCAGCCCTGTTTGCCTCCGGCGAGTACGGCACACTGCTCACCCTGGAAACCTTTTACTTTTCCTTTCATGCCCGCTCTGGTACATCAAACTTCATGACTGTCCTGCTTGGGTGTTTTTTTTCCAGTGGGAGTGTGATTTTTGTTTTTACTGGTAATAGTAATTAGCTGGCTTGTAATGGGGAACAGATTTCACAGATTTGTACTGTGTAATCTATCTGTCTGTGGTGATAAATTAGAGAAAACAAATTAATAAATGAGCGGCATAATAAGTGCAGAAGCTTCCAGACAGGTGTACTAGCAGTTAACATCCTGTCATCCTCTGCGGCCTGTTTAAAAGTACTAGGCATAACCAGCTGACCTTGGTTTCGGAAGAAGATGTCAAGAGGAAAATTTCAAAGTGACTTTTAAAGAGGGGGTTTGGCTGGCAGCCTGGTGGTTAGGGAGTTGCCCCTGTGATCGGAAGGTCATGGGTTCGAATTCCAAGATGTCGTCCAGACACATTGCTCCCAGACACGCTGCTCCCTAGGCGCTGCCTCGCTGGCAACCCACTGCTTCACCGAGGAATTTCACCTTGTTCATACTCTGTGGTGTCCTGTGGTGTGTTCACGTGTGACTTTAAGGGCCACTTTACTATTGTTGTGTCAGGAGCTTAAATCATAAAAATTACTCAACTGGCTTGTATTTCAATAGGAACAGTAAATGAAGTGATAGCTGAATTAGATCGTTGGGAAAGACATCAGTAAACAGACTTTTTGGTAGAAACGATGGTAGAAGTGCACATTCAGTATGATGGTATTGCATCAGTGTAATAAGTAAAGAGAAGTAATAGACTGGCTGCTTCTTAGGTGACATAGAGCAGACCGTGCCTGCCAGGACTAGACGAAGAAGTATATTATAGGAATTCAAAGCATTAACTCTTCCATACAAAGGCGAAGGCACAATAGAAACTTTAATGGTGTAAAAACCACGGGCACTGGTCTGCAGAGACATGGAAAGAAGCGGTATGGTTAGATGAGTCATCCTTCATCATATTCTCCATACGTGGGCGAGGCCTCAATGCTTGACCACTACAGTGAGGAAGTCTGGTGGTTCTGTCATACTGTGGGGAGCATTTTGCCTGTATGGTTGGGATCCTCCTTGAGGGAAGGGTCACTGCAAACCAGTGTGAATTTATTCTGACTGATCATCTTTATCGTGCCATGAAACATTTCTGTCCTGATGAGAGTCGTCTCTTCCAGGATGGCAATGACCCCATCCAGAGTATCAGTGAATGGTTTAGTGAGAATAAAATTGCTGTAAATAATATGCTGTGAATAATATGCTGTGAACTACAGTCACCAGATAACCGATCACCTATAATGTAATCTGGGTGAGTTCAAATAATAAGTGTACAGAACGTAAAACACAGAAAACTGTCTTGTCGTACTAATTCAGCACCAGTGAACTCAGAATATTAAGACAACCAGTTTTAAGGAAAGCATACGGGAGATTTTAGAAAAAATTTTAAATATCAGTTTAGACAATGGCTTTTCCATCTTGGCTCTTTG
Source organism: Alestes dentex (assembly GCA_037576975.1). NCBI lineage: Eukaryota > Metazoa > Chordata > Actinopteri > Characiformes > Alestidae > Alestes > Alestes dentex. Next base: position 8,506,656 of record JBBIGA010000153.1, on the reverse strand, counting down.
TGGCCCATTTCTGATACATTTTATCTGTTAATTTGTCTGTTCTATCTATCTGTCTGTATAATTATCCATATTTAAATTACCCAACACATTTGCAGATTATCATTGGAAATCAACCAAGAATAACAGCTTCATAACAGAACTAGGACATCTTACACACTGAGTAATTACATAAGTAGGCATTTGGTGAAAAAAAGGTGTGCAGATTCATGAGTCAAGTACTGTTTACATATTATTTATATAAATAATTTGGAGGTGATTTTATTTGTCCAAAGAAAGCTTAAGCTACTCACTAACCAATATACCATACAAGTGACACACTATATGGGCAAAAGTATTGGGATGCCCCGCCATTACACCAAATGGAGCCTTAATGACATTGCATTCAAATACATAGATTTTAATATGGAGTTGGTTCCCCCTTTGCAGCTATAACAGCTTCTACTCTTCTTGGAAAGCTTTCCACAAGATTTTGGAGTTTCTGTGGGAACTGGCACCCATTCATTCTGTAGCGCATTTATGAGGTCAGACACTGATGTTGGACGAGAAGGCCTGGCTTGCAATCTCCATTCTAGTTCATACCAAAGGTGATGGATGGGGTTGAGGCCAGGGCTCTGTGCGTGCCAGTCAAGTTCTTCCACACCGAACTCATCCAACCATGCATTTATGGAGTTTGTTTTGTTCACTGGTACACAGTCATGCTGGAATAGAAAAGGTTCTTCTCCAAACTGTGTCCACAAAGTTGTCCAAAATATCTTGTTGATCTAGACTGCCCTTCAATGGAAGTAAAAGGCCTGGGTGAAAAATGGTTGTGTCCCAATACTTTTGTCCACATAGTGTAAAAGCACAGCGAATATTACATGAAAGAAACATTTCTGATTACATGTCCTAGATATCTTCACGAATAGACAGTTAAGCCTAGTTCACTCATTTATATTTAAACAGTCAGTAAAGCTGTCAGATTTACTTTTTTTTGAGCAAAAGAAGTATGACAAAGGGGGAAAAAGCCTAAAAGACAACCAGCTGCCTGTTTTATTTTGTTTTTTTTAACAACAATCCTGCCCTAATTTCTCTTATTTTGGGAAGTGTGATGTGTTTTTGCTGAGAAAAAATACTAACCTTTAACCCAAATCATCATAAATACTGTAAAGATGTGTGGATACTAAAGGATGAAAAACTTAAGTGTTGAACTGAGGGCAGATGATATGCCTGTAGAAAAAAAAAAGCAAACTCCTGCCATATTGTGTTTCAATATATATATATTTTTTAAATGTTTTGACTGGAAACCGGGACTACAAACCAGCGTGATGTATAATGTAAATGATTCAGCATGTATTTATAACATAAAAATAGATCTGCTAATGAATTCCTCCTCACGTTTCGATTAATGCATGTGTACGATCTAGCAACCTTGATATGGCAGTGGAGTCACTTTCAAAGAACTTGGAGAAAAAAACAGCCTATTGTATGAAGCTACTGTTCTAATACAGTAATCAGTCTGTGTCAACAGTGAATGGGACGCCATTAGCAAGAAAGTAGGGTGCAACAGAGCACGTAGTTCCTTTTGGACTTTCAAAGACAGCTCTGATCTCAGCAGGGAGCTTGATTGGCCAAGCGGACCACAGTAGGGTGGCTGATTGGATGCTCTGAACTCCACAGGTGGCCTGATTGGTTGCTGAGGGCAGTTAATTATGGCTCTAATGTTCTGTTTCACTCATTGCTGCCCTCTGCCCAGCTCTTGGCATGGCATATCAGTTAGGTATAGAGGTTACATTGAAGTCTGGAGTCATCAACACATTGTTACAGTATCATGTGTTCTGTGCTTATGCAAAATCATATATTGCAAATAACATTAGGCAAAATAATACATTGCATCATCTGTCATTGTGAACGGCAGTGCAAGTTTCATCTGTCTCGAAAGAATGAGCATGTATTTTAAATAAGCTCTGCAATATAAGTCACAAGTTAAATTAAATTACATGCGCATAAATTATCATTTTAGAAATGTTCATTAGTGTTTTGCCAAAAAAGCTGGTTATTATCCAAGATCACGCACACTATATGGTACATGTGCAGTGAGGGGAAACAAGCAATCAGACACTTTTGGTTTTGTTATTTTATGCATTCAGTGGTATATATCCACCTTCAATTTGCCTGCATATTGTCTTTGGACTTTTTACTTATAAACAAGAACCATGTATTCATTAATATAAACTAAGATTGAAAGGAAGAAAGTATTCAGATATGCGTATATGCAGAGGCCGCATCAAAAGAAAGTGAATTATATATTATTATATCATTATTTTATATATATA
>JBBIGA010000153.1:8474595-8504244 GCA_037576975.1 Alestes dentex | reverse complement strand
AAGGAAAGTACATCGTTTAACACTAGCAATTTGATTAAACATCTGAAGATGCAGCACAGTGCTAAGTACACAGAGTTACTAATGCTAGTGCAGGACCGTGGCAACCTTAACGCACATTTTTGTGTACAAGAAAGCAGGAGACTGCTACTTTCTTTAAGGGTGTTTTCACATATAGTCCTCTTTAAAGGAACCAAACTCAGTCCTCTAGAAGTCGTCCAAAAAGTGGACGTCCAGAAAGGGGGCTCAGCTTTTTTTATGTTCACACTGTGAGTTCATTTGAAGGGGACTTGGTTCTTTTTATGTTCACACTGTGAGTTCATTTCATGTTCATAATGCATGAGTTTAACTGAACGGTGCTGCGGACTTAAAGCTTTGTTCAAACCAGAATGAACGGTTTATTTTTGCCTTGGAATAGCCTTCTATTTATACTTTTTGTATTTAGCCTTATTATGCCCTTAGCAAAAAGTAGTTTATTCAAGTGTACTACACGTATAGTTATTTTATACTAAAACTGAGGCAGTATCCTTGAAGTTTACTTTTTATGTACTATATTTACTATGTACTATATACTTTATGTACCATATACTTTATACTTTAGAATAGTACAGTGAAGTATACTTGACTTATACTGATAAGTATAAAGAAAGTATATAAAGTATACTTTTGTAAACTTAAAATTTCCTTATAAAGTATACTTAAAGTATACTTTTATAAATTTAAAAATGTTCCAATTTAGTCCGAAGAGATATTAAATGAGTATACTTTCTAGTACACTACAAGTACAGGGTCTGTATACTTGCTATATTTATATTCAAGCATACTTAATAAAATTAACTTCAGGTATACTACTTTTTGCTAAGGCTAGGCTTGTCATAATCTGTAGAAGAGAAAATAAAACTGGTCTCCAAATTACTTGCACTTGCATGGACACTATTCTGAGAAATATCAGTATCGGTACTCGGTATCGGCAAGTACACAAATAAAAATACTCATATTCGTATTGGTTTGTAACAAATGGTATCGTTGCATCCCTAATGTATATAGGTGCAGTTTTCTATGTTATATGTATCTATACTATGTAATAAGTATTTATAATTCTTGAGACTGAGTTCCACAGCAATACTGGTAGAGGGGAAACAGAGAAAATATAATAGGCTTCTATCACAAGCTGACACAGCTGCATATGCAATGGTGCACTCTGGATGTGTGCGTACTAGAAATGAAAGAGCTAAATGCCTTTCGAAACAAAAATGTGAGAACACTTACATACATATAGTATGTGTGTTTGTGAATCATTCTGAAGGAATGTTGAATGGGGATGCTAAAATATACATTTTTTTCTGGTTATTGCTTTTGCAATGTGTGGGAGTGTGTCTGTGTAAAATGTGCATGTCACTATTGTTTTATACACTATTGATGACACTTGATTCAAAATGTTTGGAGAAAATGTAAAAATAATGCATGTAAATCATATGATATACCTTGGAAATACACAACACTCTTACATTATCTTACAATTGCAACAATTAAAATAGTGATGTTAAGAGCAGAGTGTGTGCATGTGTGACTCTGTTACATCACATCAGAAACTGAATCAGGAGTGAAGCTGCTGGAATACAGACCATAGAAAAGCTGCTCTACACACACTACTGCACTCACAACACATACGGGGGCATTTCTTATATTTTACACAGCTCTCACTGCAATACTTCAGAAAAGAATAGCAACCTGGGCATTTTACACACACACACACACACTGCTGCAAATTGTACAAACAGTAAATAAGAAAAAAAAGGGAAAGGGTCTCATATTTTTTTTCCAGGGCTGTATATTTTTTCATGTCAAGAAATCCAGTTTTAAACAGAAACATTGTTAATTCCTAAAACTGACCCTCACACCTCAGTGAACACTTTAATACATTCTTATAATACTGAAAAATAATACTGAAAAATAAAATCCCCTTGTCCCATGACAAGTTTTGTCTCTTACACAAGGCATCATAGGGTCACAGCTGGCACTCTTTCCAGTGACTCCTGTGTGTCAGACTGATTTAATTCATTCAAGCTTTCTGCATCTGCTGATCGTGATCATGCTGGATTTCCGGCCCGCAGCTGGAAAAGACCTGATATGAACACCAGTTTCACTGAAACCAGCTTAGAAATCAACTCTCTCTTTCTGTCTGTCTCTATCTCTCTCTGCCCCCGTCTCTCTCTCCCTCTCTCTCTCTCTCTCTCTCTCTCTCTCTCTTTCTCTGTCTCTCAGCCTGCCTCTCTCTCCATTCCATCTATTTAACCTAATCTTCCCTATTAATTCAATTGCCATTTCTGTGGAGATGGGCAATTTCCTGTTTACTCCCATAAACAGGCTTCTTCTTTCATAGAGAACACTAAAGCACCAATACAGGATGTTAAAGCAGGGTTTGGAACTGGAGCTGTCCACAACACCTGATGTTGCCTTTGCATATGGTTGTCTTTGTGTGTGTGCAGGATTTTTTTTGTACCCTTAGATTTAAATTCAAAGAGCTCTACACTGATAGGCCACAACATTAAAACCACTGACAGATAAAGTGAACTACATTGGTTATCTTGTTACAGTGTCCCCTGTCAAGGAGCGAGATGTTTTAAGCGGCAAAAATCCATTTATAGAGACTGATGTATTAGAAGCGAATGTCTTTGACAGAGGCCAAACTGTAGAGGCTAGACAAATGGGTCAGAACATCCCCAAAATGACAAGTCCTGTAGGGTGTCCCTGGTATGCATTGGTTAGCACCTACCCAAAGTAGTCCAGGGAAAGACATCTGGTGGCATGGGCGGATCTACCGGGGTGCCATCGGTCGGCAAATGCCACCCTGAAAGAAAGCCTTGCCACCCCTGCTGCCACCCCAGTTGACAGCAACAAATTAAAATAAAAATTACGGCCAATTTGACATTTACAAGTGCGAATCTCCAATGTCCGACTGCGCTGAATGCAGGACGAGATAACGGCGGAGAGTTGTTGGTTTGGAAAACTGAGTGGCGCGAAGCGAGGGAGCCAGGAGTCGTGAGGACAGGAGACACGGGAGGAAAGAGGAAAAGACTGATTAATTATCTATCAAGAAATGGAATTATAATGAGAGGATAAAAATCAGGTCGAAGAATGTTATTTCGCTAACTATACATGTAATGTTAGCTAGGTCTGACATTAGTTCTGTGTAAAGCAGGCTACAAAAGCTAATATTGATTCAATGTCTGTCAAGGAAAACATTGTAAAGTTACTTTGAATCTTACAGAAATGAAGGGGAAAGGTAACATATGTAGTTTTTTCTCACCAAAGAGAAAGGCGAAAAATAGAGAAATAGAAAATCAACTGAGCAAGGTAGACGGAGAAGATGAGGTAGAACTTGTAGAGAGAAAAGAGGAAGACGAGGTGGAAGGAAAGAGAAAAGAGGACGATGAGGTGGAAGGAAAGAGAAAAGAGGAAGACGAGGTGGAAGGAAAGAGAAAAGGGCAACAGAAAAGTGACAGAGATACAGTACAAGGCCAAGGCGACCAGGGACAGGAGGAGGTGGGAGAACACAGCGGTGAAGATGTGGAGGGAGAGCATCACCAAGATGCTTTCCAGTGAAAGAGAAAAGAGAGTGCCTGAGCCATCATCAACGGTCTCCAGCCGAGCTGGCCCACATGGTATGGGGATTGTTGCTGCATAGTGAATTAAGTTACATATGAACAAGAACAACAAATGACAAAGACGGACATTTTGCTATAAGGTGCTAAAAGGTATTTAAGAGACATTGCTTAGACTTCTTCAAATAAATATAAATATTCATGTTTGCTTAAATATGAATAATTGGGGAAACTTGAGTGAAAGTGTGATGAGATGGGGACAAAGTTGTAATATTTTGTGTACAATGTATTTCAGATCTATTGCTCCGATTAAATTCCAAAATGAAACAAATGAACCTAGAAATACTCTCCCGGGCTAAAATGTTAGTGTGTGTTAAAACAGTCTGATGGTTACTAATCACTGACAGTTCAAAGTTGATTATGTTTTTCTAGTTTTTATATTGTGTAATTAGTTCAGATGTATTGCAGTTTGAATCTTTCCTCCCCTCCATCTCCAGTCCTGGCACAGAGCCTCCGCCACTGCTCTCCATTTCTAACACTTGACTAATCAGTGCCTACACTATAGCTGCACTGTCACTGACGTATCTAGAACTGACCGAAACTTACTTACACCTACTTACACCATGGCTTTACAGTCAGTGACATACTGACAAACTGACTGAAACCTGGTTACACTAACTTTCTACAGTCAGTGATGCATCTAGAACCTGACTGAACCCTGGTTACACTACCTCTGTACATTCAGTGAAATATCTAGAACTGAAAATAACCCCATTATACTACAAGCCTGCAGTCAGTGACATATCAAGAAATGCCTATAACCCATCTGCACTATAGCTCTGCAGTCAGTGACATATCTGGAACAAACTGAAACATGCTTAACTACCTTTGTACAATCAACGATGTATCTAGAACGGACAACGGTTTATTCAGTCGGTGCCATATCTAAAACGGACCTAAACCAACTTACCCCATGGCTTTACAGTCTGCGAAATATCTAGAAATGACTGAAACCTGGGTATACTATCTCTCTACAATCAGTGATGTATCTAGAACTGACTGAAACCTGCTTACACTATGGCTTTTCAGCATGTGGCATATCTAGAACTGACTGAAACCTGCTTACACTATATCTCTACAATCAGTGACATCTGGTCTTGACTGTAACCTTGTTACAATATGTCCCCACAGTTAGTGATGTATCTAGAACCTCTAGAAGGTCTCGATCGATGTTTTCTCACCTACTGTAAATCATGACGTGATTGGTTGATTCCTCATTATGTTGGTTGTTATTCTAATGTGCAGGGTCTTCTGTCCAGCTCCTGAAGGGCTAAGCAATGGGAGAGCTCGCTGAGCTGTATCTGCCTAGATACCAAAGAGGAAACAGTCCAGATTGGACAGTTTTCCAGACAAGTGTAGTGCCACCAAAATTAAGGTGTTTTGTAAAATGAAAGCTTCCTTTCAGATTTATTTTTCTAGCAGCTTCATTTTGCATCAGGAATGTAGCAGTGTTTACTAAAACATGTTAAAGAAAAATGATCCTCCAAAAAGAACAATGACTGTATTTGCCCCAGACTGTGCTAGAACAGGTCAGACAAGGCATCAGATACACACTGCACTGTACGAAGTCTTAAAGACTCAAAGAAAATAAGCTAAACATATATTAATCCAGAGAGTAAATGATTTTTTTCTTTACATTGGCATAAAAACAACCAAACCTGTGTATTATTTTAATGTGTAACTGTGTTTTTTAAGTTAAACATTCTTGTTTTGTTTTACCTTATTTGGATTTATTCTAATGTTATAAACTGGTTTTACTGGCAAAATGATGCTGCCTGGATGAACTGTTTTAATTTTATTTTTAAAAACAGTTCTAGGTCTTTAGATGTTTTGTTGATTTTTGTGTACATTGTTAATTGTTTTTGCTGTTTTGGCCTTTTTCAAAAAATTGTAGAGGTGTGATGTCAGGGCCGGTCCTGCTGTGCTGAGGTTTGGGTTTGTTGTTGCTCTGGTGTGTCTGAGCGGTGCAGATGGTTCCAGTTCCAGCGCTGCAGGTTCTGCTCCTCCTCAGACTAGACATATCCAAGTCCAGGTGTGAGGAGCCAGTGCAGCCAATGCACGAAAGTTTCCCTAAGACCCTCCAGGGATGCTGCCTGCAACTCTGACACAGTCAAAAACTGTTTGCTTCTCCTCTCACACATCTGCCATCATCATCTGTGTCCTACCTGAATGCCTTTCCTGTGAAAATGCCCCCCTACAGTAGTGTTACCATACTTCTATCTCCTATGAAGTGAGATCACATTGTATGGTTCCTTATTCCTAATATGAACTGTTTCACATGAAACCTCAAATGCAAGATATTGTTTGCATGAGATTAAGTTTGTCTGTATGAGTTTGTAAATGGCAGCCCGCGCCCTTTTGTAGTGTGTACATACTATTTGTCATCAAACTGTGATAACTGTGATTAAATTCAGTACATACGTCTGCCATATGTTGTCACCCCTCAGAAATTCCTGCCCCCCTCTTGTCACCACATAAATATTTTTCTAGATCCGCCCCTGGCTGGTGGGTGATGGGTACCAAACTCTCAGTGATAGGCATGGGGGGCAAAGGCTAGCCTACCTGATCCAATCCCACAGAAAAACAACAGCAGCAGAAATTGCTGAAAACATTAATGCCAGCTAGGACAGAAAGGTGTCAGAACATTCAGTGCTCAACAGTTTACTGGGTATGGGGCTGTGCAGTCGCAGACCAGTCAGAGTGCCCATGCTGACCCCTGTCCACTGCCGGAAGAGGCTACAATGGGTACGTGAGCACCATGGAGCAAAGGAAGTCTGATGAATGTGGCCTGGTCTGATGAATCACATTCTCTTTTACATTATGTGGACAGCAGAGTGTGTGTGTCACTTATCTGAGGAAGAGATCGCACCATGGCACCAGAGGATGCACTATGCGCCAAGCCTGTCCAGAAGCAGACAAAGATCTGGCCCTCAGGCGCCATCTCTGCTCTCCAGGACTGTTTTGAGCACACTGACTGGGACATGTTCAGGGAGGCATCGATGACGTCACAGTCTCCAAGAACATCACCACGCGCTCTAACCAGAAGCCATGGATGGCTGCAGAGGTGCGCACGCTGCTGAGAACCCGAGACACCGCCTTCAAATCAGGTGACAAGGCTGCCCTGAGAACAGCAAGGGCCATCCTGTCCAAGGCCATCAGAACAGCGAAGCGCGCCCACGCCCAGAAAATCCACAAGGACACTGGGGACGTACCAACTACAACTACAAGGCATCTCCACCTGCCTGTGATAGTGAGGCCTCCCTTCCAGACACGCTGAACAACTTCTACGCATGGTTTGAAGCCCAAAACAATATAGCAGTGAGGAAGTTCATCTCACCTCCCAACGACCAGGTGCTCTTTCTGACCGTGGCTGAGGTGAGGAAAACCCTGCTTAGAGTCAACTCGTGGAAAGCTGCTGGGCCAGACAACATTCCTGGTTGTTGCTCAGAGGGTGTGCAGAACAGCTGGCAGATGTTATCACAGATATCTTCAATATCTCTCTGAGCACCACTGTCCTTCCAACGTACTTCAAAATCACCACCATCATCCTCGTGCCAAAGAAATCAGCAGTGCCTTATCATCCCGTTGCACTCACACCCATCATCATGAAGTGCTTCGAGAGGCTCGTCTTAAGGCACATCAAGTCTGCCTCACTGGACACCCTGCAGTTTGCATACCGTCCCAACCGTTCCACAGATGATGCCATCACCAGCACCCTTCACCGGGCCCTCACCCATCTGGACAAAAAGGACACTTACGTTAGAATGCTGTTCATAGACTTCAGTTCAGCATTCAACACCATCATTCCTCAGCATCTGATTGGGAACCTGAGACTGCAACTGGGTGCTGGACTTCCTGACTGGGAGACCTCAGTTAGTCAGGATCGGGAGCATCATCTCCAGCACCACCACGCTGAACACAGGGGGCCCCCAGGGCGGTGTACTCTCTGCTTTTCACGCTGCTGACCCACGACTGCACAGCTCAAACCACGTCATCAAGTTCGCTGATGACACAGCTGTGGTGGGTTTGATCAGCAGGAACGATGAGGCAGCATACAGAGAGGAGGTGCAATAGCTGACTGACTGGTGCAGAGTCTGAATGTGGAGAAAACAGAAGAGATGGTTGTTGACTTCAGACCGCAAGACCCTACAGAAGATTCTGATAATGGCTGAGAGGATTATTGGAGTCTCTCTCCCCTCTGTCACAGACATTTACACCACACACTGCATCTGTAAAGCCACCGACATTGAGGACGACTGCACTCTCCTCCCATCTGGAAAAAGGTTCCGTCGCATACGGGCCTTCACTGCCAGAATGGGGAACAGTTTCTTCCCTCAGGTCATCAGACTCCTCAACCGGAGCTGAAGCATAAACACACACACACACACACACACACACACACACACACACACACACACACACACTCCCCTCCCCTCCCACATCCTACCCCCCTGAACAACTCAGACTTTAATTACCTGCTAAAATACTCCTTTTTTCTACTGCACATTCTGTATAATACACGACATTCTCTGTCATGTTGCTGCTACAAACTGCACAATTGTATTTATTGCTGTTCTAAAATTGCACAATCATATTTATTGCTGTTCTGCATCTTTGCACATCTCTGCTGCTAGAATACAGTACTGGTCAAAATACTGTATTTATCCACAACGTAGCCGTTGTCAACTGCACTGAACGTTGTATTGTCTTGTCTTCCTGGAGGAATGTTGTTTCATTTTTACTATGTACTGGGTGTATATGGTAGAAATGACAATAAAAACCTACTTGACTTGACTTGATGTGAACAAGGCAAGCCGGTAGAGGCAGTGTGATACTCTCTGGGAAAACTTGGGTTCTGGTATTCATGTGGATGTTACTTTGACATGTACCACCTACCTAAACATTTTACGGACCAAGTCTAGGGAACTGTGTTCCTTAGTGGCAATGGCCTCTGCCAGCAGGATGTCTCCTAGCACACATTTTGGTGACATGAGGGTAATCTACATTATATTAGACAGGTGGATTTAATATTATGGCTGATTTGTAAAAGTACGTTTCTCCGGCTGAATGATGTTCTTCAGGTTTCAGTGAGTAGTGCCAGCATGTGGATCTGCGTGTAATCACAGGAATTTGGGTTAAAAAGCAGATAAAAGTCACATGCAGTCAGTGGCCTGGCGGCTCTCATGTGGTTTTCTGAACAGAAACGTGGGAAATCTGCACAAAGCACCTTTGTTTTGTCGCTGACCTATGTTTAGCTTTGTATGATGTCTGAACTGGACTGGGACGCTATATACAAAGCAGGGCTTTATTGTAATGGTACCTGAGACAATGACATCAGGGCAAGTACAACAGCACCATTTTTTTATACATGGAATGTGTTCTTTTTTCAATTATACAGCTTTCTCACGTCCTCTTTGTTTAAACCAGCACCAACAGTGCACTATTAAAGGAGTCATAGTTATTAAGGTAGTCATAGTTAAACAAATACTACTACCATAATATTAATCAGCTGGAGCACAGTTCATTTGAAAACGGACACACACGTTGGGTCATGATCTTCAGTACTCCCTAATAGTTTTTTCAGAATAAGGAAAGTTTGCATTATGCAGTCTCACAGCCAGGGGGTGCTGTTGTCCCACAGAGTAGGGATTGCAGACTGCTGAATTTTCAGCACTCTCTACAGAGAGAAACTCACTGCTTGACCATTTTCACTGTGACACTTTTTCATGCCTTCGAAATTGAGCAACGAACATCCTCTGATGAGTCGGTCAGTGACATCAGTTGAGATAACCTTCCACTGCACATCCATTAAATTCCAAGGCCAGAAAAGCTGCTTTCATTGTATTGTTTCTCTGGAGACAATTGGTTATTTATGCAGTCCTCATCTAACCTGCACTATGGTTTATTTAACTGTGCGCTGGGAATCCTGAGCAGCTTTTAGTTGTTCATTAGGCTTGATAGTACACTGAAGAGAAGTAATGACATGAAAGCGTTTTACTGAAGTTTTACTGAAGCTCTGAAATGTCTAGGAACCGCTAATGCCTCCAATTTCTCACTCCTATTACTTAAAACTGACGGATCACATTGTTTTCAATTAAATGACTGAAAAATAAGCCTGGAATAAGCCATTTAGTGGATTAAATAGCATTCACAAAGGTCTTCACGAAGTACATCGTATGATTAAAATGAACCTCAGTTGTTAATAACTCGAAAGCAACTGCACACAAATTTTTAGTTGTGTTTCCAGAGAGAGAGAGCGATGATACCCCTATTTTCAAGAAGCCGATTCTTTCAGGCTTCGTTCTAATGTTAATGACTTTAACCCGCCTGCAGGGCATCACAAGAGAGATACAAAGAGATGTTTCTTTAAGAACAAACATGCTGTCAGGGGCAGGGGGTTAATCCAAGCTAGTGCTGTACCACTTAAATAGGGCCCCTTGGTCTCTTTCTGTCTCTGTCTCTCTCGCTCTCTGTCATTGATTCTTCTGCATTTGTTTTTATTTACAACATTTATACAGCCACTTTATGACTGCTGTCAAATTGATCAGTTGACCTTCTGCTTTCAGGGGAAGTAAGATGTGGTCTAAGCCCGGGTTTCTCAACCACTGGGCCGCGGATCACTGATGGGCCGCGAAGGCTTTTGATTGGGCCTCGAATCTAAAATCAAGACAGGCCATTGGTCCGCAATCATCTAATGTGGCCGAGTGGGCCTTGGCAGCATGCCGTGATAGATAGGTGGGCCTTAATGTTGGATGTTGAACAGGTTGAGAACCATTGCAATGGCCTGTAGTCACGGATGCAATTGGTGAGTAATGATAAAATAAATGACATTTAAATATTACGCAATGATCAATTGTCTTTTCTGTTTACTGTATCAGTAAAACAAAACTCTTTTGTTTTACTGATACAGACCAGTTTAGTAACCACTAACTCTAAAAATCACCTAGGACCAAGTGTATTCTTCTTTTTCTATGATGTGTGAGGGGATGCATTGTAACTAGTTAATTTCACTCATCTGGGTGAATTTGATTTGATTTGTACTTTCCTGAAGGTACATTTACGTCTTCTTAAGTATATCTGTACTTTCCTGGTGATATTTTCCAGTCTGCTTATGCATATTTGTACATACCTGATAGTGGTTTTAAGGAGTTGTCAGTGTGCTTAAGTACATCAAGTAAGGAAGCTACGGAACTAAATCTCGCCTTACTTTTTAATTTCACACTGAAGTCCTAAACCTTTAGTCACACACACCACCTTTTTCTGTTTAATCTCATTATGTCAGTAAAATCTCTCACTTTTGAGGTTTATAATTTAATCTGAGACCATGATGATCCCAAATAGAGAGCAATAGTGCACCAGACTTTAGCCACTAAACTGAGATATGCTGGATGTACTAAGACATTTCGTTATGCTTTAGCCTTTTGTCATTTTTGACCTGGTTCCGATGTACTTCTACGAAAGTCAGTAGAATCATTAGACGGTTTCAATAGAATTTCCAGGTGTAATAGTCTAAGTTACGGGTTCAGGCTTCTCTGCCCACCTCTGCCATTAGGCTGTTATGAGTACCAGTGCTGTAGCTGCGGGCAAGGTTGATTTAAGAGTGCAGTCTTCAGTGCAGGTGTCCATGACAACTTCAATAAACAAGTTAAACAGCGTATCATTTGATAAGATTTACAGTCCCATTAAGTTGTAAGATAGACTTGGGGGCATTGTTGGATAAAACATGAAAATAGTACGTTCAGCTCAGCCTCAGGTTCACCTTGTCTTAAAATGTTGTGGATTACAGCGCTCTGTGCATACCGCAGTACAATCATTTTGCTGTAGGGAAAACAGATAAGATTTACATATACAGCTGCATATGATTAATCATTGCTTGTCAGAACACCAAATGCAGTTCGTTGAAAAATAGAACATTCAAATTGCTATCTCAAGCACTTTCAGAGTATATGGTGATGTGAATTTGGTGGATTTTTTTTTTTTTTTTATCCCTTCAGTCATGCAGTCTTATTTTCCATTGAGCAATAAGTACTTTACAGTCAAAGATAAAGACAGTGTGATGATTTCATAAAAGGTTCTGTATGATGGAAGCTGGCACAGTTCCCTGCGAATTTGCTTCCGAGCATTCAGGCCCCAGTGCGTGTGGCATTCCATTGTTTGCATTCAATAACATGTTCAAGGCTGCAGAGTGTGATGAGGGAAAAATGATTCAGATGCTTAAGGCACACAGCAGTCTCTCCTGTCCTGCTTTGGCGCACAGTCAGAGGACAAGAAGTTTATGATGAAAAATTTTCACAGAGAGATGACAGGCTGAAATTAGGTAATGTTTTCACTGCTGAAGCTTAAGAAGATCTCAGGTACAGGTGTCGCATTTAGGAGGCCCTTTTCCTCCCCCTTTTGTGTTAATAGCTAGCGCGAGCAGTGTGTTAACCTTTAACATGCCCTTTTGCTCCCCCTCGGTCGGCCTTGATTGACAGATGGGGTTGTTAATGATTATTCCAGGTTGCTGTGGTGCAGCTTTGTTAGGTGAAAGCACTCGGTGATCGGAACGTGCCGGAGGATTAGGCCCCGTCAGTTTCTTCAGCGCTAATCCCCCAGTGAAAGCAAGTTCCGCTCCAGAGTAAACTGTCCGCCGTGTCCTCTCTCTCTTTTCCTTTTTCAGTGTTTCGCTCCCTCCCTCCTGCACTCAGGGTGGCATGAGACAACACATCCCACAAGCTGCCCGTGCTTGCGCTCCTCTGACTGGGTCCTCCCTTTTGCCGCGCCTAAACTCACAATGGCATCATTCCATCCTGTCCGCATGTTGTAAACTTACCTGGAGTTTTGCCATTCTTATCTCTGTTTTTTTTCCACAAGCACATATTAAGATGATTATTCATCGAGGAAGTGGTCCCCCATCTCTCCTTTCCTCATGATGCATTTCCTTTGGATTGTATTAAACACTGATGAGTCCTGCCCTGTGGCATCTGAAGTAATGTCTCTGTCTGACCCATTGTCTCTCAGTCCCTCTCCCTCCTCCGTCGACCTGGCCTGCCTCCGTCATCAACAGGTCACGACAGTCGAATAAAATAAGATGGAATGAAAGAAAGTAAACAGGAAACAGGTCTTATAAATGATATGGAGAACTCACAAAGTGAAAAAAGTCCATTTTGATTCCACTTATATTTCATTTTTGACTTTAAATTAGTAAACCAATCACTGGTAGCACTATCATTTCACCTTCTGAGTTAAATATCAGAGTAAATGCCTCAAAAGTCTCATTAACTCCAGAAAAGATGAGAAAATGGAAACAGAGCGAGAGAGAAAAACAGAAAAATCAAGACTGTGGTCCCTAAAAGGAAAAAATCCATAGATGGGTGGCTGATAAATATTGTATGTCAACAGTTGTTTTGTAATTGTGTACCAAGTTCAGCTCCACCAAGTATCACTCATTTCTTCAACATCACACAATTCTTTCTTGCTTATGTATCACTGGACAAAATGTAATTCTTCAACTGCGTAACGATCCGAAGCATTCTTCCAAACTGTGACAAAATTATATTCAGTCCAAAGAGTTTTGACTGTTTTGAGAATTGTCCTCCACTGTCTCCAGATCTTTCTCCCATTAAACTGCCATGGGACGAGCTAGACCGACAAGTTCGTAACGAGCGTCCAGCAAATGAGACAGAACTGTTCGTATGCTTGAAAAGGTGCTGGGAGGGTTTAGCCACAAGTTATTTCCAAAAATTGCTGGAAAGTATGCCACGGATCTGCGCTGCTGTGATAAAGCTTCCTACAGAAGCTTTAAATTCGACTGCATTACACATCGAAAAGAGTCAGTTACATTGGTTTTAATTATTTCAGAATATTGTCTATTTTTATAAAAAGTCTGAGGGTGGGCCCAAACTTCTTGCCTGTAATACGTGTGTGTGTGTATGTGTGTTAGAAGTACCCATAGCTGTAAATGTGGGGAAAAGTAGCAATGGCTTCTTCAAAACTCATTTTGTCCATATGAACACTCAGTGCAAGTGTGTGCATGCTTTTTAGAAACCAAAAGTAGGACTTGACTTTGATCAAGGTCTATCCTTCCTTTACAAAGTCATTCCTTTTGGGATTATCAGAGCTGTGGCTTGATTGTATGAAGAATGTCGGACAGGCATGGGCAGGCAGTCTGACCCCTTACTGACTTGTGGGCACACACAGGTGTGGCAGCGTATAGGAAACCTGCCCAAGACTGAACAAAAGATTTGAATGCTATCCTTAGGGCACAAATACAGGCAGTCATCACTCTTAAACCAGCCGTGGATGAGCATGCTTTACAATAAGTTTAATTACTTTTGTACACAGTGGGTGACTAACACTCTTTTATTGCAGTTGTTGAAAAAGCTGAATGTTCTACTTACACAAAGTTACACCCATTGCACCCTTTTTAAAAAAAAATATTTTATTAATACGTTCAGCCCTCCTGCTCATTGCTTTTACTGGTCTGTAAGATTGCGAACAATACAACAATGGAGAATGCTAGCCACTGACAGACACCCTTGATTCTGAAAGGGGATGACGGCAGACATTTTTTCTGGAACGGGGGGGTGATGATTTTGACTATCGCCATGGGAAACGATCAAGCTTATTGAGCGGTTTTAATACACCGCTCTTTGTTGACACTTCCCCTTTGGCCACCCCTTGGTCCCTGTACTGCGCCCCGTTTGCTTAGAGCGCCACCCTTATCAGGGCTAGCATAGCGTGCTGCGAGTGACAGCAGGGGCGCGTACGGTGGAGGTTTAGATAATGGCAGCGCGGTTTTAAATAAAGCACAGGCGGCAGTAAGTGGGCCCGGAGGAAGGCCGCATTCTGCTTTCAGCACAATGGAGTCATTCTTCAGGCCTGGGGGCAGAATAATATTGCCCTTCTGAAGCGGGTGGCACAGGAAGAGAAGGAGCCCCCCAGGGGAGTTATCCGAAACCCATGGCCTTTATTTATGGCCATCGGAGCACCGGCGTACTGTACGCACCCATGGGAGAGCTGGGGAATCAAAAGCTCTGCATGACCAAATGGGCCGACTTTGTACAATAGACCTTGGCCGTGCAGCCTTTTTATCAAGGCCTTGCGAGGAGGGCTGTCTGGACTGCTGAATTGTTGCACTCTTGGCATCTTGTGAAGGGTTCTGCGCTACTGTACCTCATGGGATATTCTTAGGAAGGGCTGGATAGATTTAGAGCTGCTTTTGTTTTATGCGCAAATGATTGATTTGTGGTTGCATGGTTTTAAGAAGGCTACAGATGCAAGTTTGCTTAGCTCAAAGATGTTCTCTTAGATAGTGTGTGTGTGGTCTGTGAGTCATATCATTGTTTTAGATGAACAATTTCGTGGTTTCGAAGAGACTCAAGTTCAACTAACTGGCCAACAGAGGTCACTTATCCTTCATACTATAAGATTCACTCAGTATTTCTTGGTGTACTATAAAGGAGGCATAGAGTCCGTTTTAGAGAAGTAAATGAAGAGCATCACTTTAGAGTAGTGGACCTCAACCCTGGTCCTGAACATGGTCTTGCATATTTTGGTGTTTCTTCCTACTCTTAACACACCAGACCCAGCCATTCAGATAGTTGACATCTATCCTGAGATAAAGTGGGTGTGTTATACTTGAGAAAACACCTAAATATATAGGGCACAGTCACTCCCGAAATTCTGCTTTAAGAACAGATGTGAAGAACCGTGATGTTTCACCTTGTTGACTGTTGTCCTTAAAGAGTCGTCTCTCAGTCTCTGTGCCCACCTCCTTAGGACAGCACTAGCATCTATAAGAACCACATATGCATGACTGTGACAGGGCTGGACAGCCATCTACTTAAATTACCTTAGTGACCAGTTGTTTCAGGGGCATGAGACCCAAATAAGGAAAATTGGAAACATGACTGAAAATAAATTAATCTTTGACCAGTTTGCATGCAGTTAGATGGATACGACATCCAAAGTGGTCCTCCATGTCATCTTCATGACATAAAAATGAGAAGGACTATGTTCTTCTCAATTATCACATTCTTATGGTGTGACACCAGGCACCATCACCCTTTCCCCTTGAGAAATTTGCCCTCTTGTTCTCCTTATTTTTAGCTTCTGGGGATATTTTTATAGCTCTGGAGGAAGGTGTTTTTTTACTCTCCCTGAGCTAAAGGTGAAAATGAAAGCCGCTAGATCAGCCAAAGTGTGAACCTGCTCCTTTACACTGATAATGAATGCAACCCCCTAGCAAGTAACAGTGGATCTGTTACCCCTGGATCATCCCTGTGTCTGTTTAGCACTTGTGCCGTTAATGAACATACACAATCTGTTGATGCTTCAGTCTCCTGGTGGAGAAGGAACAACATGCATGCAGATCAAGATGACACCTGCCATTTCTGAGCCATATGCACTACGGTAGCGAGCCAAGAAATGCTGTCGAGGCTATAAATCTCTGACCTTCAGTTCTGAGCTACAATTTTTCAGGATCAAATTTCTTCAAACCGTACTGAGACTCATTGTCCTATTTTATCAGCTCCACTTACTATCATATATGTGCACTTTGTAGTTCAAAATTACAGACTGTAGTCCATCTGTTTCTCTGCATCATTTGGTATTCCCCCTTTCTGCCATTCATCAATGGTCAAGAATTGCACAGGACCACCAGTGAGCAGGTGGGTGGTGGATGATTCTGAGCACAGCAGAGAGACTGACATGGTGGTTGCATGATAATGTGTGTGTGCTGCTGAGAATGGACTGAGAATAGTCCATGAACCAAAAATATCCAGCCAACAGTGGTCCTATGGTCAGAAAATGAGTAGACACAAGGTAGATGTACGTAAGGATGAAGCTTAGAGGTGTAGATTTTATAAACAAAGCAGAATAAAACCATGTGCCCATCAATTTTTGGAAAATAATTAGGAAAGGAATCAGAATGGAAAATCAGAAGGACTGAAACTATAATAATTAGACAACGTTCTGGCAGGTGCAAAAACAACAGAACATGATTTTAGGAATCATAAAACCAAATAGTTTTAGTTCAGTAGTTCAGTCAGCAATAACTTGGTCTCAGCACTTTCAATTAACTCTAAGGAACACACTCATGATTCTGAATTTTTGGTGCTGTTGCTTGGCAAACTTAGACAATTGTGTATGTTTATGAAATTATTCATTCTAAAATGTCTCAATAATTCACCACCAACTAAACATTAACATCTCCCGAAACAAGAACACACATGTTTTGTAATCATAAAACACCTTTGTATGCATGAAACTTCTGCACCTCATGGTGCAGTTGTCCTGTTGGCTTTACATTTTGAATGAGGTTTCTATGACTATGTTCTATGTCTCTGAAGCTTTAAGGTTTCAAATAACAAATAACAAATGCAAACTAAGGCAAACAATTTTTTCTATTACGCAAGAGGTTAGAGCATATGATATATACAATAAAGTTTACATTTGAAAATTCCAATTCATACATAGAGTATATATACATATACAGTAAGCAGAGCAGATGTGTATAGGGAAAAACCGTGATGTGGTATAAAAAAAACCCCTAAAAATTCTAAACATTTTACTCTTAAAGAAAATGTAAAGGTAGAGCCGTATCCATACTATACAGTGTACACTGAACCGCTGTCTCCCACAGTGCTGGAATGTAAAACAGCTTTGGTATGCGCGGTTGTTTTCTTTGGTATGAGCAGGTAAATACAGTAATAAATTAATTCAATTTACAGTAATTAAAATGCAGGGCTTTAAGAAGAACAAAACGAAAAACACGAGAACACTGGAGACGCTCCACGGGGAAAATTCTAGACTGCAGCTGCGAGGGATGCATCACAGGACAGCAGCCAATCAGCAGCAAGGAGAAATAAATAACGTTCTCGGATTGGCTACTTTCAAACCTCCCGTCTCTGAGTACAGGTGACTGTGACATCCAGGCCTCGTCCGCCGCGCCCCCTCGTCCTCGTGCTGGTTGTTTATGTTTGGGCCATGCCCCTTCGTCCTCCTGTTGTTTATGTTAGGGCGCAGCACTGAGCAGCGGAGGCTCATTCTGTTCAAGTGTCTGATTGAACATATATATATATATACTCAGGATTCACTTTCAGGGTAATGCATCGTGTTGCATTCTTACCCATCTTGAAACTCATGAGTGGTCCATGCTGCTCTTCAGCATTTTTGCAGCCTGTTCATAGGCTATACTACATGATGAAGACCCTCGTGTAGCGCTGCTGCTGACTCTGTGTGAACAGAGTGCTTCTCCTGAAGCTGATCAGGTGACCACGGCAGAGTGTGTCATTAACATACCACTGCCATGACAAAAGCGGTAATTATTATTCTTAGGCTGCAGTTAATGAGACCAGCTGCAAGCGAGGCCCCTCTGTCATTGTCCCTAAAACCCCCGTTCATATACACAACTACTGTGCAGCCCTCTATACGACTACACTTGCAGCTTCCCCCACCCCAAACGGGGAGACATAATGGCCTCGGGAATTAGAGACAGGGCTGACATGCCTCTGTCATGCCTGTACGCTTGAACAGTTGGTTTAGTGTGTCACAAACACCGTTTCTGTATGTTTCTCTCCCGTGGGTCACTTTTTCCACTCCAGCCCTTCTCCTCCTCTTCCTCCTCAGTAACCACCCCCTCCCCTTCACGGATGCAGGCTACACCCTCCATGGAGCAGCTCAAGTTTTTGAGATTGGGTTACGTGTCATTAACAGTGTCTCTGTAGGCCCATTGAGGCGCGTAATTAGCAGGGGGAACGTGCATTCCCATGGTGATGTGGGACACAAGCCATCGCACAAACACACAGCCATAAGCCTGAAACATAGCCTCCTGTTTGTGGCCCAGAGTTGACTGCCCCAGTGGTTTGAGCGGCCATGCCTGCATGCAGAGCCTCATGCAGATATAAGTTTCAAGGCAGTCAAATGTAGTGGTTTGAAGCAGGGAGGGAGAGGGCAGCTGTCTCACAGTAAAGAGAGAGATCAAAGTTCAGCTTGTCAGGACTCTAATCCCCACGGACTGCTGTCACTTCTGTCTGCCGCTTCGCTCCCTCACCAAAAATATAGACCCACGCTACCACACCAGCACATGAACCAGCACTGGACTGCACTTCAAGATATAAAGGAGCCCAAAAAGTGCAATATTTTGGAACTACTTTTGGTTCCCTAAGGAATCATCATTATAAGATCATTAGATCATTAGTAAAAAAGCAGTGTATGTGTGTTTTGACACATACATCAAAAGGTTCTTATCGATTTAAAGTTTTTCCTACAGCCATACAATCTAAAGGTTCTTATCAACTAAAGGTTTTTTGTAGAACCATACACTCAAGCCATTAACCACTTTTGAAGTTTATTTTCAAGAGTGGACTTCTCTGGCTCCAGCTAGGCTCCTTCTTCCATCTATTTATGACCTGCTAAGATGAATGGGCGTCAGTAGCTTCAGACAGAATGGACCCTGGGTGGGGCGTGGGCCATTCTCGCACGGAATAAAGAACCGAAAGTGGGAATTTCTGCCCTCGTCTGGGTAACGCATCCGGGCCCGGGAGAACAATAATAGCCCAGCCTAAAAACGCGCGGGGCAAAATAACAGCAGAGGTTTCCATTACAAAGGCCTTGGACGGACAGCAGGCCCGCTGCTTTGAAGGCCTATTCACGAGAGGCAAGTTCCACATGGATCGGGTTGCCTTTATTTAGGCCCTACCTGGAAACAGAGGAGGGACGGGGCCTCGTTTGATGTGACAGGCGATTTCCATTCTTAGCCCGCCCTCCTGCTGCACGCCCCACACCTGCCCACATGCTATCACGTACATGAGCCCCCTCAATCTCTCCCCCCACCAAAAACCCTCGCAACTCACAGTCCTTACTGTACAGGCACTACAATGCTATGTTTACTGTGTTTGTACAAACCCAATGCCTCAACAAAATCAATGCTGTACCACAGAATAAGTCATATTACCTCATGATTATGTACTGCTCTTTGAGCACTGATAATTCCAGCTGCATTTTTAAATGTTGGTGTGGTGATTTTTCTTAGATAGTTCATGGAAAAAAGTTTATTATTTTCCGTGAACATTATTTCGGTTATCCGTACCACTCCACAATAAACGAATAAACCAAAACAAGTATTGTGTATAGGAAATCATTTACCTATGAAATGATGAGGTAGAAATTATGAAATAATAGTTTTGGTCCCACTAACCATTTTTTTGATGTGTGGTATCCATACTATGTCTTCCTTTTTACTGTAATCTAAACATATATGAAAAATTTCTGTCCAATAGAAATCCATTTATTTTTGTGCGCTTACTTAATTCATACCAAGTCTAACGGTGTTTTAATGGGGGTTTAGTTATACCCACACTTGGCAAAACTGAATTTTGTAAAATCATTGAATAACATGTTTCCTGCAAATTCAAATGTGTATATTTCCTTTGCACAATGACAAACGATACAAATGATGTATGATATTGGAGATCTCGATGGGTAATGCAGTTCTGAGGCCCTAAAAACTTAATTATTAAATCTAAGCTTCTAGAATACTCCTTTTCATTATTGTGTATATGTTCATTTCTAGCCCTATTCTAAAAGATTTTTCAAGAAAATGATATTCAAAAACTGATTTATGCTGTATTGTGTACTACAAAATGATTTAATTCTGTTGTTACAACAATAACTTAATTCTGTTCTGTAAAATACGGAACAGGATTAAGTTATTGTTGTAAAAACAGAACAGATATATTGTAATGACAGAATAGATCTAGTCTGTAAGTACTGTCAAGTATTGTTAATTCTAACAATACTTACAGACTAGATCTACGTTTTTTGTGAAATGAACAAATATGTGCATAGGTACTGTCTCAGTGGCAAAGAAAGTAATTTCTTTACAAAACCTCTGAAGAATATTTCTAAGAAAATCGGTAATCAGTTGGCAAAAAATCATTGTGATTTCATTTACCTTCAGTCAACATTTGCCTGGAACGCCATTTTTTTTTTGTCATTTTTACATCTAACAGTTTTCCCTACAGTGTCAGATACCACATAAACAGGTCTATTACATGTTTTGAGTTAAAAATGTTTTGAGGTGTATAAAAAATCAAACGCTGGGTTTTCACTCTGTCTGGGGCGCATGAAGAAACGATGCATGTTAAACATCCAGCCTTGAAGAAGATGGACACCCCAAAGTCTGAACATTACACTGATCAATGGTGGAATATTTTGACCTCATTTGCTGACATCTTGGTGTGGCGACTGGCCGTCGGGACCTTGGCCTGTTGTGGACACAGTGTTGGCCTGGACACCCTGGGAGCGCTAACAGAAACACAGCAGGCACCTCAGCTAAGTGCATTCCCAGAGGC
Organism: Alestes dentex; assembly: GCA_037576975.1. Classification (NCBI taxonomy): domain Eukaryota; kingdom Metazoa; phylum Chordata; class Actinopteri; order Characiformes; family Alestidae; genus Alestes; species Alestes dentex. The sequence goes on along the minus strand of JBBIGA010000153.1, from coordinate 8,483,246 downwards.
CTGCCCTCTTTTATCCATGGCCATGGCCAAATCCCTCCTTGACCCTAGCTGATAAGCTCACGATGACTTGACTGCTGCGAGAGACGGCGAAAAAGATAGAACCAGAGTAAAAGATGGGGAGTGTTTTGATGACCCCGGTATGTGGAAAAGCCTGCCTGTGGCCTGGCTTGTGTTGCAGCGCTGTGGAGTCTAATTTGGAGTGAAAGGATGGGTGGATGGACTGTATCGCCTTCAGGCATTCACAGGGGTCCGAGCTTAGCACTCTGCTGGAGGCCTATAGCCAAAGTGATGGTCAGATAAGATACAGGGGGTCTTATATAGAGGCTCGCAGCTGATTGGGCCAAGAAGGTTAAGCCTGAGTCTATTTTTCTTCTTCCTTTAAAAGGAACACTGTGTTTCCAAAATTGTAACAGTCTCTCACCTCTTCAATCAGTCTGTGCTCCCAAACTGTGCGCAAACTCATGTTCCCTTATATGCACTTCTACAGTGATGCATGCACAGTTCAACGGCAACACGGTAACTGCCCAAGCCACAAACTATCAAACCTATCGAACAGCCTATAAACCCTATGCAACATTCCATAGCATTCAATGGATTACTTATCCTCTCTCTGCCTTTGGCCTCTTGAGCCAGGATGAGTATTTAGCATATCTGCGCTACAGTGACTATGTAGACCATTAGCATGCTGGTGTGAGCAGGTCAAACTGTCTTCATTGTCTATGAAAACATTTTCATCTGGTCATCTCCTGCATCTTGAGTAGGACTGGTCATTGTTCAAAACTTTTGAATGGAATACTGAAGCTTTGACTTTAGTACCTAATCCTGAAGGACATTTCTTCTATGGGTTTAGGAGACATTGCATGGTATTACTTATTGCATGGCGCTTATTTATTGGTTCTATTAATAGCATAATAGATTAATTTTTTCTCTTTTTTTTTTGAATACCTTTGAATCTTTTGGGCAAAATAAAATATTTTCACTATTTATCCATTAATAACATATAAATACTGCTCTTCAGAGCCAACACTAGTAAACTGTCCTATAACAAAGACGTGTGTTTCTGTTTCTGTTAAAAAAAAACTGAAAAAACATTTTTTTAAACCACAGCCCCCTCCCCCTTACATATTTGTTTCAAATTCTTTTACATTTCAAAGTAGGTTTGGTCTAAACTTCAAATGGTTGTGAGTTGCAGGAAGTTGGTATATTTACTGGCTGCACAAGACTATAGACTAATCAAGAAGTGCAGATATAAATAACATGCAAGCAGAAAATCATCTGGCCAAACAGCCAGCAGTGTAGATTTTGTAACAAGCTTCATTTTGAGAAGCACTGGATACTGATTAAACTGCTGCTACTTAAATTAGACAGCCTACTTAAGTGACTAACTACATAAAGTACCAAAATTTGGTACTGAATGATGGTACGTTATTGATGCTCATAATGCTGAAGTAATTGTCAGTACCAAAGTCAGTAAACCTGTGGAGTTGTGTTCTCATTCTGTAGTCAGTGTCATGGGGCAGCTGGTGGCCTGGCGGTTAGAGAGTTGCCCCTGTAATCAGAAGGTTGTGGGTTTGGATCCCAGGACTGCCAGTGGCACCACTGAGGTACCCTTGAGCAAGGTACCGTCCCCACACGCTGCTCCCCTGGTGCTGCGTCGATGGCTGCCCACTGCTTCACATTGTTGAATGGGTTAAATGCAGAGAGAGAACTTCACATTGTTCACACTGTACGCTGTGGTGTGTTCGTGTGTGACAGTACGGGACACTTTACTGCGTTTTTGACAGTTGCAGGTGTCACAGCCTGTGGCGGACATAAATGTTCCAAATCTGTTACGCTTTGCCACACATAGTTTTCCTCCAGATGTCACTCACAAGTGGCCAAGTTGCGATATAGCAATCAAACTTCAATTTACCGGACTAACAGGAGACATATTTGATTACACGTGCAATTACATGTGATTCAGTTTTTATCAGGATACACTCTCATTGCAATTCAAATGACATGACCAGGTGAAGAAGGTCTGCATGACACTAAAGGAATTTCCCACTTTTCTTCTTTCTGTTGTCCTCCCCACAGTTCCGCTGACCTCTGGAAGAACTTCTCCTCCATCTTGGAGGCAGCGTGGACCACTCTGTGTCTCCAGAACTATCCGGCTATTGGGGCCAACACTTTCCTCCCACATTGCTTATCAGAGCTAGCAGCCCGGGCCAATCGGGCCAATATCAATCGACTGGGCGGAGAAGAAAGACCCGCATGTTCCCCTCCAGATGCACATTGTTTCGTCTGGCAGTGTTTATTTGGATGTAAATCAGTGAGCAAAAGTGTTACATCCTGACCGTGCATAGAGGGTGGGAGTTGCTGAGCGCTGAAGAGGAAACTGGCTCAAGAAGATTGGGGCCTGGGGAATGTTTGGGAGGGAATGCCATGCTGCAGGCTGGGTGACATCATCCCTTTCCCTCACTTGTCGAACACTAAGGTTGGGCATCCTGGCAGTGACACACCTTCCCCTCCTCTCAACACTTCCAGGCCTCAGCCAGTGTTGTGACTGCGGTCATTTGTATTATTACAGGCAGGATTCAGTCAGCCCTAAGACGTAGGGAAGGTGGCACACCCCAGGTTCGTACCGGCTTAATTTCCTTGCTGCTCTTATCAAGCCACTTTCACTCAGCCCTCATCAAAAGATCTCATTAGGATTAAATGAAAACTTGCTTACAGCTGAGAAAGTCATAGGGAGCTGGAGGATGGGTGGAATCACTTCGTGTGGGAAAGAAAAGTCTTCAAGTTATGGCTAGTAGCTGGCCATGATTGAGTGAGGGTGGGGAATATAACAGCACTGTTCTGTAATCTGTCCTAAAACAGATAGCCTGTAATGATTCAAAGGCCGATATCTTGGAACAAGAGCTGAAACTGGTCATAGAGACAGGCATTCAAAAAAAATGTGAGAAACACATTTTTGGTAATGAGTTTTGGTAGAACATCTCTAAAGTAAACGCTCATACAGAGAAGGGTTCTTTTGAAGCCACTGAAGAAACACTTTTGATTTCCTCAGTGAATTACAAATATTGGTGACAGAAGCTACACAATTGGTATGAAGAATCTTTTTGAAGTTTAAAGAACCTCCACAGTTCTTCTAAAAAAAAACAATTACATTTTTAACAGTGTTGTCTGTTTCCAGCAGGGTAGGTTGGTAGGCAATGAGATGAGAAGATGGATGGATGGATGGATAGATGGATGGATGGACTGACAGACAGATTAAAGAGATTAAACCAAGGACTTGATTTTACTGTTTACTACTTGCCAGCTGAGTAGGTACACTCTCACAAACAAGCTACTAAACTGTACCTGGGGTGAGACCTGTTGCATCACTTAGGTAGCACCCACAAGTGTACACCTTCAGGTCCATTTATTAGGAGCATAATGTAGTTACATTTTCCTAACACATCTTCTGTCTTATGTTCCAGCTTGTGAAAAGGAACAGCACTGCACATCAAGGCTCATGTTGGATCTTTGAGGCTACATTTACATTGTTTGTACCTTGATGAGCAAAACATTAACCTGCATTTATTTCTTCACGTAAACACATAATAATACAGAAAAACAGACAGATAGGTGGGTCTTTTAATAATAACTCTTGAAATACAGGTGCCAAAAGATATTGGTGCAGTTTTTAAAAAAAACATTTTAAACTATACAAGTTCTATACCAATAAGATGTTTGTTCCTCAACCATGTATATCCAAACCATGAACCGTTTAGGAACTTTGTAGTACCAGTCTTTAGTAACAGTAGCGGGAATCGAAATTTACATTGGCACAGAATAACTATGACTATCACTGAATTCAAGAATCCAAGCACCGATTTATAATAGAATGGGATTTGGTTTGAAAGGATGCGCAGATCTAGAGAGAGGGAGTACCCGCATTTTCTCATGTGACCCTGAGGGACCATGGTCTAATTACATGCTGTCGGTGTCTGTGACCTTGACCTCACAGTCAAAAAAGGTCCCTAAGCGATGTCCTCAAAAAGCAATTAGCTGTCGCCCCACTTCCTGAAATCATGTCAGTGATCTTCCATCAACAGCGAAACTCTTAACCTGTCACAGACCACCCTGCTGAGAGGGGGGGGTTGTATTTAATCACTTTATTTCAAGAGCTTACCAAATATAAAACAAGGTGTGTCACCTTCATCCGTGCTTTCATCTTTGCAGTCTGGAGCTTATATAAGCTCATTAGATTTACCTTTGGGCAAAACAATGGACCAAATACTTCATTCAAGATTTTGTATTTTGATTTCTACCTTTAATGTTCTCTGGCAGAAACTGGGCCATTTTAAGCCTATTTTCAGCTCTCTCTCTCAGAGGGACCCCACCACAAAGTGTCTCGGTGTGTGCCGCCACGGCTAAATGAAATTCTTCACCTATTAAGCTGCGGTGCACTGCATCGCAACAAATCCAAGCAACATTTGTGGGATAGAGGAGCTAGTGGTTAACAACATGTGAATCTCAAAATAGCTGTCTAGCAAGATCTTCAATTTGCAGAGAGATAGAGAGAGAGAAAGAGAGAGAGAGAGAGAGAGAGAGAGAGAGAGAGAAGTGAGGTGGGGGTGGGGGGGGTGAAGGACTATAATGGCTGAATGAATTAGAGACTACTTGGTAAGCCTAGCTTGAGGAAGAGCAGCTAAGCCTCTTCAGCTGGGTTTGATGTAGACTAGCTGAGGTGTATGTTCAGATAAGCACGCTGGAGTCACCATGACATGCAGCTTATCCGTGCACATAAACTCTCCACACCCCACCAGCTCCCCTTTTCATTTATTTAGTTATTTATTTTTTACATTCTGAGTTTTTCAACTTCATGGCTCAACTGAAGCAAATAAATTGCAGCAATAAACTGGTTAAAAAGAAAAATTCAAAAGTCGCTGTGCAGGATTCACTAAAAGATAAGCAGGGTACTATCTGGTACAAAAACAAAACAACAAAGATAACAACAAAATCATCCCTGCTGTAAAACTGTCGTTCCCACTTTTATCCCCTTTGGATTAATGGTGTTACATCACAGTGGTCGCCAACCCTCTTCCTGGGAGGAGTTGGAAAAATGACACTTATGGGACATGTGGTTTTGAAAAACGATGGGATCCAAATTATGCATTATTATGCACTGAGTATGTTTTACCATGTTTAAATGAAGATATTTTAGCTTTAGCAAAAATGGTGACTACAATGAGTAATTAAAGTAATGAAATTAAAGTACTTTTCCTCAAAAAACAACCAGTACTGAGTCACCTATAGAACACCCAGCATAGGCTCTTTTGTCTCTATGTAAGACCAGTAGCACTAGTTATACAGTACAACGTGCAGTAAAATATGCAGTGACTCTGTCGCCCTTTGGCTTACTCACTAGAGGCTCGGACCTGTATTCTGTAAAGCTGCTTTGTGACAACTTGGTTGTAAAAAGCACTATATAAAGAAAATTGAATTGAAATGAGGGGTTTGGAACTCACAGCTAAAAATGTGTCTAACAGTAAATATTTCATGACTGCACACATTTACATGCTCCAAATGATGGTATGTTGATATGGAAATCATATAGCCAGAACCAGGAGTTCTCAGGATTTCTCAAGAATAAGCCAAAAGTCAAGCCCGAGCAATAAGAGAAGAAGTGAGAGACACTCTTATTCAAAAGCCATCACTTTTGGCGGCTTACCAGCAAGATTACCAGCTTACTGAGAAATCCTGTTCTGTGAAAAACCCTTCTGTGGAATCAAAATCTTCTTTAGTGTTGTCCAAGTACAAGATGTGCAAGGAATTTCTCTTAGTGCCGGGGTCAACATCAGAATCCAGACACCCCTACTAATCAGTAAAATCATCTACTTTAAGGTGCACCCGTTGCTGACACAGCTTGAGTTATCTCCTTGGAAACGCACCGGCAGGAGAGTGGGTTACTTGGGGGCAGAGGCATATGAGTCTAAAGTCACTACACTCTATGACAAGAATCAGCCAGTGGCGTATGAAGCCCTCCAGTTTTGGCCTGTGGAGCAGCTTCTGGAGTGATGGAGCTTCATCCCATGAGTTGAAGTTTGTGATCCAGAGCTATTCATCCAACATCAGTTCCTGACCTCAGTGGTGCTACTGAGGCTGAGTGCAAACAAATCCAAAGAAGTGTTCCATCTAGTGTAAACCCCCCCTTGTAGTCACATGTGAACTCACCACCTCACAGCAAACAGTGTTAACAGTGTGAACTTCTTTCTCTGCTTTTGACCCATTCACCAAGTGAAGCAGTTGGCTGCCCAGGAGAGCAGTGTGTGGAGACAGAACCTTGATCAAGGGAATCTCAGTGGTGCCACTGACAGTCATGGGATGCGAACCCACAGCCTTCAGATTGCAGGGGCAACTCCCAAACCACCAGGCCATCAAAAGTAGAAAACTCCCTATTCATACAATTGATTTTGGAGCAGGCATTGGATGAAGAGGTGTCTACAAACTTTTGGATACCAGGGAAGAAAAAACAGGTGCATTTTTGCATGAGCTGGAAAATCATTGTCTAGGTTTAGTTGGGCTCATGTTTGGGCGGGAAGAGGCTGGCAGTAATTAGCAGCATGACACACCTGGGCGGGAAAACGTGTCCCTGTGCGGGAAACCAAACTCTACTCCCCCTCAAACGGCTTCACATTTCTCATTTCTAAGGTGTTTCTCTACAAGACAATTCTCACTACAAGCCTACAACCAACCCTCCCCCCTGAAAAACCCTTTACTTTTCCACTTCAAACCCCATGCAGCTGGTGGCCTAGTGATTAAGGAGTTGCCCCTGTGATCAGAAGGTTATGGGTTCAAATTCCAGGACTGCTAGAGGCACCACTGAGGTACCCTTGAACAAAGTACTGTCCCTACATACTGGTTGCCTTATGCTTCACTTGGTGAATTGATTAAAGAGAAAGAATTTCACATTGTTCACGCTGTGTGCTGTGCTGTGGTGTGTTCATGTGTGACAATAAGGCCCACTTTACTTACTTACCGATCGTTGTTTAAGTTTAGTCGGGCTCCTGTCTGAAGAGGCTGGCAGTAATTAGCAGTGTCACACACCTGCGTGGGAAACCACACTTCTCCTCAGACTGCCTCACATTTCTGCTTTCCTGTAAGACAGCGTGTTTCTCTGTAAGACAACTTTTGAGTGGCTGCAACTACCACTGGAAAGTGCAACAACTAAGCCCCCCTCCAAACCTCTTTCATTTTCAACTTTAAACCACATGCACCTGGTAGCCTGGTGGTTAAGGAGTTGGCCCTGCGATCGGAAGGCCTTGGGTTTGGGGCAACCCTGAGGTACCCTTAAGCAAGATACTGTCCTTACACACTGCTCCCCAGGCGCCCCTTATTGTTGGCAGCGTACTGCTTCACTTGATGAGTTTCAAGTTTATTCATATAGCACATTATAGAGAATAAAATAAGAGATAAAATAGATCAAAATAGAATAAGATAATGGGCCAGATAAAAATAATACATAAAAGAAAAAAACTGAAAGTGCAGTAGAAGTGCAAATGTTTAAAGGAAGGCTGCGGCGAATGGTGCAGTTTTTAGCAGCTTTTTAAAGCTGGCTAGAGTCGGTGCAGATCTGATACTGACGTACAGTTTGTTCCAGCAGCGAGCTACATAGTGACTAAACGCCATTTCACCAGGTTTAGCTTCAGATCTTCTCACCACTAGCTGACCAGCTCCTGCAGATCTAAGAGACCTACCAGGAATATATACTTCAAACACATCAGAGATGTATGTAGGACCCAAACCATTGAGCGACTTGCACAGAAGGGGTAACGCTTTGAAATCAATTCCATACTGAACTAGGAGCCAGTACAAGGACCTGAGAATTGGAGTAATGTGCTCTCTTTTCTTGGTGTTAGTTAGGACTCCAGCAGCAGCATTTTGAATGAGCTGTAATTGTCTGATGGACTTTTTGGGATTCCCAGTGAGGAGAGTGTCAACCCTGCAGGAAATGAACGCGTGAATAAGTTTCCCTAAGTCTTGTTGGACACAAAATTAGCAATGTCCAGCCTTAGCAATGTTTTTGAGGTGCCAAAATGCTGAATTTGTGACAGCTTTGATGTGATCACCAACACTAAGGTCTCCATCCATGATCACACCAAGGTTTTGTTTTTTACATGGGTGGATGTCTCTAGATTCATCAAGTGCTCTAGATTCCAGGTGGGCACTAAGAATTGATCTTCTCTCGTTATTTCCAAACAGGATCATTTCCGTTTTGTCTTTATTTAATTGCAGAAAGTTTTGAGCTAGATAGATCTGAGTGTCATCTGCATAGTTATGATAAGACATCATTCTCTTTAAGAATTCGACCCAGAGAAAGCATATACAGGTTGCACAGGACAGCTCCAAGAATGGATACTGGAGGTCCTGTTAGACTCTGCGCTCTGCTAACCTCAGCTCTGAACGTTTGTGGTCGCCGCTGGTACTCTCAGCATCCTGGCTTCTAGCAGTGTGAATCTCTGGCAGGGCTGCCAACTTTTGAGTTCAGCCTAGAGTGAGATTTTGGGGGCGGGGCTTGGTTATGGGGGAGGGGCTTGTGGAGGGGCATGGCTTGGTGTGGAAAAAATACAAACACAAAATCATTGCATTAGCAGAAGTGTATTAGGTATATATTGATTGTCAAA
>JBBIGA010000153.1:8453971-8474495 GCA_037576975.1 Alestes dentex | reverse complement strand
ACATCTAGATAGATATATGCATACATATAGATATATATATATATATATATATATATATGCATACATATAGATAGATAGATAGGGAGATATGTGTGTTTAAATCAACCATAACCACCTGCCTAACATTGTGTAGGTCCCCCTCGAGACATGGAGTCCACAAGTCTTCTAAAAGTGGCACAAAGATGTTGGCAGCAGATCCTTTTAAGTTGTTTTTTATTTAAGAATGTTTGGACAAGCCTGTATATCAGGTTTGTATTTAAAAAGGTTATAACCTAAAACCTATTTATCACATCTATTGTAAAAAAAAAAAGTCTCAGACATCAGGTGATATATTCTGAACCATGTCATTTGACCTTTCGAAGTAGATTTAATGCATTTAACAATTGGTTCTTAGCAGTTTTGATTTTGTTTAAGTTACAGAGGTTTTGCAGAAATTTTCCAATCGAGACCAAGCAGAAGCATACAAATAATAAATATATAAAGTATTTAGAAGAATTTTTTTCATTTTTTTGCAGCCATTTGTCTGTATGTGGTCAGTGTGTTCAGTTAGAATAGGAGTCAGCTGCTGTGTGTTAACCAATGGAGCATTAAAGGCTTGCTGTCTAATTTCCAGTTCCTGATGGCAATTCCTATTTTTACCAGATCTTGCTTGTTACTTTCTTTACATCCTTTGTTATCTTGTCACGACTGGCTTGCTGCTGACATTTCATTTGCCCTGTCTGTTCTGTGGGTTGACGGCGCTGCAGAAGATATTTCAGAAGATCCATAGACGTTTTCCGAGTTGGTGTCGTTTTTCCTTCTGTTGTCCTGACATGCGCTTAGACCTTGGTTTTCATGGGGGAACCTGTGGGTGTTTCCTTCCCAATTGTTCCACTGCATCTGTGCTGGGCAATCTGTGCATTTTTTTTTTTTACCGTGCCGTAAGGCTTCCTCTTGCTGTTAAGTTAAAGTGGCAATCCCCAATCCTAGGTCCATTGTCCACAGCAAAATGTCTTAGTCATCCACATCCGCTGCTTGCTACTGGTATGGGTGGAATGCATGGTGCAATCACACCAGATGCTCATGCGACTATCACTCACTGTGGTAATGTGGTGTTGTCGAGGTGACGCATGTCGCACTTGCAAGTCATTCTCGGACCACTCTTAGCTCACATGTTGCCCGCTTGGAAGACACAGTCAGTCCAGCTTTAAGATATTACTAAAGTGGACTCAGGGCATGCATTGTGGAGAAATGGACTGAGTCAGATTTCATTACAAGCTGCTGGCTGTGATATTTGGTTAACAAAATGTATAATTCTTAATTTTAATGAATTCTTTTATGAACTCATGAACTTATCATCATGTAGGTACACTTTGGAATTTAACTTTACAGATGGTAGTCCTCTCTACATCATTTGTTAGCCCCCCTTTACCCTGTTTATCAATCGTCAGGACCACCATTGAGCCAGTATTATTAGAGCGGTGATTCATTCTCAGCACATCAGTTACACTGACATAGCAGTGCAGTGTTAGTGTGTCTGTGTGCTGCACAGTTTTTACAGTAGATTTTAAACACCACAGTGTCTCTGTTGGGCTGAGAATAGCCCACCACCCAAAAATATCCAGTCAACAGTGTCCTGTGGCCAGAAACTGACCACACTAGAGGAGGGATAACATGAACTGCATCTTCAATAGCTTTACAGCTGTATGGTGGTCCAACATAGGAGATACGTCTAAAGTGGACAGTAACAGGACACTGTTTAAAAAAACCCCAAAAAACTCTAGCAGCACTGATGTGATCCACTCTGTCCAGCACCAACACTATAGCATGCCATTACCATGTTACCTGTGAAATATACATTAAACATTAAAAAATTATTCATCTTGCCAATCCGAGTAGTGCATTTGTTGCATTTTATATATGTAATCATCAGCACTGGCATGGGCAAATATTCAGCTCTGGAAAAATAAGAGACCACTGCAAAAATATTCAGTCTTTTATAGGTGCAAGTATTGAACTGAACAGCTTGGCCTAAGAACTGCTGAGAACTGTTTTAAGAACTGCTGACAAGATTTCTTGTAATTTCCAAATAAAAATATTGTTCTTTAAGAATTTTAAAAGAAATGACAAAACATCAAAATAAGATAAATGATGCAGTGTTTACAGAACTTGAACAAAATGGCAATAATTACCTTTGATGTACATCTAGTAGTGTTTTGCCATCCAACTGGTCACATTGCAACAGAGTGTGTGATTCAGGTGATCACTAATCAGTACCTCATAAAGCAGAATGAGGTGCTTGTGTAGGAGTTTAACAGACACTGGCATGGAATGGTTGTCATACTTATAGAAATGCTGATTTAGAAATAATTTTTTTTTTTTCCAGAGCTGCATATACATCGATAAAACAGTTTTCGACATCAGCCTCCAGCAGCTGTGTTGGTGTGTTCCTAAGAGTTTGTTCAAATGGTGTGTTGGTAGTTTTGTCATCATTTGATTTGGAGGTGGCTGTTACTGGGTGTGGTAGTACGTTGAGCAACCTGGGAACATTAAAACTGTTCAAAGTGCTGAATATTTGAATCAGAAAGTTGTTCAATGGCAATACTTGTCTGGATGTGAAGACATCTCGTAGTCTACCTTAACCTACCTAAGTTTCTTTAGAGAGTATGGATGATAAGTAGCATCTATATATTTCCCCTCCTCCTGGCTTTTGCAGCAACAGCAGCAGCTGCATCATTGAGTCATTGCGCTGTGCCACCCACACGTCCCTGCTGGCACTCTGTACCAAGAGAAGGCTGCTGCCAACCTGTACCTTCCTGTACTGTTACTGCCTCACTCGCTTCGCATATTGGTCATCTGGCCACCATGCCCTCAATAAGTCCACCCTGAGGCTTAAACTTCTTCCTCTGAGATGTTTTCATGCCATTTGTCACATGTGCAAAGCGTGTAAAATGCTAAAGCTGTGGCAGTTAGCTTTTGATTCCCTCGCGATGAAAATTAATTGCCGGGCAGCCTTTTTATGGCTCTTTCTTGGCTGTGTTTTTCATTTTCTTAGCTCACATGCATGTCCCCGGCACTATGTTGTGCATGTACTAGGGTGGTCACATGAGCCCATACAAAGCCAGGGGTCTGAAGCTCTTCAGTGTTTTCTTTGCATGGAATATTTGTTGTGTTGTTGATGGGCTTTATTTGAGTTAACATCAGTCAGTCCAATGTTAACCAGCATCACCTACCTGGTAGATTGTGGATATATTCCCATTGAGCGGTCTAGGCACACACACACAAAGCGAGAGTTGTTGACGGTGGTTTGTACATCAGGCGCTCTTATCAAATGCTCACCCGTCAAGGACCTTCAGTGGATTAAGCTGCAAAGTAGTTGACTTGTCCGATAATCAGACGTTCACACTCCGCTTACCGAGGTTTTTCTTGTGCTGAGTTGCGAGTTGCTTGTGTCCCGGCAGCTGAGCCAACACGGTCAACTGCTCCAGCTGCCAACCTACTGCTTTAGCCGCGGGAGTGCGAGCCAGGGAGAAGGGATATCAAAGGACAGCATGTTGCAGAGAGAGGGGGAGTAGCTGGATTAGGGCAAGGGACTGGTGGGTGGACAACGGTGCGCATCGGGTGGGGAAGAACAGACGAAGGACAATAGGACCAGGCAGGCTGGAGCGAGCAGAGGGGTGAGGAGGCCATGGGAAACGTGTGGCAGCCATCGGCCCAGCACCAGGCCACTGGGCGCACTCAATAGGCACAGGAAATGGGATTTGCAGGAGACAGATGTGCAGGAGAGAGGTGATGAATGCATTAAAGCCCAATGACCAAGATAAAGGTGAGAGCGGCCTCTGTGCACGTCTCATCAAGGCTGCTTTGCTGGCCCAGTGTTCACCCCACTTCTCTTAAGGGAGCTTCACACTGCCCCTCTAAAACAATCTGAGATGTAAAAAGACGTTTTCAATCAAGTTCTTTTGCCCTAGGCTGAGTCATTTAATATTGAGTAACCTTATCTGCAGGTCCCAGATCGCAGCCAGTGTTTGAGGTTTTGACAGTCATATAGCTGCACTTTAAGTGAGAACTGTTCCGATTTCTAAAACAACCAACCTGAGCCCAACCCAGACTACATCATTAAGGTTTGAGTGTGAGGCTGACCTGAATTAAAAAAAAAAAAAAATCACTTTAGCCTACCCATCGCCGCCCAACGTGCTGGATATGAACTGACAGGATAGCGCCAGTTAAATTGCCGCCTGGCAAGAGTAATAGCAGTCATTAGAACAGGAGTCACCAATCTGATCCACAAAGGGCCGGTGTGGCTGCAGATTTTCATTGCAACCAAGCAGGACATCCCGTAACTAATCAACTGTTTGAAGACTGAGACCAACCACTTCACTGAGTAGAATAAGGTGTGCTTCGGCGTAATTGATTGCAATAAAAGCCTGTAGCCCCGCAGGCCCTTTGCAGATAAGACTGGTGGTGCTCCATCCATTAGATTATGGATAAATGAAAAACTAATTCTGCTCTGACACATTTATGTACAAAGCAGTGCTTTCTCATAATAAATTAATTCCATAATAAACCTTTCATAATGAGCTGTTCCCATTCTGGATGCTTCTGGCAAGATGTTAGCCTTCACCTGTTTAATCCAACAACTCTTATTTCCGTGCACAGAATATGTTTGTATGTAACAGCAAATGTTTTGGGCCCATTAAATAGGAATGTTCATTTGACACCTCTCATCTGTCCTCTCCTGAATCGTTCAGCTCTTTCATTTCTCGTGCGTCCATTTTCTCACATGCGTGGGTCTTGTGGCCAAATTTTGGCAGCAAGAGAAGTTGGTGACTTCAGCTTGCCAATAAAAAGCTAAAAAAATACACGGATGAGTCTAAAACCAGGTGAAGTGAATAACATTGACTCTCTTGTTACAATCATACTTGTCAAGAGGTGGGAAATATTATGCAAGTTAACAGTCAGTTCTTGAAGTTGATGTTGGAAGCTGAAAAATGGGCGGGCGTCTTTGACAAGGGTCAGATTATGATGGCTAGACGACTGGGTAAAAGCGACTCCAAAACTGCAGTTCTTGTAGGGTGTTTCTGGTATGCAGTGGTTAGTACCTACCAGAGAAGGACAAGCGGTGAACCAGTGGCGGGGTCATGGACGCAGTGAGGGGAGGGAAGGCCGGCCTTGTCCAAACCCACAGAAGAGCTGCTGTAGCATAAATTACTGAAAAAGTGAATGCTTGCTAGAACAGAAAGGTGTCCGAACAAACGGCTTGCTACTTCTGAGCCTGCGCTGTTGAAGATCAAGTTCACCCCTTTGTGGCACACCAATACCCTAAGTGCAGGGGCCTCTTTCAGCTGGATAATATGCTCTGCCACACTGAAAAAAATGTTCAGGAATTATTTGAGGGCATGACTGTGTTGACTTGGGCTCCAAATTCCCCAGATCTCAATCCGATCAAGCATCGGTGGGATGTACTAGACAAAGTAGGCTGATCCTTGGAGGCCCCACCTCACAACTTTTGATACTTAAAGGATCTGCTGCTATTGTCTTAGTGCCAGAGACTGCAGCGCACCTTCAGAGGTTTTGTGCACTCCATGCCCTGATGAGTCAGCGCTTTGGCAGCAGGAGAGGGAGCTATCCAATATTAAGCAGGGTGGTTTTTTTTTTTTGTTTTTTTTTGGTTGTTGTTAATTTTTAATTTATTTTTCAGTGTCCATGCTCATTAATAAAGAGTGTCGGCAGAACTGTAAATGAGCCAGAGTTAGCCTTACGGACTCATTTTCATTTATTGTCCCTGGACAGATGGCAGCTTTTTCTTTAATGATCACTTTATGGTGCAGTGAATACACTGCATTCATATTTCAAGTTGCTTGAACATGTTGCTTGAACAAGTACTCATTTCTCCCGGCTTTGAACATGCCATTACTCTTCCTGCTGAGAGTAAGAGCATAATAGCTTAATTTAATTGCTCTGCACGCTCGTTTTACATGCAGCAAGTTCAGCGGTGTTTGCACTGAATAAGACTGGCTTAACTGCAGCTGAAACACTGCTTCTGCAGGTATTATGACGGAATGTTTAGGTCCTCAATTTCCACTTAGAAATAGTTTCACGCTGTAGACATTTAATCCATTTGTTTTCTCACAGTGTGCCTTACTGCTGCAGACTGTGTGTAATATCAGCCAACGTCACCCCTGAGACAGCAGCATAAGTGCAGTGAGATAAAATGGTCTTAAAGTTCAAGTTTTGATCGGACTTAATAGCAGTGACGTGGAACCGTAAAAATATGCCTTGGATCAGGACATCGGTTAAGAAAGAGCAAGATGCTTCAGCTGAACACAGAATGATCTGGGACGGGGCTTCACAATCTCGACTGGCTGCTCCGCTGAGCCTTGTTAAGTTGCCTTGGAGAGAAGATGGACAGGTGGCCAGTGGGGTCAATGATGGCCTTTGACCTCTTCCAGTGGTGGGGCTTGTAGTCCTTGTGGATGCTCTGCTCGTCAGCTGTGGGGATGGAAAGCTGAGAGGCACACTTGCTCTTCAGGCTCCTTTGTTTTGGAGGCCAGCTTGTTGAGGCTCTGAAGAGCCCCTGCCACTTTCATTTGCTGGTTCATCATCTCACGCAGACAGATGTCTATTTTTGCTAGCCGTGTGTTCTGTTTTGTTATTAGAGACATCCTTTTGTGGCATCGTGCGTCCTAGTTATTACTCCGGATCTCTCAGGAGATTTGCAGTGGGAACGTGCCACCAGTAGCGCAGTTGCACTGCCACCCATCTTATGGGAGCCAGTGATTAGAAAAGCCATGTCTGTTTCCCAACATTGTATGGCCTTCGTTTGCTGGTAACCTCAAACCACTTCCTTAGCCTGGCTGAGATCTATGAGCACCATAATGGTGAGAGTTGGGTGGCGACTGGGGCTGAGCACATTTTCCCACTGTGTCGGAGTAGCCTCGGCCCTGTGGCCGGGAGTTTTTCGGCCGCCATTCAGGGCATTGTATTTGCGTCCTGTGTATCACTTCCCTGCGAGATTGTGGATTGTTCGTGGGAACAATGATGTTTGGGGCCCTGAAAAGATTCATAAATCACTCATGTGGTAATATAAAGTACAGTGTTGTCTCCAGTTAGATGGGGTGTAATGTTCTGATATGCAGCTTTTCCCAAGTTAAGGCAGAGCCAGCCCTGAGAGGAACAAAATGTCCTCTAAAATAGAATGTTACCGTGGCTTCGGAAGAGGCCTGGGATATATTTAGCTGCCACATCAATAGATTGATCAGCTTTGTTTTGCCATTCGTCAAGCCTCTGTATAAATCGTTCAGCAGTGCTGGAGACAGCAGCGGGATCATGGGAGGGCTGGGCGGGGGCATTGAGCTCCTTGCTCACACAGAACTGTGGTTGGAGGCTTTAGGGTTAACATTAACATCTCCACCTGTGGGACAGGGCAGAAAGGAGAGTGGAGGTGGTGGTGGGGGGGATTGGAGTAGAGACAGCAGATGGAGACAAAGAGGTCAAGCTCTATTCTTTCCTTTCCTTTCAGCTCTGCCTCTGTACTCTGGAGTGCCGGAGCTAGGGAGAAAAAACAGACAAAGCCCTTTCAAACTAAATGAGCTACCATCATCCAGGCCTCACAATGTCTTTTACATGCACACAAATATACACTCATGTTGTTTGGACTGGACTGTAATGAAAACGCTCCTTAATTAATGTTTATTGCTCATTTTGTTACTTCTCCTCGAACCCTTCAGTGCTCCAGTGTGCACGAGTGTCTCCACTGATTGTGTGCAGAGGCAGCTCGTGCCCTTGTCAGGAAGTGTCCTCTGGTTGTTTACGCAGTGAGGCCTTTGTTTGACGGCTGGTAGGTTCAGTTACACCGGTTGCTACTTGATGTAATTATGGTCTTTTTTTTTTTTTTTTACCTTGCTGATCAGGATTGTTTATGGTGAAGTAGTGCTGGAGCATAACTCCATTAATCCGTGTATGGAGGGTATAAGTGACGTATAGGTATGAAATATTGTTTGTCGAGCAGAAATATTAAATTACTTTTGATGACGCCAGGGCGTACGTTGTCTGAAAGTCGAGAAAAACATTTATTTGTTTGTTTTATGGTTGTCAGTGTAAGTGCCAGAGCTGTTCAGTTGAGCCTTGTAATTCCCACCTTTTGCTGTGCAGTTTCTTTAGTGCTGAGCAGGGTTGCAAAATTCTGGGAAAGTTGGATCCATGGGAATGAAACGGGAATAAACTGGAAATTTGGGAACATAAAATATAGTTGGCACAATATATACTGTAGCATAATCAAAGCTAATGTATATACTGTTGAGTATCTATGCTATTCCTCTATCACAGGCACATAGCACACTACCTACTGCGGGGCTATTGAGGCCACACCCCCTGCATGCATTGTGCATTCTTCCATCACATGCACAATGATTTCTAGGATTCAGAACTTCTAGAATTTCTAGAACTACTAAAGCTACTTTTTTGAGCCCACAGCACAGATACAGACTATTGAAGCCACACATTTGAGCCCAAGGACAACCTAAAGTCAAGTAAGTTTTGATATTATGAGGTAGGTAATATTTGATCTATGGTGTTAAAGTTTAGCTAGCAACTATTAAATCAAAATGTATTCATACAGTAGCTATGTAACTGGTAAACCAGATAATGCTAAATGGAAGCTAGCTAGCACAATTTCATTAAAGACGCTAGCTTAGCTACTGTAAATGTGATGCTGCTAGATGATTTTATGTAACCATACAAGATTTTATACATCAGTTGTGACATTTTTTTCCGTTTGTTCTATCTACATATCTGCATTGCATTGCATTTTTACACATTTTTTTTTGTCTTATTCAACAGAAAATGCCATGTACACCGTCCAGTGTGTGAAGGCATTTCACACAAGCTAATGTTGATATTTCCAAAATTCCCAAACTAAAGTTCCCAGGGAAAGTTTCTGGAAATTTACCAGGAATTTTCTGCCCCTTTGCAACCCTAGTGCTGAGTGGTACAAAAATATACTGGTTGAAATTAGGTTTAAGGTCATTTTTATAGCAGCATGCAATGAATGAGCACAGATACAATACAACCACACCACCGTTATGCCGTTTAGCTGACAATTTTTAGACGATTTTTGGAAAATGTCTGGAGAATCAGGTCCGAATATGGTCCGGAATTGCCGTGGCCTAGTGTTTGGGTGTTGCCCCTGCAATCAGAAGGTTGTGGGTTCGAATCCCAGCACTGCTAGTGTCATCACTGAAGTACCCTCGAGCATCGTACCGTCCCCACACACTGCTCTCTGGGCGTCCCTCATCGGTGGCAGCCCCCTGCTTCACTTGGTGAATGGGTTAAATGCAGAGAAAGAATTTCACATTGTTCACACTGTGTGCTATGCGGTGGTGTGTTCACGTGTGACTATAAGGGACCACTTTACTTAACTTTTACACGTGGCACACAACAGGAGTTTGTCCGAAATTTTTTACGCGTTCTTATCTACTGGAGATAACTCCGTTTGGTTTAGGTGTGGGGGGGGGCAGCCTCAGGATAGAGCATGTTGAAGGCAAAAAGGTGTGGAAATTGTGGCCACATAGCTGGTTCATAATTTGGTCATAAACAGCCCAGTCTCTTGCTGTTCCTTGAATTTAATATTGACTGACAGAAGTCCCTGACTCTTGTTGTCCCTCCAGTTAGTTTTTGCATTACAAGAGTTTTGTGTAAATTTCCTTTCCTCTTCACCCTTGGATGGGTTTCAAACCAGCATGATTGAAACAGTACCGCCCACTTGCTGTGCATTCCCCGGATGGTGACATGCTCTGTGCACACATGGTCTGAGTCAAATGTTATTGGAGAGCTGGCAGGGTAAAGTCTGTTTCATTTCTTGTCCAACTGATTCTGACATTTGCATTCTCATATACATCATCTCCTGGTGATGTCTAGATTAGGCGTGCATGTCTAAAAACACCATAGACACTATGTAGACAGTCACATTCTGAGACAGTCCAGTTTTTCAAATAAGCCAGAAAGATACACTATATGGACAAAAGTATTTGGATGCCTGACGTTATACCAGCGGGCACTTTAATGACATTGCATTCAAATACATAGACTTTAATATGAAGTTGGGTCTTTGCAGCTATAACTGCTTCCACTCTTCTTGAAAGACTTTACACAAGATTTTAGAGTTTCTGTGGGAATTTGTGCCCATTCATTCTGTAGAGCATTTATGACCTCAGGCACTGATGTTGGACAAGAAGGCCTGGCTCGCAATCTCTGTTCCAGTTTATCTCAAAGGTGTTGGATGGGGTTAAGGTCAGGGCTGTGCAGCCAGTCAAGTTCTTCCACACTGAACTCATCCAGCCATGTCTTTATGGCGCTTACTTTGTGCACTGGGGTACAGTCATGCTGGAATAGAAAAGGTTCTTCCCCCAACTATGTCCACAAAGTTGGAAGCATGACGTTGTCCAAAATGTCTTGGTATGCTGAAGCATTAAGATTATCCTTCACTGGAAGTAAGGGGCCTAGCCCAAATCCTGAAAAACAGATGTGTCCCAATACTTTTGTCCATATAGTGTACCTCTTGGGAGGTAGATTAGCTTCTGCACTCAGTATAACCTGTCACTGTCTGTTTCCTTTTGCACTACTAATGGCTCTGGTTATGCTGTGCTGACATCACGTCTCATCAGGTGACATCTCAAACAAGTCCAATGAATAATATTTACCAAATATGCGATGCACAAATGAAACAAATGACTTTTTCTGGGCGTAAAAATGTTTAGTTTTGCTGTGTGGAAATTCTTTCTTTGTCATATACATTATACAAGTATAACGTGAGAGTGGTAGCTTCTTTCTAAGTATGCCTCAGCCCGCTGCATTTGAGGTAATGGGAAACTTTCGAATTTGACTGTTGTCGAGTTAACTACTATTAAGCCAAACAAACAATGACCTTGGTACTTTAGAATGCACTGGTTGTAGCTGCTAACTGCCTCCATCTTTCCTCTCATCTATAATCTCTGTAGGGGGTTAACTGCCACCTGCACTCTGCAGTCACACACCCAGTGAACATCTCTGTCCCCATGAATACACATTGGTAATATGGGCAGAGTGTGATTGCCTGGTGATGATGGAGGGAGATGAGTGCTTTAAATCCTGGGAAGTTGTACAGCACATGGTGGGAATTAAAAGGACTCGATTGTAAACGGCAGCATGACAGCAATTGAATTCCCCACAGCTGCCGGGGTCACGGCATTATAAACTAGCAGCTAATGGTAATTAGACTTTAAACACCCAAAAGAACAAGGCCTGCCTCTCTATCCGCATTCACTTCTGAGCCTTTATTGCAATGAGGGCCAGCAGCGCACTTTCATTTCGAGGTCCAGCATCCCCCCATTGGCCCTATAATCTCTATCGTAATCCGTGTTACTGGTGATTCCCAGGGTCCCACAGGACTTTCCTTGCTGACCTATTGAGTGGCCCTGATAATGAGGAGCCCCCGCCATCTGTGCACGCGCCTTGAATCCCAGCGCAGTGCTTGGCCTCTTGGAGGGGAGTTTGAATGGAGCTTGAAAAGACCAGTGATCAAGGATCATTCCTTTTCCAAAGCATTCTAGCATAATAAGATACACTTTTGGTTATATGTTGCAATCAGTTTAGGTCAAGTCCACTGAATACTTGACAAACGAATTGTCTATACACAGCCGTCTATGAGGCTATGAGGATTCCCATTTGTGTGAATTCTTCAAATCCATTGTCATACAGTCATTGTAGGTTATATTAGTAATTATATCAGTAGGTTATATCAGTAATGTGCTCCTTGAAAGCAGTGTTGTCTCTTTTTTTTTGAGCTGTTAAAGTCAAGTTCAGTCACGTAACTGGGGGGAAAAATGCAGGCCTAGCAGCTAAACATTTCAAATATTTGTGTGGCATGAACGACAACAAAAAATTTTAATTTACATTTTTTTTGACACATTGTGTTGCGATGGTGGTGCTGCCAAAACATTGGGAAACTCTTCTTTAGGCCCGTAGGCTAAACCTTGTTGGCTGGTAGAGAGTGGATTTTGGCATAAGGCCTCTGAAGGTGGATTTTGGCATAAGGCCTCATAGGGCCTTTGTTTGTTAGCTGGTTTTGAGTGAGCTCAGCTCTTCTGAACAGCACGGAACAATATCCCAACTTCTGATCTCTCATAGTGTAAACTTTTGAGACTTCTGAGATTTAAATGCTTCTTTGAAGAAGTTATGCCGCACTTTCTAGATTCTTGTTTGTCTAAATAGTTTATTTGACCAAAAAGTCAAATGAACACAGTATTTCTCTCGCTAGACTTGAGATCATGTGCGCTATACCGTCAGCTGATCACACCCCATAGCCTTAGCCAGTTGACAATAGTGTTGTTGGAGGAACTGAGGAGCCATCAGAGATCTTGAGATGTGCAGTGTCTGTTATAGCTCTTTTTAGCACAGCAGGTGACAAAGAACCACAAAGAAGCCTGCATCAATGTCCGGACTGACTGATACAGGACTCGGACTGTGCTTTAAAAGAAAACATATTGCAAGACTCGCATACATCTCTCATTAAATCATCCAGCTGGATTTGACCTCAAATGTAACTTACCAGCCAAAACATTTAGTGCCTGAACTTTGCTTGTTTGCGTCTCCACACTCGAGCTACAAGACTTAACTAACCTGTAAAGGGAGCTTATGAGCAACAGTTAGCACGCAACATAGCACGTTTTGTGTTACTAAAAACAGTATTCACTGCAACCTCAAAGCCTAAATTTGTCAGTTTCTGTCCGAATGCGCGGTTTTGTCGGTTTAAAAGATGTGTTAAGTGTGCCAGGATACCAAGGAACTACCCTGCAAACAAATCAGTCATCTTTTTCTAAGTTGTCTGATCTTAAAGATAGTGCATTTAATAAATGTGTCCTGTTGAATCTCCCATTGCACCTCCCATTGTATTATGAAACAGTCAACATACCAGATGTTCTCATCTCACAACCATTTTACAAGGCAGCCAGATAAGGGCAGGCATTAATGATGATGAGCATGTCATGAACTCACACTTTGCACAGTAGCGCTGGTGCTGATCCTGAGTGAGGGAGGTGGGGTTAAGGGGGCCAGAGGCAAAGTTGCATGTTTGACACTACCGTTGTTTGATGATGCTGCAGGATCTTATGGCAGTAATTATAGAGGACAGCCGTAGACCAGAGGTTTGTGGCGTGTGCGTGTGCGTGTGTGTGAGCCACTTACAATACTTTAAAACTGTTTTCTACACACCCTCAAGGCCTCTCCTGGATCGCGCTGTTCCTGTAAGAGCATGCGTCTGGATGACAGCCTCTGCAGCACTTGCGCTTTCCGAGCTTGTTGTGTCAGCACCGCGCCCTCCTCCCGATTACGCATCTGTATGAACTTGCAGAGGCTCCCCTCCATTGAGGCCCCTCTGGCCAGCTGTCACGATACTCAGGGTTTTAAGGAAGGTGACGGCTGACGTGCCGCCCCCGAGTCTTCGTTTTGCGTTCTGGAGAATCTGATTCCACAGTGAAGTAAGGCTTCCTACCATATTGCAGGCTTAAAGCCATAGTTTAGAAACAAATCGAATGTGAACATTTTTCGCCTTGGCCAAAAGTGCAGACGAAATTCAAGATGGTTGCTGTTACTGTTTTTAGCTATGCAATAAACATTTTTTTTGTTTGTTTATTTTTACAGAGAATAAGAACGACATACAGTGTTAGAAACCAAGCAAGCAAGTCTATTTGTGATTACTTAACTCCACATGGTTTGAGGGGAGTGTAATGATTTCCCCATGCTCTTTT
The DNA here is from genome assembly GCA_037576975.1 of Alestes dentex. Taxonomy (NCBI): domain Eukaryota; kingdom Metazoa; phylum Chordata; class Actinopteri; order Characiformes; family Alestidae; genus Alestes; species Alestes dentex. The sequence goes on along the minus strand of JBBIGA010000153.1, from coordinate 8,460,732 downwards.
GCACAATGCTAATTGGTGGGGTATACGTTTCCAAAGAAGGACACGTGCATGCCTTGGCTGATTGGGGTAAGGGGAAAATTGTGCAAATTTTGATTTTTTGCCCAGCTGTCACTTTAAGCGTCTGGATTGCCAAACCAACCAAGTATGAATGATACAAAAATGCAGGTCCGTTGCACAAGAGGCCGTCGTCTTGTGTGCACATGTGCTTGTGTACGGAGGGGGGCTTACATGTAGATATGCGACCTTGAGGTGTCCACTTGGAAGCGTACCAGTTATCCTGTATCCTCTTCACCTATCTAAACATGCCCACTTACACCTCCACAACTATGTGCTCAAGTACGCACTTGCCACGGAAGGGCCCGTTTTGATCCCCACTCTCCTTGCCCCATGGGAGAAAATGATGGATTTCACGCCTACACAAAAATGTTTGGATCACTTTGAAGTATTGAGGAACAGGGCGCAAACCTCTGCCCTGGCGTGCATTAGAAGGAGTTTTTATTACACTTCTTGATTCTTCACCACCTTCTTTTCTGAAGCGAATAAAAACACAGGGCTTCTTTTGTAACACTAGCAGGAGTTAGCTCAAGCAAAGGCAATGTGCACTAGTTTTAAACTTGTTAAAACGACTTTTTTTTTTTTTTTTTACTAATACAAAGCATTAGTAAATGCTTTGTATACGGGCAAAGATGTGCTTCATGTGCTTTAATGAATAAAAGAGTGTTATGAGTGAACTCTTGAAGGAATACCGCAGCGTTATGCAGCCTGGACTGAAGCAGCTGCCCTAGGTGGGTAAATTTAGTCAATGAGTTTAGTTCTTTACAAGATAGTTGTTCATGGCAGTCGGCACAAGTTGCAGATAGAAACTGAGTTGAGTAAACGCTAGTAAAGTCCTAACAGACTGCATTTCACTATTAACATCCATCATTTTCTTTTTGGGATCAGTGGTTCAAGAGTTTCAGCTGCTAATGAGTACTCAAATTCCCAAAGGAGCACTGACAGCTGAGGCTTGTTTGTACATTTATGATGGGCTCCAGTCATTCTTTAGCTAGCCTGGAAGGCTTGGAAGATTGGCTTTCCCCTTCAGCATTACAAGAATTTGTGTTAAGGGACAACTTGGGGTTAAAACTGGGCTACATTCGCCCCACTTGATAGGTTCCTAACTTGGTTTAGGCCTGTTTTCTGCTGCACACATGGCAGTTGGCCCTGTTCCCCTCATGAGGAGCTGAGGGTCTGGCTGGTTCAGGGATTCTGGTCATGTCTGTGCTTAATGAGACAGTGCACTAACAGCTCACTCATATGTGAATCGTCCCGCCTCCTCCGTTTCCCTCGAAAAGTGCCACATTTTGGAGCCAAAAAGGCCCGCCATTAGCACGTGCGGTGGCGCGGCCTGAAGCTAATATAACTGTGTTGGGCTCGCTGGCCGTGCTTCAGTTACTGAGGCAGCATGCAGGATCACTCTCCCCACGCTGCTGTTTTAGTTCAGCGCCTCCGGTTAAGCATGAACGTTTCCGTTAATGGAGGTTCGCTGTTTATTAACCTAGCGCGCCCGCCACTGCTATTGCTTTGTGTAGGTCGGGTCAGGCCAGGACGAGGAACTGCATTTTTTGAATAGCAAAGAGTCTGTTGACTTAGAGATACATTGTGGTCTCAGTGGTTGCTCTTGTCCTAATTGATGATGTTTTATTATTCTTACCCTGCTGACCTCATCCGCAACCCGGCCGTTTTCATTCTTTACGGTCTGAAGAATGATTAAAAGTAGTGCAACCACTATTGTGTTTTTAGTTCAGATTTACCGGCACATTAATCCCAAGATGACATCAAAGGGAACTCGTTGCACAAAACAAATTGTTCTGGCTTTTGTTTCTCGGTGTGACAGACAAGTTAAGCCGATTTTGATTTTGATGTTGATGGTGCCGATCGATTGTTACCTCCAACAAAACATTGGCACTCGATCAATAAATAATTGATATTGTCCTTCATAATCTGTTGTCATGATACACCTCAACACACACTACAAAGCACAATGTACTTAAAATGTGCTCAACCCTCCCTTAATAGACCCCTGAAAATACACCAAACGCCTTAATTTGAATTAAGTGGCAATTCATTTTTGAAACCAACACCTTAATTTAAGCTTAAAATTACATTTAAGGCATGAGTGTGAAATCTTAAATTGAATGCGTTCATTCAGGAGGTTTTCTGATTTAAGGGACAGATTTGAAAAAGTAATGGGAAAATTCAGTAGTGTACATCTTAATCAGCCTTAATCTGGAAATGAAGGCCAAAATTAAGAAGATAATTTTAAGGGGTAAGATTAAGATGTCTGGTTTCATAGTGGTATCCTTTATAATTGCTGAGAGGCAGTTAGTTCTATATCATGTGCTAGTCAAAAATCTTGTGTGTTTTTATAATTAAAATCATAACCATATTGCTTGTATTCACCAATTACAAGATATTCTCAAAGTACAAGATCTTTTGTTGCAGGTTTTGGCATATGTTTGGTTTGTCATATGATAAAGACAAGGTGCCACAAGCAGAAACAATGATGGATATCATTTTACTATAATCAAGAATATTTTAAGTTCATTCATGTTCATTCTAGTGGTCTACCTTTACGTTTAGCCGCTCTAATGAAGGCCTAGCTCCACCCATACAATCACGTCATGTCATATATCACTGTAATGCTTGTTTACTGTGGAGCTTCGTACTTAAAACAACATTCACACAAATGGTGTGTGTTGTCTGAGATCTCACTGGGCAAAGTAGACCTTTAGAGGCCCGTTTTTTTGGGGGTTTTTTGGTTGTTTTTTTTTTCCTCTCAAAAAGCAGCGTTTCTCTACTTTCAGAAACAAAAGTCTTCTAGAATACCTACGTTCCTGAAATTAATTCCTTACCATATTCTGGAAGACACAGGAAGATTCCTCCAAATATTGCTGAATTTTGTAGGATTTTTTTTTTGTTTAATTAAAAAAGAAATAATGAAATTTCAATCATCTCTTTTTTTTTTATCCTGTAAAATAAACAGTTTAATTCTAACACTTTTGTTGTTTTAACTCTATATGCATTCATGGTCACATTTAAAGCTTTGATGCCTTCACCGTTATTCCAAAATGTGGGAAACTGAAAACGAGGAAGCCCCTTTTATTACAAGATGTGATACTCTACAGATACTATAGTATACTAGACTAATACAAACATAAGAGCAAAAGCATTAACAAAACATAGATACGAACAAAACAGCCCATGGCAACCTTGTTAAAAGTGTGGCTATAAGCAGTGATGGCAAGTTTTACGGCAATGTATGTCAATGGTCAGATGACACAGAATTGCTTTCCTGGCATGGGGCCTCAAGTCCATGTATCAGTTCTAGTTTTGATGCACCAAAACCTCCTGTTTGGTGGTTTTCCCACTGATTTCCAGTTTTCAGTGATCCCTGAACCTGTTTTGAAAATTACAGTTCATCAGATAACTTGGTTTGAAGATCATTTGTGTTCATTTTGGAGATGATTTGGCCAAATTGTGGCCTGTGAAAGTTCCGTTATGGTGGAAATTGGTATCCAAGAAATCCACTGGTGTCTGGCTTTTGAAAATCGCTTGTGTCCATTTGTCATACGTGAACACACCACAGCACAGAGTGTGAACAGCACGAAAATTGTTCTCTTCATTTAACCCATTCACCAAGTGAAGCAGTGGGCAGTCAGGAACACCGCCCCCGTGGGTTCAAATCCCAGGACTGCCAGTGGCACCACTAAGTTATCACTGGCAGTCCTGGCATTTGAACCCACAGCCTTCTGATCACAGGGGCAACTCCCTAATCACTAGGCCACAGCTGCGTTTCAACATGTTGAAAGTTATATGTGTAAACGCATCCTACAAATGTTACCCATAAGAAACTTGGTGAAAAGAATCAGGGAACTGTCCTCAATCCATGTGCCAGATTTTCCAGCCATTTGCCATACGGTTCTAGGGTTACAATAGACATTCTAAGAAAAAAAAATCAACTTCCAGTTGACATATATTTGTAACTCTTCCCGCGTCCTCTCTCTAAGTTACATCGATGTCGTTTTTGGTTGCCTCAGTATATCAGGGCCCATTTCCTCACTGCTGTGAAGTTCGTGGAATGAAGTGGTTGCACTCAGCCACGTTCTCGCTTCCATCCTTCGGATGTTTAATGATTTGTACCTCCATGTATTTATGTCCGAGGTGTATTTATATAAACATCAGACAGCTTTGCATGTGCTTCGTCTCAGGCGTGTTTGTGGACACAAATACACACCCACTCGATCACTCGTGCACACACACTCTCGGCCTCAGGCCCGGAACCGCAGCTAAAATCTTTTCCTACATGTCTGCTCTTGTGAGCCACATGTTTTGCAGAATCCCTATCTCAGGGCGTTGAAGTAATCAGACACGCCAGAGGTTTCAGCTGCATAAGATAGAAAGTGAGAGTGCGCATCTGATTACATTCACTGTAAAAGCAGCAGTGTAAACTTTTTTTTTTTCTTTTTTTTTTTTATAACTAAACCCACCCAGATTAAGTACGACTGCGTTGACATTTACATTTTCTCCTTGTGAGTTTTTGCCCACAGTAAGCTTTAGTTGTCCTTTAAAACACCAGCTTTAATAAAAAGCATTATGCGTCATGCACATTTACTTAACAGTTCCACGAAACTTAATTAAACTGTGTGCTGTGACAGCATAAAGGTCACCAAATGTTTCTCGTCACAATATATAGACCCAGAGGTTTTACTGGTAAAATTGTGTTTTTGATCTAGGGTGTTTTAGCTTTATGCAAATATATTCAGCCTACTAGCTACTTTTTTATTTTAAACTTGATTGATTGGAGTCGGTCGCTGTTGCCTCATATAGCTTATTGAGAGTCTGCACTCCTTTATTGGAATTTTATAGCAATAGAACCAGTTGCATTTATGTCTATAAGGTGAATGATAGCAATTTGTGTGCTCGGGTTTTATATTTAGACCTTTTTTTTTTCTTCTTTACAGAATGGAACTAAGAAGTCCTGGGACTTCATGCAAACCCATGACAGGTGAGTATTCAGCTAGAGGTTATCTTGCTCATCCCACAGATTGAGGTGATATATAACCCTCATCTTTGCCCATTGGCATAGCTCGGTCTCACTTCATTATCTTTTAAATCCTATCCTTGAAGGCTCGCTTCGTCAGTCACGCATGTGATTGAGATCTGCTTTTCTTTCAAAAGGCCCCAAAAACACTTTTACACTAATGTGATGGAAACTGCATCACCCAGAGTGCCAGCAGCAGTTTTAGATTTTCAGTTTTAGACCTGCAGTAGTTAGTCGGATGTACTGCAGCTGCTAGCCTGCGTTATTGAACTGGCTCAGCTGGCTAACTTAATTATTAACTGTTATTAACTCGGGTTGTAAATGAGTGCCAAAATATTACCCTTAAATACAAATGAATAGAGCTTAAAATGATGTTATGGTGACTCCACAAGTTAATGACAGACCAAAACCATATCATCCGCTGAAGCTGACTGTCCAGATCTACAGATGGACGCCTGCATATGGACTCTTTCTCCGTACAGCGCAGTGTTTATAAGGTAGAGGTGTTAAGTGTATTGTTAGGAAAGTGTGTTATTAGGAAAGATGTTCAGAAAACCTGTTTCCTTTAAAAACAGATCCCTGGAGCTAGATCTGTGCAGTATTGCATTGAGTCCAGGTTTCCCATTGGAGGTGCACATGCTCAAAAATTGTTATGGTGGAAATTTAAAACCATTTTTAGTTTGCATTCGTTTAAAAATGATAAAATTTCACTTCACTCCCGTTGCACTCAGGCAGCCACTCGTCTTGATTTTTGATCTGATGTTATGTTGACAAACCGGCCCGTGTGAAGTAAGCCTTTAAAGTTGTTCTGCCCTGTGCAACAACTTACTTGTTACTCTGGTTTGATATGAATTAAGGCTAAATATAGTCAAAGACCAGTTGCTATTGAGACGGATCTCAGGCTTAAACTATCTACAACTGTGCCCAATCTGTAAATGCATTCAAAAGCTCATTTGAAATTGTTATATTTGAAAATACATTTTTGATTGAGCATGTGCAGCAAAGAAAAGTCAGGACATAAGCAGCTTATACTGCGTGAAGCAGGATGGTGGTATTTAAATAAGTATATAAGTATAAATCACCCAACCATTAAACTCAGATGATAAGGTTTATGACAGTACCACATATTTTGTCGTTGGGATTAAACGTTACTATAAAGAAGATGGTTAAACTGCCAATTCCTGTAGCGCAGCCATATTGTCTTTTTTTTTTTTTTTTTACAGTGTGGTTTCTTTGTATTGTTGTGGGTGTAAATCAAGCCTTTTATGCAAACCTGTAATTATACAACCTGGAGAGAGAGGAGTTTATATGGCTGGAATCTCTCACCTCTCTGCTAGAAAAGGAAGTTGGCTAGCGTACCTTTAGTTAGAGCTACTGTTAGAGAGTCCTCCAGACAGGCTACAGTGTTCAGCAGCAGTAAAACTGAGCTTCTGATTCTCACAAAAGGCCCACTCCACCCAATCTGGCCCTTGGGCGATTGCACTTAAAAGCAGTCTCCTATTGCGTCTAGAATTTTCCACTGCCGTCCTGAGATCACGCCTGGCCTCTCATACTGGGTTCACGTAAGCTTTTTAACCCTTTTGTGCAGAAGCGCCCTCTATTGGGCCCGCCGCCGGGCCGAGTTTGAAATTTAAACTTTGCTTGTTAAATATTCCTACAATTATCAATATACAACCAA
>JBBIGA010000153.1:8427895-8444450 GCA_037576975.1 Alestes dentex | reverse complement strand
TATATGATTGTGCATTAATTTACTTTAAAAGCTGATATTTTCTTTATTACTGTTTTGTCCTGACAACAGCTCAGTGAAGATATATAGCTTTCAAGAGAGAATGGAAGGACCATTGTGCACAACATACTATTGATGTGTATAATCAATAGTTGATGAACTATTGATTGTGAATCATTTATAGTCACCTGGGGACTGGAGTAAAATGATCCAGTGTAATGTGTAAGTCATGCTGGACACGCACATGAACTCACCCTGCATAAACAGCAGCAAAACTACGTTTGAATAATAGAAAATGTACTGATTGTCTTTTTGTGTTTGTGTGGTTATGACGGAGATGTTTTGCATCCAAAAAATGAACGGATGTCTTGTGGTGAATAAAGTTTAAAGAGCAGTGTTCCCTGTACTTACTGTTGCACTCCCTCAGTCCTGCAATATTGCTACTTAAAAATGCCGTTGTGTGGAAGAATACAGCTGAGGCTTTTTGGCACTCCTCTCTAAGTAGATCACTAGTGACAGACCTGTGTTCTTATCGGCCTAAGATGAGGAGACAGTCGTAAACCCTCGCCGTCTCGCATCTGTATGTGTCTGTGTGAGTAAGGGAGCGTACGCACCTGGTTATTGCTGCTGATGATTACCCTCACCCACCCAGTTCTAATCCACTGTGTCATTACATGGAGTCACAAACACTCCCTCAGACCTACATGCTATCATATAAACACACTCTCACACACAGAAACTCACGATGAGCCAAACACCTGCTGTTTGTTGTCACAAGCACCTGCAAGCCTGATGTTACACCTGCACCGTGCGTTTAGGGGCTTTTCGGGTAATCGCTGTATATTGCAGATAGGCATGGAAATGCAGATTGGATGACCTGTGGGAGAACATTGCACACATTGACCTTGTGTCTGTGTTTGCTCTCCCAAGAATTGCATGGTAAGTGCATGATTTATCTCTCAGGATAGCAAAATATGTATGGTGACAAATACAAAGATCACAAGTAATTAAAGCCAGAACATGCAGATAATGTGACAGTATTAAAATAGTATTTGTATGTACACCAAGCAGGCATTAAAAAACATTTGCCTGATATTGTGTAGGTCCCCCTTGTGCCAACAAAACAGCTCTGACCAATCAAGGCATGGACTCCACAAGAAGGTGTGCTATGGACTAACCAGATGTTGGACCTATAAGTTGTTAGGCGGGGCCTCTGTGGATCGAACTAGTTTGTCCAGCACATCCCACACATGTCCGATTGGATTGGACGCCAAATCAAAACCTTGAAAACGGAGGATACGTCTAACCTTGAAAGAGACATGACATTCTTCTATTGCTTCATGGTCCAGTTCTGATGCTCACATGCTCATTCTAGATGCTTTCGCCAGTGGACAGTCAGCATGGGCACTCTGACTGGCAATGCAGCCCCATAGCAAGTTCTGACACCTGTTATAGCCAGCATTAACCTTATCAGCCATTTGTGCTTCAGTCGCTTTTCTTGTGGGATTGAAAGACAGGCTAGCTTTCGCTCGTCACGTGTATCCATGGTCTTCGGGTGCCCATTACCTTGCTTTGGCCCTTGTCAAGGTTGCTCAAATCCTTGTGCTTGCCGACTTTTCTTGCTTCCAGCCCCTCATGTGTTTACTTGCTGCCTAATATATCCCACTCTTTGAAAGCTGTCTTTGTAATGAGATGATAGGTGTTATCCACCTGTCAGTGGTTTTAATCTAGTGGCTAATTGGTATCTTTGGTCTTGGTACTGCACCAAGAGGGCCACTAGGCTGTCAAGGTTCATTAACCTGTGATACTTCTCCTTTTTAGTTTGCATGTGTGTTTGGTAAACCCCCAACAATCGCGGGAGTTACGTTCCAAGAGCACCCGTGTATAGTGAGAAACCGCAAATTTGTGAACCCAAACACTTTAATTTCATATTAACTCAGTACATTAGCCTTAAAGAAAATATAAGAGTAAACCCGTATTTGTACTGTATAATGTACACTGAACTCCCGCAGTGCTAGAATGTAAATACGGATGTTACCTCTGTATAGACTGTACTGTAAATCATGCACGCGCGTTTTGTTTGGTATGCTCTGTCGTTTGCTTGGTACAAGCAGGTAAATACAGTAATAAATGTTTCAAAGGAAAATGGTGCCAAACATGGAACCATGCTGCATGTAAATCAGTTTTATTCACCAACAATAAACCAAGTTCAAAGACAAACACTCAGTTGGCAAAACTGAAATGAGTAATAAACACTTTTTCAAGTCATTTCAAGTCTTGTTTTTAAATGTATTTCACTATAGAAACAGAGATCCACAGTTGCTCCATGTGACATTTTATGCTTGGATTTCCAACAGACCATAAAATGGCAAACCAAATTCCTGAAAGTTTGCATGTAACGTCAACAGTTTACAAGTAAAACTTACAAAAGTTTTCGACAAGACTCATTTTAAGGTCAGAATTCCCACCCGAACTTTTTAAAACTTTACTGTTGGGTACAATAACATTTTCTAAACCGTTTAAGGTAATCTGAAGTGGTGATTGCTTTAAACGTGGAGAGGTTTTTGAGTTGTTGTTTTTTTCACATGTATTCTGATGTATTCACCATCCTGCTTCATTTGTAAAATTTTGTCTGACTAGTTATTTAGCAGAAAGTACTATAAAACCATTTCAATTGCCAATTTAATATGAGTATAGTTCTCTGCGCAGTTCACCTCTCTACATACTGAATGAGAATGCCTTTGAAAGAACACTCTGAAATGAGTCAGGACTGCCTGCAGGATTATCCTTTTTGTTTTATGTTTCCTCTTCACCATGTCCCCCATACCCCTATGTAAAGAAACCAATATGTGCATTTAAACTGTGCACCTAAACAGTAGACCTAAAGGCCTTCATAGCTACGGGCTCTCACAAGCCCAGCCTGTTTGGTTCATGCCTTGATTCCGGGCTGTCCATTAAATACTGGGTGTCTTCAGTATTATGAAAACAACGTTCAGATTCCATCGTAGAGATGTTTAGAAAAGTGAATGTGGGCAGTGGGTTCTCTGTTTCATACACAATCGCCTGATTGGCTGCTCTGGGCAGCTATAATGCAAGCTGCGACATTCCCTGGTAATGCTAATGAATTCAGTGTTGTATTTTGCAACCCCAGCCCACACAATCTGGTTAGATTGAGCTTGTAATTCTGCTATCCCTTTCTTTCCTACCAAGCAAATATTCATGATTTTACATTGCCATCCATATTTTTGAGCTCATATCAACTCAGTTCAATTTAAGAGACGAGATACAGATTTCAAGAAGAGGAAGGAAGATTTCCAGGCCCACAGTTTCTGGTATGTCCTGTGGGCCTTATGGGGAGATCACCATAACGACATCTCCTTGACAGTGTCTCAGGTGTGGGAACGCCTCAGGCACGGTCGTGCTTTACCGTCTCCTCCATTTGTGGCCTTTGATGCATCTCTGAATGCCTGAAGGGCCCAAACAGTAGAGCCCATGAACCCCTAAGAAACCCACATCCACTTTGTAATACTACCATGTGAAAACATGGTCTGGTAGTAGCTTGGCCGGGCTGTTAAGCCTGCTCGGCTTATTGTGCAGCTGTGGAGATCAGAAATTCTGCTCCTCAGGGAGAGCTCCATGACCATTTGGAGAATGTTTATCATCGTGCCAGCTCTTTCTTCAGAGATAGGAGAGTAAATTGGATCCCTTCCAGTTTTCGGGTTCACTGAGTCTCCTGTTGGCGTGTGGTGATTATGTAATCGCTGAAAACAATTCTACGGAGACAGAAGGAACCACTTTCTGTTATCTTCCACTTTGTCTTCCATCTCTTTTTCTTTTTGTGAAAAGAGAATAACCAGTGGCATGTGGGAATCACCTGCTCGTTCTGTGTGCCCCGCAGGTCAGGAGTAGGAGTGACTGGAGCCAAGCAGACCATGTTCTATGCGGAGGTGTCAGATGAGAACCGAGTTGGCGAGGGTGGTGGAAAACCTCAAGAGGGCGAGCTGATCGAGGTGGTCAAAGTGCCCCTGCATGAGGCCATGACTTTCGCCTATGACGAGAGTGTCCCAAAAACCATGGGTGTCATTTTCAGCTTCATCTGGTTCCACAGCAACATGTCACCTAAGTACAAGATTTCCACCAATGTGTAATGACAACTGCATTTCCTTTGCAACCCCCCCCCCCACCCCACAGCATACAACTTTTTATTACTTCTTAATTTACTGTTTTATCTGGTTGATGACTGTGTTTTTGTTCGTTTTATGTTTTTTTTTTTTGTTTGTTTGTTTTTTGTTTTGTTTTCTTATTACCAGTCTTAACTATTGTTCTGTTTCAAACTTTTCCACAAACTGGTTTAAGCTATCTGCTTTCCTTGGTAACGAACAAGTCCCAGTAGGTTGCCATAGAACTGAACAGGGTCATTGTGAGTTTGTTTAGTGAAACTGAATGCTTTGCTTGTAACGAGTCCGAAATTTTAGATGGGTACTCCATTGAAAATCTCACCGTGGCCCTTAAATACTGCAATGGCAAACTGTTTTTTTTTTCTAACACCATGAGAGGTGGCGGAAAAGGGGTAAGTCGGTGACCTCACTCTACACCGGAAGGTTTGGATAAGGGATTTCTGACACAGGTCACTGACCTTGGAGCAGAAGTGGGATGATATTCTGCCATTTTTGCAGCCCAATTTTGTCAAAAAAGAAAAACAAAACAATCGCGCGCACACACACACACAAAAAAAAAAACAACAGTGTGATTGCTGTGTTGTTGTGCAGGCAGCTACCTAACTAAGACCAGGCTGGACCATCATAGTAACAATAATAGGGCTGTTCTTCACTGAGCAATGAATAGCCAAGCACTTACAGACATCTCAGGTCCAAAGCAGACTTTGGAACATTCAGGGTTCAAGGCAATGCTCTTGATCAATACTAAACGTCTAGCTGGGATCTCTGAAAAGGAGCTACATGTCAAATTAAACAAGAAAAGCTTCCGTAGTGTAGACAATAATCACAAGAAGATGGCTGGGACCACTTATCGATTTATCAGTATTTATCAGGCATAAAAATAAGTGGAACTTATTGGCTTTGCTTTCCTTTTTGTATTCTGAACGCTGATCTGTGATCCGACACTGTACCGCAGCTCTGAGCCACCAACTTCCCCCTCTGGCAAAAATTCAACTGTTTTAGATATACTGGATATGTAACCACAATATGCCCCCAGTTTGAAATACTGAAAAATGTATATTCATAATTTTGTCACTGTTTATCCTTTTTTCCCCAAATTTGCATCACTCCAGTCCTTAGCAAGACTTTCTGCAGACCAAAGCTTCACATGCACTGTCAGCAATTGTTATTAAAGCTGGAGGTGAACTCTTGCATGGTCATATCAGATTACAAAACCATTCAGAGATGCATCACATTTGGATTGGCGTGACACCTCAGTATGTCTTCTGAAAAACTAGCGTAGAAACTATTTGCTGAAGTACAATCACATTTTACTTAAATTCTGGCAGATTTATACGGATTTTCCCAATCTTACCAGTACTGTAGCTCCTTTGAAGAGTAATTCACTTGATACTGTAGATGTAGTACGCTCTTGAACTCCCTGGCCATCTTCTTCGCAACAGAACACTACTGTTTCCTTATCTTTCCACACCGACGTTCTTTTCCATATCCATGACTTGCATTCTCAGATTCTGCGTAGAGTGCTTGCCTGTGAAACTTGTATTTTTTAAGAATATAAAGCCAATATGTACGAACTACGATGGCACGTGTTGATTTTGCCTGAAGACGGATTATACAGTGACTTTGAGATGGGCACTGTACCTCCTTTAGCCATAATGACCAACATCTGAATCTCTATCCCTGAAAACAAATACTTGAAAATCATACGTAGTGTTAATGTATTTTGCACATATTTTTTGTGGTTTCTCTTCTGAAGTGATTTTGGCAGATATTTTAATGTGTATATCGTTATTCCCACACCTTTCATTGGTAGTATTTATATCTACTTGGATTATTCTCTTGGGGGGGGGGGGAGTGATGTCATGAGCTATCACATGCTGCCAGAGTCTAATTGACTTCTGCAACTCGAGCTTTCTTTGTATTATTAACAACAACTGTTAAATTAGACTTGTCACCTTCTGGTTTTACTTATGGCTGGCACCACTCCTGCAGGAATAGGAATACACTCAAGTATTGTTCATAGTCACAAAGCTATTACATGTGTATTTAATTGTTTTGTTTTTTTTTATTATTATTTTGTGGCAATGGATACTCCATATTGAATCGTTTGAATCTGTGAAACGAGAGGCTGACTGAAGCTTTCATTTTATCGTTTGTAGATCTACTAGGTACTATTTAAAAATGTTTATAAGGCAGTGGAAGACTGTCGAAGGAAAAACCTTTTTCTGTTGCTAACACCCATTAACCATAAATGCCTGTCCAAATCCTGGTGTCTAGGTGGGCCAGAATGGATTTTCACAGGTCTGAGGGTTTAGTGGACAGAAATGGGCTTTCCATTCTTTGATCCCTCTTGTCATAGCAGTAAAAACATTTTTAAATGTTCAGAGCAAAAGTGTGAAACTACATAACACAAGTATGCATAGTATACCTTTATACTATAGAATCCTCTGTATGGCACTTGTTTGTTTGTGAGTGTTTTAACATGAATTATTACACACATGCTTAACATAATATCATATCCTAAGGAAACACTGAAAACAGAAAGGCGTAATGCTGTCTTTTCAAGCCTTTAGAACAATTTTGGGTTTCTTGTTATATCACTGGGCTCTTGTTAGAGTGCTTTCATATCATCGCTGGCCAAAAGAAAAAAAAAAAGCCCTTCAAAAACAACAGTCGAAGACGTTGTTAATTTCTAATATTCCAAGCAATTTGGGATTTTTTTAATAGGTTTTACACAATATAAAGAACTTCTGTGAAAATAAAAAAAAAAAATGTGGATGTGTTGTTTTGGAGATTTTTTTTTTTTTGAACAGCGATCATATGTGTGTGGATCCCATGTAATCTTTTTATTTTTCTTGGAGAGGATGAAAAGAAGTTCTGTAATGTAATACACCAGTGCTTTTATGCTTGATTTTGTTGTTCATTTTTCCACAGCGACAAAAGTGCTGTTTACATCAGTATTCTCTTTGTATACTTGATTTTATGATTTCTTACTATTTTCATGAAATGTGTTCATTTTATGCATTTGAAATATATATATATATACATATATATTTGTGTGTGAAATTCTAATGGGTAAAATATATTTATATATATATATATGTATTTCAAATATAAAGTCTTGCATGTGCACTCTCTGTAATATATTGGATTCGGTGTAAATGAATAAAGCAGCCTAAGGCCATAGACTGACTGACTTTGTTCAGGCCGTTTCCATTACTGGGGGATCTAGCTGTTGTTTGCTCATCCCTTGTCTGAACTTTACTATGAATGTTAATGCACAGTTTTCAATTGGTCCTTCAGGCAGGGCAAAAATCTTCTGAATGCTCATGTCTGGCCGAGGACTTGTTTCACCAGTAGATAGGAGTCTCACCTTTTATAGAGAAAGGGAACGTCTTTTGTCGTCCTAATTTAACAGGTGCCCGCCCTCTTCCTCCGGAGCTGTCCTGAGGGTCAGAGACAGCTCTGAACTTTTTCGTCTAAGACGCTGCAGAAAGGGTGAGTTGTCAAGGCAATGTTTGTGTTCACCCCTTTTCTATTGGGTGCATCGGTAATCATTAGACAGTGTTACCGACGGGTATTCTGAGCAAAGGATTGTGGGGGAGGGACAGGTGGCTGGGGAGAAGGTGCACAAATAATAGCATCAAGTAACTAAGTACAACTACTACTGCTTTACCATAGCGACCACACTGCACACAACAAGGTACACAATGAGCACGCATGAGGGGAGGGTGGAAGACACCTATTCGGAGCCTTTAACTCTGCCTGCTTTGAGTCATGACCCAGTTTGCAACGTGTCCTCGAGGTAATTAGGAATGAACTATGCTCATTGCTATATAGACATTTAAAATGGCCGGTGACATTTATACATGAATTACTTACAAATTTGACCTATACGTGTATTTAAGTTGTGTATGAATAGGTTTCATATCCGACGAATATCCAGTAAATTCCAATAAGTTTCGATTTTAGTCAAATTTGGTTGAAATATGCATAGTTTTGTTTTTTTTTTTTCCCTTCGGAGGTAACTCCATAGTCCGTAAACCTTCCCTGAATACTCGTAGCCGTGCCAAAGGCAGCCTGCCAGACCTGTGACTGCCTTTCTAATTATCACCCCCACAATCAGAAGTGTTGTCCAACTCTACCCCCTGTGTCTGCAGACTTGTCCCACTGCCATTGGCATTAGAGTAATAGGCCTAGAATTAAGTACTTAAATTCGAAATATTCCAGATGTTGCTCTTTGTGAGCCTGCCATTAGTTTGATTTGTCCAGGGACCCTCACACCCACAGCGGTCTGTGGTAGGCAGCAAAGTATGCTTGCCTGGTTTCTGTAATTGAACTACTCTGTTTTGGCTCGATATACTATATGCCACCTTCTCATCCAACATTTCTTGTGAAATACACTGTTAACACAGACTTTGCCCCTCCCCAGCTACTCCAGTAACAGCCTCTTCTTTCGTGAGGAAGATTTACTCTAGATGGAACACTGCTATGAGTATTTGATTGCATTCTGCCACAAGAGCATTGGGTAAGCTCAGGTACTGATGTTTGGTGACTCGTTCTGGATCACAAATTTTACTTCTCCGTGACACACTACTCATCCCAAAGGTACTGGATGCAGCTCCATTATCCCAGAGAACCCAGTCCCACGGCCCAATATTGGAGGGTTTATACCCCTCTAGCTGACACAGGATTGAACATGGTGACCTTTGGTTCATTTATTTTATTGTTGCTCCAGAGCGTCCCATTCTGCTGGTTATGCTTTACTATTGACACTACACAAGATATGTGAGTATGTCACCAATGAGTGCACCTAAAAATATTGATGAGTTGTAAAAAATGAGTTGTAATTTCTGACAGTGTTTTTTTGGGGTTTTTTTTTAATGTGTTTAGAAACACACACTAAGCTATCCTTTTGGAAACCTTGCAAAGGCCCTCAGTAGCACAGTCATTCAAATGAAATGCCAGTGGCAAACACGTAAAATAGATTAAAACTGGGGTTCGCATGAATTTTGAATGTGAAGTTCTAAAGTTAGCGCTGGTTCTTTGCCCTCAAGCCTGCGGATTTGCTGAAAGCCCAGCCCCGATCCATCATCACCACCCCTAGCGCTGCCATAGTACTACTCAGAACATGACGGATAATGTTTCACACAGATCGTTTATTTACATTAATGGCACGGGAGCATTTTAGCTTCTTCTGTGTCGAATTGACATGTTCTTCCTCTAGAACTGAAATGGGTTACTGGTGAGGAGTTATGCCGTCTGAAAGGCTGGCAGTAAAGTAACACAACCAGTGTGTAGGCCCCCTCCAGCTAGTAGCAGCACACCTCCTTGGGAATAGCCAGGAGCAGTGAGAGGACGCCGATCTTGGATGGCCTAGGCTTTTCATTGGTATTCTAGTTCTGAAAGTAGTGAAGTTGTCAAGGCAGTGCATTATAAGCGTGCCAAAGAGGTGTTGTGGCTGGTTGTGTTTCAACAAGCAGGCCAGGACATCTGCTCTGTGTGTTTGGTAGGATTGAAGTAATCCTTGACTTGGCATTTGGCATTGTATAGCCTCACTATTACTCACATCCTCGTTTCACAGTCATAGTTTGGAACTTCTGAACTGATGAGGTTTTGGGTACGTCAGCCGTACTGTATCTTAAAGAGAAATTATTCCTTACTTGTTTGTTCATTAATCAGCTTTGTCAGGATGAGGGCTGACAGATGCTTTAGAAGACGGTTCAGGACTAGGCTTTTAGTTTTATTTGATATTTAATGTAGGCTTTTTTATTTAAAATTTCAAATACAATGTACTTGGTTATACCGTTTCCATATGTAGCATGTATTACCCTGTAAGTAATATATCTATATAGGTCCGTAAACTAATGCAGAGAAGCTAGTAGGTGAAAGCAGAGATCTTGTGAGGTATGCAGGAAGGAGGAGGGGAGAGGCTGTTCCACTGGAACTGAATGTTGACAGGGAAGCCAGGGCGCCCTGCCAGTAATGAATTCTTGCAAACTGTGCATAACGACACTGCAAGTGTCATGGGACTGTCATACCTGCTTATTATTTTCTAGCAGTGCTAACCATCCAAACTTCGCCTGCGGCATGAAATCTGTCTGTAGTCTTTTTATAGTTATAGAAGGGCTTACCATCTGTCAATCCCTCATGAGCTTGCTTGCCTTATTTATTTATTTCAAATTACTGATTTATATCCATTTATTTTGGAATCGTCATTTATAGCTGCCACTACTCTACCTCCTTGGTGTTTCCTTGGCTATGGCTTGTCCATGTGTGGGAGTTAATAGCTTTGACTGTGGGTGGGCTGAAGACGGTTCGTTCTCTCTTTTCCTCCTTCATGTACCACCTGACTTATCAGGACTGCAAGCATAGCCCTCACAGAAAGGCATGGAAGTGATCGTTTAGTGTTTCAGCAGCCCTAAATCACACCTTCAGGTCGTCTTGACATGCCTTGTGTGTTTTGCGTGTCTCATCGGAGGATCAGTCCTGAGCCCATGGCCAAGGATCGCCCACACTAAAAAATCTCCTGGTAAGCTAGCGCTGCAGTTTTCTTTCTGCCTGGATGCCAAATCTTTGTGGTAGGGACCACCGCACTGAGAGCAGCCTGATCATGTTTATGAATGAAGTAGATGCTCTCAGTAGGATGCGATTCTTGGGGTAAGCTGCCCTGGCTTGATGTTACAGAAGATCCGGAGGCACATTTCCTTGAAAGAAGTGGATTTTGTCTTCACTTCTATCCACCTACTGCATTCCTCAAAAATTCTATAGCACGAACGTTGCTGCTTTGGAGGACTTGTTGCCAGGGAACGAGATGGCAACAGGTCACAGAACACCCCCTCACGGTGTTGTTCAATGAGATGCATGTCTTTCTGTCTGCTTGGCTGCCTCCATGTCGGTGAAAGCATCTGCTAACCTCCAACGACCTCCAGAACAAATGCTTTGTTCTCTTCTTGGTAGCAAAGCATGTATTCTTACATAAGCTTGCATATCCTTGCCCCCCATGTACTTACCTCAAATTCATTTTCAGTTCTTTAGCAAGTGAAAACACCCTCCGATCCCTAAAGAGAAGGGACATACCTATGGCCCTACCACAAACAAACGAGACCTGCTGATCACCCCCACTGGCGAATATCACATGATATGTTTTCTCCCATGTAAATGACAGTATGATGAAATAGTGATGAGCTGTGCTCGCGCACCATGTCACACGAAGTTGGGCGGGGGATCACTGTGCACTTTCATGTGTAATCCGACACGTGGACCACTTACAGCTTGTCCATTGTGCTCCAGCGTGAAAGGCCATCTGTGCGGTCGGCCATGGGTGGCCGCCCCTTTTCTCCTGGCACTCCCAGGTGTGACCGGCCCTTTGAAGTGCACTGAGCATTGTACCCACCGCTGGAGTTGTGACCTGCACAGACAAAAAGGAGAAAGGACACATAATATGATTCCACCACACTGTCCATCTGTATGCAAATGAGAACAGGGTGCCTGGACGGGGGGGGCGGAGCAACCTGAGCCAGCTGCCCCGCTCACTGTCCTGTCGGACCTTTTTTGCCTCAGCGATGAGGGTAATCGAAAGTGGCCGGTCAAGGGGTTCTGCTGAGACGTGATCTGGGATATGAGCAAATTCTCTGTATGCAAATAGTGCGAGTATCTTATAGTGGTCAATCTAGCTCTTGTATTTTTCTCAGCACTGAATTTGAGCTGCTGATTGCATTCCCATCACCAGGTTTGCCAACGAAAAGAATTACAAACATCTGAAATCGCTGTAGCAGATTCTTGGCCCAGCTTGAGTTCTTTGATGGCTCCAGGCCTGTTGTTGTAGTGGTACTTTGCAGGATGAGGGTTGGGGATTATCCAGGACCTGATTTAGAGTGGGATGAAGAACCTGCTGTGAGAACACAGACTTCTCTTTGCTTATCTGTAGAGGCTGCAGATATTTATGAGGTATCTCAGAGCCCTCTTCCCTGCACCACTGGGTCCAAGAGAGTCCACAGCTCTCCCTTAGCTCTTAGTCTTTTGGCATTTAGGCCGAAGTGCAAGGAGGGCACTTACTCCACGGTGTTCACTGTATACCCTTTGACTTACTAAACCCTCTCTGAACTGTGGGACGGATGTGGGGCTTGGAATGGATTAGGATAAAAACAAGCAAAGCAAACAGGGGAGCAATCATCCCGACTCTGTTGTAGGATATCCTGGATGACTTGGTGGCCTTGCTGTTTCTGGGACAGCCAAAACATGTGGCGTTTGATGCACACGGTTCAGAAGCTGCGGCTACTTAAGGCCAGTATGATGTCATTTACCGGACGGACGTCCTCTCCTGCTAGACTTAACTGCGCTCGGTGTGTGATGGGGGAGGGGGTTGGACGCGTGGAGGAGATATCTAGAAAACTTGTGAGATTTAGATAGGGCATAACTGTATAACTGTCACTTGATAAAAATCACCCAAGAATGATGGGGATAAAAAAAAAGACACACCCGCATAGTTTCATTTTGTTGTGATTCTCGTTGCGATATCTTACTAAAAGAGTGTACATAGTGTAGTTTGTTTACTGTGTGCAAAGACGAATAAATCTCAGGGGGGAAAAAAATGACAGATAATGATAGCGAATGAGAAATGACGTTCCCAATAACTAAATTAGATCTCTATTAATTGTATAATAGGTGCTGTGGTTGGTAAATCTCTCTTGAATTAATGCGATGATAATAAGGGGCTCATCACTCGCTCAGCTAAATGCATTCGTTATTGACACACAATAGCATAGGCATGTCTCTGCCTCTCCGCTCTTCACTGAGCCACGGGAAATGGAAACCAAGTGCCTCTTTTGGCGAAGCGTGGCTCATAAACATTTTCAAGTAGGGCCAATTACGTATTACCTGCACAATTCATTACCTCTGCTTCCCATCAAGCATGCCATAGCAGGATTTGTGAAGGTGTTCTCAAAGGCAGCACAGTAGCACTAATTAGGGTTTGTAAATATATTAACCTGAGGTTTATTCACATGTATGAGTATCTTTCATGGTATTGTGGAACACACTGTGACATTAAAAACAGTATTACCCTGGTCGTCCCAGTGGGCTTAATCCATAATAAGGATAAAAAGAGACACTGCCTAAAATCCAGAATGCTTGATTATCTGCCTTTTTAAAATGGTTTCAATGGAAACATATATCTAGCCCATACATGCACCTTGCTCAGGCAAATTGTTGTCTTGCACTTCCATGCACTTTCAGTCCTGCCCAGGCTGCTCTGAGCCATGGAATGGTTCCTTCCTAGCATTGGTGTCAAGGTTGATTGGGCCCATTGTAAACGCCCTAATTGTAAAGATTATTGTGTGAGGCTATCTGCACCTGCTCCTGTGGAGGGAGAATGGGAGGGAATGGCCAGGGGTGTGCCAGAGTGCATCAGAGTACAATTTAACTTGCTCCTGCTCTCCAACCACAATCCCCCAGCTGATCTGCTCATGCTCGTTTCTGTTCCAGAACAGTCCTGGCACCTCTTCAGCCCTTTCAAGCACAATGCAGTGTGATTTGAGTGAGATTCTCGAATTGCAGCTCTGAGGCTCTGTACACTCCAAAAAATAATAAAGGTGCCAATGGGACTTTTCAGTGGAGTGTGAAGGACCTTCTTCTGTGGTAAACTACTTTCATTACACCGTGTTAAAAGCACATACACATGGTGTAATGAAAATGGTATACCAACGTTGGAACATTAACCTTTTATTTTAGGGTTCTTTAGACTCTTGTAAATCTGACTCTTTAAGTAGTCTTCAGAAAACTCAGTGGTACTTTTAGGATATCACTCCAAAGAACATTTTGGCACCTTTTTTAAGTGGCTGCAGGTTGTTTTTTTTTCTGTTTAGCATTTATGTAAGTGAATCCAAGTTTCTGCATCTCTGCTAACTACTTATAAATCTTGTGTAAGCAGCAGGATTGCGATGTAACTGAGTGCAAATACAGAAATTAAGTGACTGTATCCAGTCTATGTTGCATTTGAAAAGGGCAGTATTCAGAATAATCTTACATTTTCAATTGTAGGAGAATATATTTTAACTTTTCAAAATGTAACTTGGACTGAAAAAATCCTATTTGAAAGCGAGCAGTGCTGCTTTTGCAGATGTGTTTCCTGTAAGTCAAAATCACTCACTTTTACACATTAAACTGTTCAACTTCATCTGAACTTGCAGGTCAAGTGCAAAATGAGGGACAGTGAAGTTGTAAAGTCAGGTTTTTTTTATGTAATAAACTTTTTATCAGAGTTTCCTGTTTTAGAGTTCCACTTCTTGTTTATGTCATAAGTTCTGCTTGAGGGATTGTGAGGCATATGAGAATTTCAAAGCATTCAAATGAGAAGTAAATTTTTTGAAACATAGTAAAAGTAGAATTACATGACTAAACCGCCAAACAGGAACAAGTAACGGTATGAACTGAGTAAAAATGGCATAAGGGCCTTTGTTCCTTATCTAGATATTCAAATTGTATCCTAAATACGTTTGTCCTGGAATATGTTTCTGAATACATTTAGAACAGTGTATTCAGTATTCACCAATCAGGACCTTTTTAAAACCATTATGCTTGACTGCGCTAACTGACCCTATTCATGATCAGAGGCCGGTGTAATTTCAGGGCCGGTCCCAACACTTGCTCTTGAAAGAGAGTGAAAGTGGAGCATGAAGAGAATTACTTTGTTTCCTCGAAGGTGTTCAAAACGGCTGAATTTTAACCATGATGCAATCTGGCTCTAACTTGAATGCTTTCATTTACCGCCTCGCTCAGTGTGGTGACCTCTGTATATGTATTCATTTAAACACCTCCTGGATACATACAGAACGTGTTGGGTGGGCATGCACTGTCCTAAGATGAATCCTTTTGTCCTTTGTGAACTTTAGGCCCCGTAGGAACCCATGTTTCCGCAGAGATAAGGAAGCGCAGGCAGGGATGAGGGTGCGAGGAGTCGCAGCTCTGTCAGGTGTTGAACGCCCTCACGTTCTGCTCCAGTGAAAATATGCAAACCTCTTTTCCCATACAAAGGTTCAAGGGGGGAAAAAAGCTGGAGACGCTAATGAAGATTTACTTGCGCTGCAATTCAGCCGATCCAAGCAGTAGTTTATGCTCTTAACGCAGCCCTGCTTGTGCTACACATTTAAACGAGTATGTTCACCTTGAAACCGGTTGAATTTAAGAGGAAATCAATTGAGCCATTCTTCATGGGCATTAAAACTTGTTCACAAGAGCCTTTTGTCACTGACTGTCATAGCAAAGAGTGCATGATTGACTGGTTGATAGACACAGGTTCACTCAGGAACATGATGAGTAAGATTCCTCAGCAGGTAAGCTGTGTCACATCCTCATTCTTACACTTGCATGAAAAGAATCTTAGCTACCCACTCAATTATAGTGTAATGGCCTGGTGTTCAGCTCTCATGTTAGACCTGTGATATTGACACTCATGAGATTAATACCATCGAGATGGGGAACGCACACCTAGTAAATGTGACTGTCATTTACAATGACAATGTGTGAACCACGCCAGGCTCAGAGCCAAAGAGCAAAACCGGATTTGTATCTTTCTATGATAGTAAATTCCTCAATGTGATGAGTCAGGGCTGGGCAGAAAAGCTAAAATGACACCTGAAGAATGCATGACTCCTATTATGAGCTACAATGCTTGAACCCTCATATTTCTTTTCCAATCAAGGGTATTAATAGTTACTTTGTCCATTTGTATCACCTTCTACTTTTTTGGTTAAGCGTTTTTTCATTGGTGCTGGAACATTGCTGTGAGGGTTTGATAGTATTCAGACACAAGAGCGTGAGTAAGGTGTGAAGCTGATGTTGAGCGATGAGTTCTGGATCACAAGCACCACTCCAACTCACTCCAGCTCATCCAAAAGGTATTTGAAGGTGAGGAACGTAGACTGCGCTGGAGCGTCCCGTTTTATTGGCAGCGCTCTCCTGTGATTTTATAGGTGATGCAAAAGTCTGGCCTTAAGACATGTTTTCTACAGAAAACACACCTCTGCAAATGCCCATGCACTTTTGTCTGTCTACTTGCTAAACTTTACATATAAAAGGAGAATAATATGGCCTGCACAGTTTATACACAATGGTTTTACAGATATGTTGCACTGAAAAGCATGGATGCTAATTTCAGAAAAATGTATTGTATTCTGCTGAGGATGTATTCTCTTTTCAACTAAAGGTCATTTGACCAGGAGTGTTTTTGCATGCAACCATACAAGGTGTGTGTGTGTGTGTGTGTGTGTGTGTGTGTGGGTGTGGGTGTGTGTGGGTGTGTGTGTGTGGGTGTGTGTGGGTGTGTGTGTGTGTGTGTGTGTGTGGGTGTGTGGGTGTGGGTGTGGGTGTGGGTGTGGGTG
>JBBIGA010000153.1:8353715-8378547 GCA_037576975.1 Alestes dentex | reverse complement strand
ACTCCCCCCGCCCCCCCCCCTTCTTTTTTCACTTTATTTTTATTTCCCCACTGAGATGTCTCAAGTTAAAAAAAAAAAAAAAGCAGAGATTTTTCTTTTCTTTCCTTGACACATTTTTATTTTTTTATGTACAGATGAAGCAAATTTTGTTTTACTTTATAAGAAAAAAAAAAAGGTGAAAGAGACCGCTTTGTTTGTGGGACCCCCCCCCCTCCCCCTCCCATAATGTACTGCTAAAAAAACAAAGAGCAAGAAAAAAAAAAAAACTCGATAGAGGACAAATATAAACTGTATAAAGATTTTCTGTTGTTGTTTACAAATGATTGTGGTTCTGTTTCATTGTGAGCGGCCCATTTTGGCACAGACCTTGGATGGGGTGGCCGGTGAGGTGCCCCTGGCTTTGGGGTCAGAAGTGAGAACTTGGTCTCTTGGGTTTTTCTCTCTCCCCCCCCCCCCAACCACACCATCCACCTCTTCTCCACCTCTCCTCACTCCA
Organism: Alestes dentex; assembly: GCA_037576975.1. Taxonomy (NCBI): domain Eukaryota; kingdom Metazoa; phylum Chordata; class Actinopteri; order Characiformes; family Alestidae; genus Alestes; species Alestes dentex. The sequence continues at coordinate 8,378,051 of JBBIGA010000153.1, read as the reverse complement.
CACCTGCCTTACTGAGCTCGTGGGTCAGTGCCTGCGAAGTGGCCTTGTTTTTTTTTCTGTCACGTCTGTTGTCTTGGCTGAACGCTCTTTAAAGGAAAAAAAAAAAAAAAGGATTGCAGTATTTTGAGCTGGTAGCAAGTGCCTTCTGACGAGCCCGTTTGTTTGCGTCTCTCGCTGCCGAGGTCGACCCCAGATAGATCACTACAAAGGGAGAGGCTGCTCTCTAGAGCAACTCCCGTTTCACCACCGAGGTATTTGATCAAAGAAAGATAAGAAACCTGTAAATATGTGTATATAGTAAAGGAGTCGCTGTGTATATTTGAATTTAGTAACTTAAGACAAGTCACACTTTTTTATTACTATTATAATTATGATTGAAATTATTATGATTATTATTGTTTTTGTTCTGTTTTGTTCTTTGTTTTTGTTTTTTTTGTTGTTTTGTTGGTTTGTTTTTTTTTTTTTTTTACAACGCCATTCCTTTTATTTATGCCAGTTGACATAGGCAGGTTTTATAACAAGTATACAGCGTCCCACAGTCAGGAAAAAAAAGTAATATAATCAAACAGGTCATCTTTTCTATGTTGTTGGTTTGTTTTCACTTTATAAGGCAAGTAATTCTTTAAGATTGTGTGGTGTATCGTGGCGTGTGTGTGTGTGCCTCCGTTAAACAAACAAAAAAAATCCCAATTCCCTTACAACTTGTTCTTCCTCGCTGTCATAGAATGTTCTGGGAACCCGTGGAAGCTCCTGAAGTAGAGGCCAAGCAGGCCAAACATGCTGGTGTCTTCATTCGATGTGAAACTGTGTTCTTGCTCCATCTGCTTTCTCCTGCTTTTTCTGGGTTGAGGCTTCATGAAGGGAACAATTTTGTTGTAAAGCATTTGTAATCGAGGTACCAACTCTAAATGAAAATGGATTACCTCAGAAGTGGCTCACTATGATTTTTGTTTTCTTTTGTTTTCATGTTGGATATTTCTCTTGTGGGATGCCTTCTTGCTTCCATGTCTGGGAGGATGCAAAAATAAAAGAAAAAAAAAGAATCAAAATACTAACCTGATTTAATTGGAACAGTTGGTAAACTAAGAAAACATAACATACATAAAGCTGGGCGTACATTATTGGAAGGAATGGGGTAGGGTCGGAGGACATTTAAGGTTTTTTGGGGTTTTTTTCTTTTTTTTGGTTTGTTTCGTTTTTTTTTGTTTTGTTTTGTTTTTTTTTGTACAGAAGAATATTGCTCTGCAAACGTTTTGGTTCATTTAGTGGAATTTATGTTTGTTCTTAGAAATAAATCAAACTATTTATTAAAGCATTTTATAACAATCTGCTCAAGAAAACCTCTGTCTTCTGGTGTTTAGTATGAAAACACACATTGACATCAGCAGGGGTCACCATGTTCTAGAAATCTGTACCTGCAACCACGGAAGAGGTCCATTACAAAGCAGTTGTGTTACACCCTCTCGCTTACTTTCTACGCCACATGATAATCGTTTAAAAATAAAAATAAAAAAACCTTGCTTGCCCTTGCTGCTGCCAGAGGCCAGGATCTAGCTGATCGATACAGGAACTCTCCCTTCCAGTCAGGACGGCTCTGGGAGGAAGTAGCCAATGGCAACGGCTCGCCTGTTCTCGGCTGACTCCCTGTCGACCAATGGGATGTCTTGGATTCGTGTGGCTTCATCTACTCTGAATGTTTCATGAGGATGCTTATGATGATGCTGGGAGTTATGTTTTTGTCCCATGAGGAGCTGCAGCTAATGGGATGGTTGTCTGGTTGAGCATCAGCGTCAAGTTACACATCTCACAGGGGAGGGTGGGAGGGGCGTGCTGGTGTTTCCAAAGCTGTAATTTGTCCTATTCATGCTTCTAATGCAATATGCAAAGTTTCAGCTAATATGGCTGGATAACTGTGATGGAGCAGTTTAAGAACTGGGTTTCTGGAAAGTATCACACCTTAATATGGATGTGACAGGGGTGTAACAATATACAAAATTAGATCAACTAATTTCTGATACAGCCCAAATAAGGTATATAAATGTTAACTTCACCATGAAAGCATACATGCATGTTCACTGTGTGTAATGATGCATGTACTTTCAGGTTAGGGTTGATAGAATTTTCAGTATTGTGTGTGTTAAGGGTCTTGATTTCTCAGAGCTTTAATCATATACAACACAGTTTGGTTTGGCTCAACTAAATAAAAGTTTTCAAATAGAATTTTTTTCAGTCCCCTACATGGCACCCTGTAATAAAATAAACCCTAAAATCACTGATTTTTATAAAGCCCACTTATCGGAGTGTAAGCCCAACCTCTAGCCTGCCCTGTTTACTCTGATGCCTCATCAATGCCTTGTAGATGCCTTGCTTTGACAGTGGTTTCCACAAAAGGTGATAAACGAGAGCCCCTCAGAAGAGCCAAATGGGCATGTTGCTGATTGTTTTAAATTTCAGTACTCTCCATTGAAAATACAGCCAACAGGACCCACCCAGATTGACCTAGATATTGATATATGTATATCGTTATACGTCTACTCTTATAAGGGTAACTTTATGAGCATATAATGTAATCAGGACATGAAACAGTTGGCTTGTAAAAATGTCAGGCTGTGCTTTGCATGTGCTGAAAATCAGTAAAACAGCATCTCTTGCACTGATGGCTACCTTATTTAGCATTATTTCTAGCTGAATGGGAGAATAACTGCACTTTATAGGCACACCCGAGCGGATGGTAATATCTTCTGGGAGACTTTGAGCGGAAGTAGAGCCTTCCTGCTCATGTGAATCCTGCTTCCGTCCAATCCGTCATTTTCTCAGCCCAGAATGTTCCCCACTAGCGTGGCTGACCTACATGTACCGAAAGCCACAAGGTCCATAAAGCTGCTCCATGTCTCGCTGGCCTGGGCTGCAGCATGTGGCTGAAAACCGACACCGGATTCCTTGAGTGTCTCCCAGCAGTCAAGGACGTCTGACCCTCGCGCATTTATAAACACTGTGTGTCTATGATGACCTGAAATGCCAGGTACGCCCGTCTCACCCAGCCGTCTGTCTGCTGTCAGATCCTTTGGCTGCGAAAGGCACCTCCTCCCAGCCTGCCTGTTTGCCTGCCTATTTGACTGATTACAGTGCATTGTGCTCCCTGAGGTCTGCCTGGGCATATTGGCAAGTTAGTGCAAGAAATGTCTGTCAAATGTGCAAAGATGAGAGTTTGTGGGACAGTCAAAACCATTTAGGATGACTCACGGTGTGGAGAGGCTTTGAAGCAATGCAGACACTAAAACCCAAGGGGTGATTAAACAGGAGCCACACTTTTCCCATTTATCATTTCCAATCTAAGAGGATGATCGCTCACCAGATCTTGTCACTTTTCTCCTTTGATGACCGCTAAAACAAAAAGTGCCGATAGCAGTGGCTCTGACACTAGTCTTGAAGTAACACTAGATTTCACAGAATCCATGCTAACACATGAGGAAAGGCAAAAATATGGGCCATCTGGAGGTCCCTGGGGACCTTCTTGAGAACCACCGTTCTAGGGCACCAACAGTACAGAAAACTTCACCAGTTATATGGAATGGGTCTACCATTAAATAGAGGAAGATCAGGCTTAAACCAATTAATTGCTTCTATGGCCAGCTCCAGGGGTGTCCAATCTTACCTGCAAAGGGCTGGTGTGACTGGAGGTTTCCTTTTAAACGAAACAGGAGCACATCTGCTGGATTATTTTGCCCTTGGGACTATTTCTATTGCACCATTTGTCATGAAATTGTGACACAGTGTAAACAACAGCTGATATTTTCAAAATGCATGAAAACAAGGAGATGAAAGGTTTTGTTCTAACAGTGATACTCTAGTAAACATTATACTCCTGGTTAATGATTTCATGGTACACCAACTCTAAAATGAGTGTTTTCTTTCCAACGCAATTGGTTTCAAGTAGAATCAGGTGTGCTCCTGCTTGTTTGGAATGAAGACCTGCAGCTCCAGCAGCCTTTTGCAGGTATGACTGGGGATCCTAATAAACCCATCCCTCCACATGCTCACCTCTAATACAAGAACAGGGAAAGATACATTCCATTAACTTTTATTAATTTTCCATTAACTCTGAGGTCATGCCAGTTTAATGTACTGTAGTTTCCAAGAAACAAGGTGGCTCAACTTACCCACTGACTCAAATTACTCCACTCATCAATGTAAGTCTCATTCTCTGCCAGCCCGCCCACTGAAAAAGCTTGACTTCATGAGCTTACTCTGTTGCTAACTTCGTTGAGGAGTTCACTTTGAGTTCCTTGGCACTTCCTTTGGTCGATTAACGAGTGACACATAAATGATCAGTTATTGCTTTCGAATATTTTGTTGAGGATTTGACTGTTATGGCTTTACTGTGTTTAAAAAAAAGATCAAGCTTCATGAGATTCACGCATGGTTGCATCGGGTCAGAGCTGCTGTGAAGACTAAAACACAACATAGCAGTTGGACAAGTTGTTGCATCCTATGGTTAAGCCAACAGCCAGATTCTCAATATCGAAATGTGCTGCATATGACTGTTCCTCCACAATGATTAGTTTACAGGAAAAGACAAAACATTGTTTACTAAATTTGATACGTTTTGATGACAGAAAAGTAATTTTGAATCATTTCTACTGATCCATTGACCTTTGAATGTTCACACAGAGTGAAGGACGGCTTTACTCTGAGTGTACCTCTTTCTTGTTTGTTTGTTTTTTTTGGACAGCCACAATAACTTCATTACTAGTTAAGAGAAGTTCTAGGGAGTGCCTGTCAGCCCAGTAAATGATCAGTCAGACCTGTATCGTCTCTTATGGACAGTATGGTTAGGTTAAAAGTGTGTATGGCCAGTGGTTTCCAAAACCAAAACCAGTGAAAAATGTATTTGCTCTCTGTGCTTTAGACAAATATTTTAAGAAATAAATCTAGAAGAAATTGACTGAATGTTTAATGCATCAGAAGTGAATTTATATCGGCACTGAAAGTCTGATAGAATTCCGTTTGTGTCTCTCCTTTATAAAAGGCTTGGTCTGGAGGTGCAGAATCTTGGGATTTGGAGACACTGAATTCTGTCTCAGTATCACTGTACCCGTCTTTTTACAAATCCCTTGCATGTGACAAACAATGAAGGAATGAAAAATTACACCACTGATCACTTGGCTGCCGTGGTGTTAAGTGTGTATACCCATTCAAATGAGGCTTGTAATGCAGTGCACTCACATCACTCTTATGTGATTTATTTCACCCCATACAACACTGGCACTTGCTCTGCCAATAGACCACGAAGTCAACACCCGTAGATTCATTTACACTACAAAGCAAGCATATCACAACAGACAGCATGCCCCTGTTGTTGACTGACAGAATTCAAACATGTTCTTCACACAAGCACTGACCAAAAGCTGCAGAATCTACTCTGAGTTGGAGCTGTCAAGCCAACAAACAGCCGCATATGTGCTGGCCCATGGCCAGTAGGGAGCCAGCTGCCAGGAGGGGAGGTCACCAAGAGCTTGTTTAGATACACCTTTTGGCTTTTAACCTCTCCCTATGTCCCACAATTCATTAGGGTGTTGGATGTTTGTCTACATGACCCAACTGCTGTGCCTGCTGCTTTGAGATTAAGCTGGAAGTGATGTAGCGCAGAAGTCCTGGGGAACTTCTCCTCCAACCCCAGGGTCTTAAAAGCAGCTTAACTGTTCCTTTCTTGCAGATTGCACACAGTCATCGTGTCTTGATGCTGATTCTAGAATGTCTTGCTGTGAAACAAAAAAGGAAGGTATGCACTGAAACAGCTTTGATGTTCTTCAGACCAAAAAGTGGATCAATTTGTGTCTGAAGGCCATTTTGAAGGCCCACGAGTGCATCTGTACGCTTATTCCCGTCAAGATATGGGCCAGAGCAGATGAGCTCCACCCAGGGGCCTTTGCTCCAGAGATTAGGCGTGGATTATGCGCCACAGCCTCATTGGTATTGGGCTTTGGCAGCACGATAAAGGTCATGAGCCCCCATGCAGATGTCACCTCCACACAGAAGATCAAGGATCTCTTCCCACTCTGTGAGATCCCCTCCCATTTGTTTTTCAAAAGAATCTCCGTTTTTCAATTTGTGATGGAAAAAAAATGCTAACCGTGCGACCAGTTTGGTTACAAGCAGAATGCAACCAGCTTGATTATCAGCCGAAGCCAAATGGTGTCCCGGACCAGCAGCGAGTGAGACGCCCAGAGCCAAGGACCTGCAGAGATGTTATTGTTACAGATGAAGAGATAAATGAGAAAAAAAGCAAAAGAAGAACAGAAAGGCCAGTGTAGAGTCCTTGTCCACTTGAGAACTCTGCTGAGTTGTTGACTTTGGTCTGCTCCGCTTCCTCCCCATCAGGCCAGATCTCCCCATTTTATAGTCAGCTGACATTCAAATTTAATACTTTTCTCAAAATCAAAATGGAATGACTAGGGACCACTGTCTTGGTCAATGGAAGCTGTCCAACAGACATCAAAGCGAGGAGTTTCCAAAATATACACTCTGTGTCAGATTCAGCTCTCGAATATCCACAGGTTCTCTTTTCCCCGGGACTTCAAACAGAACTTGAAAGAGACTTGGCGATCCCGATGTAACTTATTCAACGTTAGAGTTCCTTTTTATGATTCCAGTGCATTTCAACAACCCTGTCTTACTCCCATATGTGTTCTTTGTTCTGTTGCTCTTGTCTGATCGGACTTTCTTCACATGAGCTTGACAAGGTTAGTAGAAAAATTAATCCCATTGTAGTCATCAGCCGGAAGGTTTGTGGTGCAGAGTTATATTCAAGTTTGGGATGAAATAGAATCTTCAGCCTACATTGTTATTCATTAGAGTTACTTAAAATTACAGTCTGATTATAAGCAGATAATGTGGCCTATTCGTTTCTGCACAGCACCAGGATGTACACACCTCAGTAAATACGCTTTGCCTGAAGGTACGACTTGGTGCTCCCTGTTCCTGCTGTATACCTTCGTGAGAATTCGCCATTAGTCTGACTGTGATGAGCTCATGGTAATCTAATCTCTTTGTGGTCAAAACATATTTGCTGTAAGTAGTTCCCCTTGTGAGCCAGTAAAGCGATGTGCATTCCCTCCGATGTTGGACTGGAGAGTATGTGCCATGTACAGTGACATAGACTTAAAGACATCTGAAACACAAATGTAATATTATTGTCTAATGAGAATTTGGAGAAAATACTTCAAAAAGAATTCTAGCACAACATTTGCATCATAGAGCCACAATGGACTTGAAGGAGGCTTTAAAAGATGTGGCCTCCTTGATCACCAACAATCCTTAAAATGGATTCAGACAACTGGAACCAACACAAATTGTCAAGGGAAATATTGAACATCTTTTCTGAATTCATTCTTGGTATCTTACTTCCATCTTTAGTTTTAAACTGTTAAAGTAGGTTTATTCACCTCCCAGATAACACTATGTTATTGATTCAACATTGAATTATGGTTAAATACATTGATTTATCGTCCGTGTTGAATTATCAGCGTTGAAACTAAAGCGATTTTTGGTCAGATTTTCAATATTGAACATTCAGTGGTAACAAAAATGTAATTCAGCATAGATATAAGGTGACTTTTTCAACTCTGAAAATAAGATGCTGAATCAACATTGATATTACTAAAAATATCCAACATTGAAAGCACCTTTGCCAAACAAGCGCTGAAAAAATGTTGAATCCTTGTTGAATCCATCCACAAATGGTTGATTTTTCAACATTGAATAGATGGCCTTTTCAATGAGCAAGATCAATGCTGGATCAACACTGAAGATCCTCTTTGTTTGATGTGGAATCAATGTCATTTCAACAGATGTGTGCTATTTGGGCCAGGAAAAAAATATTTTGTAATATTTTCTGTTTTACTTTGGGCCTGTCTTCCAATTGCTCTGCACTCACATATACTGAACATTTGGTTGTATTATGACCAGCTAAAGCACAATAAAGGAACTGGAGTGAAGGAGTGAAAGACTACATTTTGCATACTACTAACTTGCTGTAGGTCATGTGGCTGGTCATGTGACTAGCTAGGTATATTTGAATGGAGTATTGCAAGTGAATGGAGTATTGAAACCCAAGGTAACTGACAGTGTGACAGCTAAAAGCTTTCCAATCTACCATTGCTAAGTATTTCCTTTTCTTAGTATTTAGTCTAGTGTACTGTTATGTTTGGTTTCTTTAAGAATACCCAAAAGTAATTCAGTATAAACTGTCCAGGACACAGTTTGTTAAGAAACAGTAAAGCGCAGTGCCTTAATGTGCAGTCCTGGTAATAAGGCATTTGGAGGATTCTTTTTTTCTGGTGTTTTTTCTTTCCTCTCACACCCTGCTGTCCACTGGGCTCTTCTGGGTGAGAGGGAAAAGACTTCAGAGGGTGCTTTATCAGTGTGAGGTGAATGAAGATGAAGGAGTTGCTTGCATGCCGAAGCAGGGTTGGGCCTCAGTCCTCTGGCCTCCAAAGCCGACTCCAGCAGATGTTGCATTTTCTCCAAGCTGCTTTTACAAAAGGTTGGGGAGTGGTAGCCCTCTGAGGGAAGGAGTCCTTTATGCAGAAGCAATCTAAATCCAAGAAATGCTCTCTAATCACATGTCTGAACAGGAAACAAGCAATTGCTTTTTGTATGGATGTGCGGATCGGGTTCGCCGAGGTTGTAACGCAGTTTAGATTTTTGGCAGGCAGCTCAGAAGGGGCCTCCTCATGAGGCTGCAGGTTGCAGTGTGAAAGGTCAACCTAAGACTCAGAAGACCTCACCATGGCAGAAACAGCTGGGGTTGGCAGGTCACCATGTAGGCTGGCGCTGTGCCCAGCTGGCAGAGACGCATCCCTTTGATCTTTGCCAAAACATGCGGCTCTCACTGATGCCCAGATTCCTCCAGAGGCCATCGTCTGCTGTGCGCTGAGGGGAAGGTGGGCTTCCTCACCTGGCACGGGGACAGCTCACATCCTCTGCGTCTCTTCATCTGTCCGTCTGCACTTCCGTCTGCTTCTCTCGCCCTCACTTTCTGATTCTCTCACCAGTACGTTTCCACCACTTTGAGAGCTTAATCCTATTTTCTTTTCTTTTCTTTTATTTTAGTAAGGTCCCCAGTAGCTTTATCTTGCAGGCTAGACTTCTGAGTTTAGTGGTTTTCTTTGCTCTGTGTGGCCTTGAGCCACTAACTCTGAAATAAAAGATGATTGTCTGACATGCAAGATGAACAGCCACAAATCACATTTAAGTGAAGCTAATTGTCAAAATGTTTCAGCAAAATCAGACCTATGTGCAGCAAAGTAGTGTGCACTGGCACACATGCAAGGACCTGTCATTGATTAATTACAGATGCTTCAAAAATGCTTCAAATATGTCTAACTCTGAAAGGCTTGTTGCTCTCATAGCCTTTGACTCCCATTGCGCTGATACAAGCCCACATGTGTTAATACAGACACACAGATTGCCAGTACTGTTTTCTAAAATCTGATCAAATTCTGTAAGATGTGGTCATCTCTCCATAAAACATACACCAGGCACTTCATGTACCTTTAAGGGATAGGTTCTAAAGCTGAGATCACCTGCAGCTTATTTATATACTGTCTGAGTGAAACACTTCTCTGTTTAGAACAGAACCAGAGACAGGGTGAGGATTAGGTTTAGGTTTCGGCTCGAGGTTAAGATTAGGGTCAGAATGAGCATTCGGGAAATGTTATGTTGAACTGAATTGGTATTGAGTTGAATTTTGTTTAGAGATGCATTGAGCATCCACAATGGGCCATCAAAATGGAACATAAATTTTAAAAATCATGTATATTTTGTCAGATTTTGGCAAGGAAGAGTCATCATCTTACTCTCTGGAACACTGTCCAACTGGGCCAATGAGCTGTGAGCACACTTGGAGAGAGGAGGAGTGATTGCACTTTTGAAAGAGTCCACTGCAAGATACTAGCGTGTACCACTGTCATGTGCTGCCAATGATTGTGCAAAAAATAGGCAGTGGGGGATGTGTGTGTGTGTGTGGGGGGGGCGGTTGTAGATCACTACAGAGGCAGAAGCACGGCAAAGTCATTAAGCCTCAGCTTCGGCTCAGCTTTTCTGGGTCATTGTGTCTTTAAAACAGACACGCACAAGGCCAACAAGCGGGGGTTCCCTGCTGGTTTTAGACTGGCCACGCTAGCTTGGGTCATGAGAAACGATCCTGTCATCCTGCTGAAGCTTCACTAATACTAGCACATGACACCACCTACTTCCTTTCCATTCATGTACAATCTATCTTACAGTCAACGCGACACTTAAAGTGGGGTTTATGTTCTCTTGACCAGATGAGGTGACAGATGCTCCTAGCTCTCCATCGTGTGCAGACACAAACACGTACGCCTCAGTAAGGCGCATTCCCTTAAACTCCGGCCCTCATCTGGATGATAATGTAGGTTAGAGTGAGAGAGGAAGAATGGGATAGTGAGAAAGGGGAGGGAGAGAAAGAGAAGTGAGATGGCAGGCTGCCACTGTGCTCATCACATTCTGGGCAGTGGTGGAGACGCATTTGTCAGAGAGCATTTATCAGAGATGTGTAGAGTGGGCCGGCTGCGGCCTTAAAACATCACTAATCACCTACTGCTTCACATCCTCACAGCTCGGGCTGACAAGAAGAAGGGCCAGTGTCAAAGAGGTGTGTGGGTTTGTGTGTGTGGGTGTGTGTTAGAGCATGTAGGAGTGAGAGAAACAGGCCGTGTTGTCTCATTCTGTGGTTCCGAATCACAATTCCTTTCCCTGAGAAACTCAGCTTTTGGTTAGAAGAAGATATTGCGAAAATGTCGCTCATCATGTAGAGTTGACACTTCCATTTCGTTCCATTCCATTCCATTTCAGTAGTCAAGCTTGGACACCGTATCAGTGTAAGGCAATGGTTTGGCAAAAATGCTGTATTTGAACAGTTAAGCCAAATGAAGTCAATCATCCAAGGCATGTTTGGTGCTTGATGCCTGCTTCATTAGAGTTTGTGCTGGAGCTGGGCTGGAGTAATGGAAGCTTACACATAAACTGTTTGTCCTTTTCTTGAAAGATGGCTGTTGCAGGTGCTAACACTATATGATATCCTTTCTTAAACATACCATCTATAATGATGGATTAATGTATATCACAATGCTAGAAACTAATATCGGTTTGCAACTATTTTGGAATTTGGTCTTTACTTTTTATAGATGTCATACAGGACAGGTTTAAATACAGGAAACCTGTATCACATGAGGAAGCTTGTGTTATTGATTAGTGCTAAACATAAATCTACTCAGGGGCAAAGTATTGGCTGTCCTCGCCAAGACTTGCTATGCCCTCCCCCTCTTTTGTCTCTCTCTCTCTCTCTCTCTCTCTCTCTCTCTCTCTCTCTCTCTCGCTACTCAGTCTTTCTCTCGCTACTCAGTCTCTTTCACTCTTTCACTTTCCCTCTCTGTATTTCTGACCAGCTCTTCTCAGAAATGCAGTGGCATGATCACTTAATGGGCGTTCAGCTCACAGAAAGCCCCCCCACACCCCCCACCCCAGTGATGCCTGAAGAGTTTCAGTATCAAGTAACAGGAGACAGAGTAGTGAGGGGAGCTGTTTGGAGTATTCAACTTGTCCGCAGAGTTGAAGGAGGAGCTGGGTGGAAGGTGGGTGGAGCCACTCTGCAGCAGTTCCTTCAAAGTGACCTCTGTGAATGATGTGAGAGGAATGTCAGGGGATGTTTAGCTCAGTCAGGCACACAGACCACACCAAGCTTCACTTCATACCATGGTAGGCTAATGATGTGGATTAATCGGCCCTCTGAGTCACTTAAAAACTGTTCTTGAACTACAGGTCACATTTTTATAAAAGCTGACCCCAGAGCCGTGTTTTGTTTTGTGAAACAGCTCATGTGGGTTGTCTGCTCTAAAACTGATTGACGATACATGATATCTTCAACATAAATTTCCTACAGATGCTCAACTGAATTGAGATCTGGGGAATTTAGAGGCCAGATATCACCTTCAACTCTTCATATTCTTCACACATGATGGTATAATGTGTGCAGTCCGGTATCCTACTGAAAGAGGCCATCAGGTAACACCATTGCCATGAAGTGGGGAGGCCCTGGTCTGCAACAGTGTTTAAATAGTGTTAAGTAAATGCCTGGACCCAGTATTTCCCAGCAGAACTTTGCTTACAGCGTTACATTCTCTACAGTAGTCTTCTTCTTATAGTGCATGCTAGTGCCATCACTTCCCTCTGTAAATAGCAACTTGTAGATGACTGCCCACATCACGACTCATTGGGCCAGATGACTTTCCTCCATTGCTCCAAGGTCCTTTTCTGATTTTCATGACGACTGCACTGACAGATTTCTCTCATAACCAGCATTTAAAAATGTATGTGATCGCACTACTATCGGTTCAGATTGGACAAGAAAGCCTTCATTGCCCTCCCAAATGATGAACGCCCTGTCAGCATGTGGTTCGTCCCTCTTCGGACCACTGGGGATAAGGACTCACCACTGTTGACCCCACAGAGCTCCCCACAGGCTTCACCATTTCAGAGACGCTCCACCCCAGTCTTTCTGCCATAACTGCTCATGTCTTTATTCCTGCAGTGTTCAACATGTCGACTACAAGAACGGACTGTTTGCTTGTTGTCTCCTCCTGTTCTATAGAACTGGTGTCTGGCACAATTTGCTGATTTCACTGAAAGGTTGCCAGGTTTGGTTGGTGTGTGGACAGTGGTTGGAAAGTGACCCTACATTAGTTGTGCACATCAAGAGTAATATAGACCAGAACTTTATATTTGCTTCATCTGTGATTGGTCATAATCTTGGCTCACTGGTGTAAATGTAAAATGTTTTCAAATAAATGTAATTTCCTATTTTCCCCTATCATACAAATGTCAGCTTTCTAGTCATTTTCATTATGAAATCCCAATATTAAAAGTGATTTTAGAATGTTTTATGTGTTTAAGCAGTGGTATTATACTGTTCATACTGAGTTCATATTTCCAGGACCTTGCAGTCAAGCTCCTCAAACAACATTATATTGTGCAAGACTGCACATGTTGACTCCAGAGTACCCCCAAAAGACAACTAACCCTTTACTTATGTTTAGGATGCCAGTACTTGGGTCAATCAGTTTTTTATTTGGGCAATAACTCTCCTTGTGGTTGCTCCAAAGAAGTCCCTCAGTACCTACTCATCATTATTGCTGTTCATCCTGTCCATGCACCAGATACAAAAGGAACTTAACATTATTGCCAAGATTTTTTTTTTTGCAATGAATAATGTAATGCAGACTGTGGGCAGCAGAGGACTATATAAGGACAGTGTCTGTAATGCAGTGGCAGTAAAAAACTGCGGTGAACAGGAACAAGGAGAGAAACTAAATCAGCTTTTCTGCTAAACACAAACCCCAAAGTACTTTATTTCTGTGGAAACACTACACAAAAGCAATGCTGGCAAGTAAGCCAGAGAGCAGACAATCATATCTTTTTTTTTTTTTTTTTTCCGCTTCACTCATAAATTCAGGAATAACTTTTTAAAAATTTGATACCATACATGTTTTCTGATTCAGCGAGTAGGTCAAAGCCTTGCTCTGAACACCTTACTGGTGCATCTGTTTGTTACTAGCAGTCAGCTTGATAAACAATTGTCTGATTAAAATAAGTCCGTCTGATATAACCAGTGCACAGAAACACACACAGGCAGAGGCAGTTTCAGTTCTCTGTGAGAGATGCTGAGAGCTGTGGTGAATTACATTAGACAGTCCATGTACTTCTATGGGCAGAATGACTGAGCCTGAAACTTACAACTGAAAACTCTTCTTGCACATCTCACTCCTCAGAGATCTGGCACTAGTCCCAGATGCTATTAGAAAACTACCAGCAAAACTTTTCATAGACATCCTAAACACTATTTAAAAAAAAAAAATCTTGCAATCCCTGCAACACTGAAGTTTACTTGTTGACGAGGTCCTACTGAGTCTACTGAATTAGAAACAGGTGATTCTGTCTGTCTAGAAAATCACAACTATGGACCTCCTCACATTAAAGCCATTATCTGACCTGTCTATAAACGCAGCTTGTTTGTCTGACTCAACTGATTTGATAAGGACTGCTGAAGGGAAAATACAAAGAAAATCCTGGATCACAGGCAACTCAACAATCTTTTATGGCAAGCAGGTTGGAGCAATTACTGTTCATGTGCCACCTTTCCTGATACTAGAAATGTGATACAGGCATTCTGAGACGTAATGAGGTTCGCGAGGTTCAGGCTGTCTTAAAAGGCCCCTATAACAGCATTAATTCTCTAAAGAAACTGTCAAGCCATTGCTGCGAGGTAAATAATTAGGAAGGGAGAGTACAGTTTGGTCCTTAACACTCCCTCATACTGGAAGTGTTCCAAACTCATCTTTGCACCCAAGGACGTTTAAGGAGTGTTGTTTTGAACAGGATATATTCTTTCAGAGTGCCCAGATGCAACCCCTAGGAACTCTTCCCTCCAACAATAACATACAGTACCAGTCTAATGTAGGACACACCTAGCCAAGGGTTTTTTCTTTATTTTACCTCTTTCCCACATTTTACAATAACAATGCAAAGGTCAAAACCATAATATATTGTACATAGGATTATACACTGACCAAAATGTCAAACAAATCAAAACTATATTTTCAAAGTAGCTTTCTTGTTTTTTTCAAACAAGAAACATTATAGAGTTTTTTTTCCCACATATGTACTGTTGAGTTTCCTTGTTGAAAGCTACTCGGTAGGGGAAGAATTTTGAAAAACTTCTAATTATTTTGTATATACATTGGTATGCTTTAATCTACTAATAAGATTGTTACAAATATTGCAGTCAACTAAGTGTTGATTCTATTGTTGGAGTTTGATCTGTGGTGATGCTACATCTAAGAGCCTGTGCAATACATGGAGGTCCTTTAAACAAAAAAAGTTAGGACCTCTTGCCCACCTCACAATCAGTTATCCTCCTGTTACACACTAAGAAAATGAAATATACATTTGTGCTTTTGGGTCTTTTTTACTCCCCGTTTTCTGCCTAGTTCAAGCATCTCTAGTTCCTTCCACTAGCTAGGACCCCACCATCATGCAATACCACCAACCCTGAGGGAATGAAGGGTAGCACATGCTCTATTTGAGTCACATGAAGCAAGTCGAAGCATTTTTTAAGCTGCTGATAATACAGGGTCATTGGACAGCTCAACACGCTTGCAGGAGAATACTGCCAATTCTGTTACATCATCAGGCCAATTTCTTGGACTGGCTAGCATCACACTGAGTGATGGAAATGGCAGAGGACCATTCTACCCATCCAGACAGAACAAGGCTAACTGTGCTTTCTTGGACTCTCAGATATGGATGACTGTGGCACCACTGAGGAAAATACTCGCTATCTCCTCATAGGGTATACACACATACAGTTGTGCACTTGATAGATGAGGGCTGTACCCTTTTGAGGCTGAATTCTGTACCTTTCAGTGTTATTCGTATTGTGCCCATTTTGTTTGTACAACTTTATTTATCGCTAGATACCCCAGGTGTTCTTTAAAAGTACACAGGTGTCTTTTAGCTGCTGTAATTGGGCAGTTAGTGTTCTCCTCCAAGCATGTTGAGTTGTCCAATGATGTTAGCGGCAGTTTAGTTGGATTCCAGTGTTTAGGGGGAAGTACCTGCTAGCCTTTACCTTCCCAACTTGGTTGCACTGTGTGATAATGGGACACTAACCCAGCCTGTGGGAAATGACTATCACTGAACTGAGGGACAAAATCAAAAATGAATATAATCAGATATGTCAATGTTTTTTTTTTTTGTTTGTTTGTTTTTTTGTTTTTTGTTTTTTTGTACTTTAATAGATTAAAATTATAGTTAGGTCACAGAGGGATCTACCTGCTAAATCTACAAAATGTTAGAAATAAAGGTGATATTACTATCTGAAGGTTCTGATTTTAGCACTGTTTAAAACGATTTTCATAATCGTTTATCATATAGTTTATCTTTTTCATTATAATTACTTACACTGTTGTATCCCACAGCATGACACTCACAATGGTTTCCTGGATTAACATACTATTATGTTAGGAGTTCTGAGCTTTATCGTGTCCCGCCTTCACAATGTTTTAACATGTTTTGGCAGTGGGGGCAGGACACATGACAAACTTTGTACAACATCAAATAGCAAAATGATGGATTTAGCTTTAAGTTAATCATATAATGTTTTCCCCTCGATGCATTTCCAGATAGAAGCCATTGTTCATTATGACTTTGTTTTGCTTGGTTGAAGCACCGTCAAGGGTTCTGATTGTGCCCCCCCCCGTGTCTGAATGGAGAAATTTCTCTCCCAGCTTCTGTCCTCCCAGAACTGATTACAGAAAGTCCCTTAATGTGTATTGTAGCAGGAGAACAATGACATTTCCATTGTAGGAACTCTTGAGTTCCTGTTGATAAGCTGCCGGCTATTCGTAGCCAAGTAGTGTTTATGTGTATTTGGACGCTGGGCGAAAACAACCTCTTTCAGTCAGAGGAGAACAAGTGTTGGTGTATAAATAGCCGAGTACGGATAAGCATCAAAGGGCAGAAAATTCCTTCCAGTGAACAAGGTTTCAAGCCATGCTGTGAAAGGACTGAGCGAAAAGTCCATTCACTCTAATGAAGATTTAATTTTAAGTGAATCAAAGCTTGAGCAAAAATTGTGGTTTGTATTTCAGGCCATTGTAGTATCATATTGCCAGTGTGATTGAAGATAAACTTGTATCTAACTTGTATCTCCAAAAACAAGAACTTTTCAGGAGTTAATGTAAGTTAAGTGCATTTCTGTATAGCAATTTTCTGCCCGTTGTTTTGATCTATCATTAAAAATGTAGACAATGTAAAGAGTATAAGGTGTTCACACACCATATACTCACACACGAGTGTACAGTATGTGTATGTGTGTGTGTGTGTGTGTGTGTGTGTGTGTGTGTGTGTGTGTGTGTATATATATATATATATATATATATATATATATATATATGATTTTGATTTTAATTTTGACCCCATTTATTCTCTTGGTTAAAACAAAGACAAAGAGAACCTAAAAATCAGAATTACCATTAATCCTCTAATGTAGTGGACTTCTTCTGACTCATTTACTATTTCTTTTTTTTTGCGTTAGAAGTAGTTCTTGGCGGATTAACAAATTCACGAATGCCAGATTTAGATATAAAGTGGTTTGCAACCTTTTCGATTGGCTTTCCAGATGGTAGTCAAAAACCAGTGAAGCTGAAAGAGTCGTGAAATGGGATCAGATCTTTATTGGTCGCCCCATAAGCTGCAACAGCAGAATTTTGCAGCAGACTTGTTGTGGCAAAGCCTACAGAAGCCAAGTGGCTTGTCTGTGTCTGCAGGCTACTTGATGGTGCCCCACGCTGTGATGGGCCATTGAATGGCGCCATAGAAACCCGTTCGAGATGTCTTGTCCGTGCCTGCACTCTTCCGAGCTAAAGGCTCCTTACTCTACTTACAACACAACAGATAAAAGCTATGGATATTGACAGAGGACAACCACAGACGCTTTTCCTTTTACTCTTGCATTTGCTGGGTTAACCAAGCCTCAGGCATGTAGCTGCGTGTTGTACTAGACTACCTCTGTAATAACTCATCCCAATAGAGCATGTCAAGTCCAGGCAATAGATATTTCAATAGGCCTTTTTATTTGGTTTCGTTCCCTCTGAGATCACAATAGCAACTTTGTCTGTCCTGTTGGATGGCTCCGGTTCCCTGCAACCGAAAAGGCCAGTGATCTCTTTGGAGCACGTTCTAGAATGTGTTCCATGTTGACACTCTAAAAATAGCCGCTATTCCCGGCTGGATGTTTACGGCGCCCCCTCAACACCTGATCAAATGACTGAGGGCGGCGGTTTGGAGGGGTGTGGGTAGTGACTACTATAGATCTGTTCCAGTTGGATTGTGAGGGCGCTGGGTAACAAGCCGCATACTCGCTCACATACTTACTCGCACAATTTCCACATTCAGAGGGCAGAGACACCCCATGGTCAGTTTTAAAGCATGGACAGACTACAGTTTCTGAAAAATCATCTTCTCAGTACAAGCTGAATAAGCCTGGAATGTTTTCGGTAGTTTGAAATATGATGTTAAGTTTGCATTAAGGAATATGGCAATGCTTCGCAACCTAAAGTCCAAACTGAGCATCTACATTGCATAACACGGTGCCAAAAAGGGTTCTTGGTGCACTGCCACAGAAGAACCATTTTTGGTGCCCTATAGAACCTTACAGTGACTACTTCTTCAGAGAGACACTTTTGCAAATTTAAAGCGTAAAGAGTTACTACATACTGTCAAGTTTTTAAAAGAACAGTGGAATTATTAAAGAATCTAAATGTTATGTGCAGGTTCTTCATGCCTCCGTTTTTCACATGCATGAATTACTTTATTACTATGATTCTTCAGTCAAGAAAGCGGCTGTTTCTCGGCTCAAAGAACTGAAAGATCCCTTTGTGGTGGCATCTTTTTGATACGGTCAGTTACAATGGACATTTTGGAGTTCCTCTTCATGTAGTAAAAGAAGAGAAAAGCCCATTCACTTACATTGGAAGTCATTATTCAGTTGCTAAAGCTGTTGCCTAGAAGTTCCTATTATAAGTGCATTTTGAATCAAGATTGTGGCTCTTTTCTGTTCATTTCTGTTGAAACTGTTGTTCATGGTAAACCATTACATGCTAAATGTCAGATTAACTTTGCATATTCATGCTAGGTTGCACGCTGCTTCTGTTCTGAACACTGTCATGTAGCCACTAAACTTAGATCACTGCCACGCCCAGAAAACTGAGAATCGCAAAAACTATATGCCTGGTTGGATGCAGCAGCCAAGAATTAAGGAGCCTGAATGGAGTAAGGCCCAGAGAGAGAGAGAGTGAGTGCGAGAGTGGCTCCCAGGGCAGCTGTCTGATCCCTTCACACACTGCTGAAACCACCCGTCAGCGTCGCTCGTCATTTCCAAGACAACAGGAGTACGCTTGGGGAATGAGCTGTTGGCTCACATGAACACACGCACCCCCCGTACACACAAGCCGCCAACTGTGTATGGAGTAAGAGTGTAAGAGCAGTGAGGGAGATGACTATGCTGTGTCAGCATAAGCATGAACAGTCCTGCCCGCTGAAATATTCTACAGTCTAAAGTGTTTGATGAGCGCATGCTATACCCACACACATGTGAGGGATGGATCCAGGAGGACCTTTCGTTCATCTGTATGTCGCAGTAGCTTAGATGGTCACTGTTTATTCAGGTGTGGTGATGAAAGTATGCTGTTATCAGATATGACAACTCAGGGAGTTGATTGTATCAGATTGCATGGTTGGAATGGACTTGTTTAATTCCTTATAAGGGATGTATACACATTCCTTTTAATGTGTTTTTGGTTCTCGGTATGCTTGAGAGATTGCGTTGAACTCTTACCTCTTTCAGCCACGCAGTGTTGAGACCACAGATATCAGATATCCACTTTTTAGTGGTTCGGGAATTCAGCTGTTTTGAAGTCCGCGTGAATCAGGAATTGCAACATCATTTTCTATCTGTAGTGTGATGATGTATTGCTATGTAAAATGCAACATTAGGGAGGGTCTCTGTACTAACTGTGCATTTCACTATATGATAAGTGGTGAGAGGTCAAAGTGTCGCATGCATATATGATGTCATTAAACTCCTTTTAGAGACGGACAAAAGTCTTTTAAACGGTAGAATTTGTTGAGGTGTGCTAATGTCCAGGAACAGCTGGTACAGGGTAAAAAATGTTTTGATCTATCAAAATTTGATTCCAGGCTGACTTTAAGGTGCATGCATTACTGACAGGCATTCAGTTGTGCACACGCAGTTCTTTATAATCTCCTAATGTCGTCATGCACAATATCAAGGGTCATGTTGATGGTATTTCCCTTTAGCATTAGACTGAGGAGCAGGGAACCTGCATTTTCTGAAGTGACTGAGCACCATACAATACCTTTTGGGATATGTTTGTGATTAAGAACTAATTTTCCAACATCAGTAACTGATCCCACTAAAGCTCTTGTGGCTGAATGCAATCACATCCTCACAGCAATGTCCCAACCTCTTGTGTAAAGCCTTCTCAGAACGGCAGAGGCTGTTACTGCAGAAAAGGTCAAGTGAAGTGAAGTCAAGAAGAGCTTTATTGTCATCCCAGCAACCATAGGTGCAACATACAACAACCACAACAATCATATAGATCACAATAGACACTCAAACAGAACAACAATGAGGGTAATAAGGATTGGATACAGTATACAGTAAACCACTGCTTATCGCGGGGTCACGTTCCAAGAGCAACTGGGTATAATAAAACACCTTGAAGATGTGGAATGCCTAAAAATGCTTATTTTTGTACTGTAAACCCTAAATATGCCCCCGAATATGCTCCCAGAACACTTTAATTTCATTTAAAACGCAGGTTAATACTTTACCCTTAAAGAAAATGTAAAGGTAAACACATATCCGTACAGTTTACACTGAACTGCTGTTGCAGTGCTTGGATGTAAATACAGATGTTACCACTGTATGGACTGTACTGTAATCCATGCACATGTGTTTTCTTTGGTATAAGCAGGGTAAAAGCAGTAATAAATTCATTTAATTTACAGTAATAAAAAACAGGGCTTTAAGAAGAACAAAACGAAAAACACGAGAACACTGGAGATGCTGGGTAAATTCTGGACTGCAGCTGCCACAGATGCGTCACAGGTCAGCAGCCAATCAGCAGGAAGGAGAAATAAATAACATTCTCAGATTGGCTACTTTCAAACCTCCTGCCTCTGAGTACAGGTGATTGTGATGTCCGGGCCTCAGCGGAGGCTCTTTCTGTTCAGGTGTCTGATTGCCTCCTGGAGGAAATCTGTGGTTTCCGTGAACAATTATTAGTTCGGTTCAAAGAAAAAAATTGCAAGAGACTGAACCCACGACTGCTGAACCGCGATTAAGCGGGGGTTTACTGTGTGTGTGTGTGTGTGTGTGTATACGTATATATCTGTGTGTATGTATACGTATGTATATATGTATGTACGTGTGTGTGTGTAAATGTATGCTGTTATACAATTTAAAAATATATATATAATTATAGCCACAATTAAAAATATATATATAATTATAGCCACACTACAGTGTTGTATACAGTATACAGTATAGAGTAGCATTATAATACAATAGACTAAAGACTTCAAAGAGAGAAGAAAAACAGTGCAGATGTCCTGAAGAGAGTTATCGTTGTGCAAAGAAGAGACACACTCTCTCTTAATACCAAAGCATAGGTTTTACAGCAGGAGTTTTAAAGGTAAAGTAAATGAGCTCTTAGAAAACAAAAAATCGTCCCAGGTTGAGTGACTTGGAGGAAATATGTTTTTAAATCCTTAATTAATATGTGGCAAATCTTACAAAGATGATAGAATAAACAGGTGACCTACTCAAGCCTTCATCAAGAGCAGAAAAGTCTGTGTAATGTAATATTGAGTTCTCAGTTTGCTTCAAGTTGCTGCAATCTCTCGTTTAGTGTTTTTGCGCCTTTGCACAGTCCTAAATCCTTTCCTAGAACCTTTAACCACACTTTCTACATCTCTGTTAAATGCACCAAGTCTTCAGATGCAATGTCTTCTTAAAGCATTCCTGTTCAAGATCTTGCGTTATTGGCTCGCTAGATTTGGTAACGAAATGCCACTAGTGATCTAACTGATCTCATAGACTGGTCATCGCCAAAATGTTTGTTATGAGATAAATTAGGGCAAATTTTGAATGCTTTCCTCGCTTATTATTCCTCTAGACTTAACAAGGGCAAGGTTATTGTCATCATGTTCGAATGGTGACAAGCCCCTTCAGAGAGTTGCTTTTAGCTTGACGGAGTGCCACAGGTGGGGGGACATAATGATTGGTCACAGTAACACAACATTACAGCGGGTGTGTACCACCCTCAGCACTTAAATATTAGTGTGTGTGTCTCAATAATACATTCAACTAAATGTATTGCACCAAACACACAATTAAATCAAATGTTTGGTGGTCACAATTACAGCTTTATTATTTTCAGCCTTGAGACCCATCATCTCAGAATATCTCTGGTGTGTATTTGCAGCTTGCTTTATTAGATATAGCGATGAACTGAATATTACTTAAATTGGGAAATAATATTCAGCATGACCTCCTGACTCACTTCCATGTTTGAGTTCCCTAAATATCAGTGAGCTGGTGCATTATGTAATTCCTTTTGCATAATGGAGGATTCACAAAATATAGTGACTGCATTTTCCCACCCCTCCAGAGTATGTGGGCTAATCACACATGGACACTCCTTCCTTTTAATGTGTTTTCTCAAAGAACACTTCTGCTTATTCACCAATGATATTTCCGATCATGTCCTGGCAAAATTTATAGAATACGGACTTAGTTTCTATCTCCTGCTGCTTAAAAGACCCCTATATTTTCCTGTGGACCATTTATGATGTTAGTGTGAATTTATGTACCAAAAACAGCCATAATTCATTTGTAAATTAGTTTTGTTTAATGGGAATGGGTGGGGCTTGTCTGCTGTAGGCTGAAGAGGCAGATATACGTAAAGCAGATATACGACATCATTAAAAACAGTGAGTTTAAGCTGTTTTTGCAAGGTATCCATATGTGGGCATTATGGAATGGGAAGTGAATGGCAAAGAAAGTGTTAACATGGTAGTTTTTCATTTCAAGAAAAGCATAGATGATTTTTGTTTTACCAGAGCTGGGCCCTTTAAATAACCTGTTTTCTTTTCTGAGGCAGTCATAGTTAATTGTAGTGATAATAAAGCATGTTGTAGTTTCATATGACTTATTGTTCATAGGTCATTAAAACACATGTAGACAAATGGAAAAAAAGAAAAGTCTGAAGTGCACATCTGAAGATGCAGGATGTAAATTGACTAACGTAGCTCACTGACTGTGACGTAATTAATTCATTTTTTCTTTAATTAATTTTGCTTGAATAGGGTTAAATATCAAGCTGAAGCAAGTGGTTCATCTTCTTATGTAATATTATGTAATGACATCCGCACTAAACATCAGACAGGTCTGGTCTTTGCTGGATCCTCTGTGGCAGCAGAAGTTCAGCTTTAGTGTGATCCTCTCACAACAGCGATGCTCTCCCGTTCCACCGCCCTGCTGCTCCCAGCAGTCTGCCTCACAGTCTGATGGCCTTCCTGGCATGTTATCAGTGGCTAATTGCCAGTGATGGTCAGTAATGCAGTGCATGAAACAACCCGTCTGAGCAGTGACCATCATCTCTGTCTATCTGTGTGTGTGTCTCTATCTCCTTCCCCCTGATTCACTTACAGTGCGTCCAAGGCCGTAATCACGACCTGCCCAGCGCAGTCTTTCATGTCCGCTTTCCCACGCTTGGCCAGGCCCCGCCCATCACTGTTCCAGGCTGCGACTCTCTGAGCGTGTACGGCTTCAAATCAGTCAGAGTAATTGGTGTCTGAGAGCGTCTGAGACATGAAAGGCGAATGTAGGATTAGGTGGTTGCATGTTCTCCCCCTCCGGCTGACAAGAATTAGAGGAAATTAGAACATTAAAGGTCGTCTCCCCACAGATAATGTGATATTACACTGTTAGTGAGGGATATCCCACCGCCCACCCCCACTTCTTGGTTTGTTTAGACAATGAATCCCCACGGAAGTGAAATCTGGAGTTCTGCTTTTTTCATTTGCTTGCTTTCCTGTCTTATTTCACAGCTCTTTATCAAATGTGCCTCTAGACATGACCAGCCTCCACCATTAGAGTCACTTGGAGTTTCATTCATGCACGTTTTGTTCCATTTACCTGTGATCTCTTTTTTGTTATTCCTCAGTTTTCTTCAATAATAGGAGCCATTCTACAGGGCAAACAGCAACTGCTGTCAGACTGCAGCAGATGACCACACACACACACACAGACTAACAAACACACATCCATTACATCAGGGTAGTTTCTCTTATGTGCAATGTTACTTGAGTGCAATTTTTCTGACGCAACATCTGGGTGGAACTATTACTACTGGGCAAAACGTGCAATTTAAATTAAATTTTTCTGATGCATTTCTTTTGTATTGACAATGCCTGTCACTCCACTGGGTACCTTTATGTGTGTGTGTGTAATAATTCTGTAGCGCCATGCAGTACCTCTGGTATGTGCCCAGTTGGTTGGGTTCATCCTACAGCAAGATAGTGATCCATTACATAAGTCCAAGCTCTGCCAGAACTACCTCAGAAAAAAGAACAAGATGGTAAGCTGGAAAACATGGAGTGGCCAGA
>JBBIGA010000153.1:8328961-8345034 GCA_037576975.1 Alestes dentex | reverse complement strand
CTCTCTCTCTCTCTCTCTCTCTCTCTCTCTCTCTCTCTCTCTCTCTCTCTCTCTCTCTCTCTCTCTAGCTCTCTCTCGCTAGCTCTCTCTCACACATGCACACATTCTGTCTCTCTCGCACTCATTCTGTCTTCTTCTCTCATTCTTTCTCTGACCCCGCTGACCTCTGACCTTCCCCAACCCTCTATCTCTTCTTGTGCCTATGACCAGTATCCCTCCACATCTCCGCAACATCCATTTCCCTGACCTCTTCTCTTCTCCTCTCCTCCACCATCCGAGCTCCTCCACGGCCATTGTTTGTTCTTTTCCATTGGGTCCTTGTATTAGGGTAGGGCTGATTTTGGAGAGGGAAGGGTGCTGATCTGTGCATAATGTCCCCTTCCCCACCCCTGCAGCCCACTCTACGGATCAAGGTTCCACATGGCTAATGACTGACCTTTTCCTCACGGTCCAGGGCCTTTCCTTTTATCGGCTCCTACAATACCTGACATTCATCTGCCACTCTTCTTTCATCCCATCATTATCAGCCTCAGATCCACATTGTCCTCTCTTCTATTCCCCAGAGCAGCCTCGGCTACCTATTAAATCACTTGAGAAGAGCTTTGCTGGGGGGGTGGGGTGGGAGTTGTGGTTATTGGGCAATCAAAAGCATGGGTGATTTTCCAAATAATGTGGGTTGAATTTTGACTTATCTATGCATTAGTGCTATCTGTTGTGTGTATCTACATACAGTATATTTGCCTTATTTAGAAGTTTCTGAAATTAAGAAAACTTCTGCTCTGCCTACACAAAAAAAAAAAAAAATCTAAAGCGAAAACAAGAGAAAACTATACTAACAAAGAGATGGAAATACTTATACTTAGTGCAAAATCTGCTAAAGCGACGAGAAACACACACATAGCAAGATTTTAGGGAGGACTTTGTGTTTAGTTTAAGGACTTTTTGTGGAGACTTTTTGTTTAGTAGATCGTGTATAATTGCATGTTGTACTCTTTGGCTGCATGTTCATTGTTAATAATAATTCTGGTATTATTCAGTTGTTCAATCATTTGAGATTTATTGGATTAACCCTCAGAAGTTGCCTTTATCACCAGAAACAACAAAAGCATTGCGTAATTTAATTTCTAATCATTTCTCTGTTATTTATTGAAATAGGTAGAGAAATCCCAACAGAGAGACACGTTCTGAATTGTCTGAACTGCCTACAAATCATTTTGCTGTCTCATCATTTGTCAACATCAGTACTAATGGTATTCTAGGTTGGCATAAATTTGACCCCTTGTGCCCTGGGTCGCTCTGCTGGTTGAGGGTGCCGTGTCTTGGTGCTGTGTGTTTTCAGAGTGAGCGCATTGTCGTGGGATTTGTATTGCTGCAGTGTTCCCCGCTGGCTCGCCGCATCGTGTTGGGATTGCTGATCTCTTTTTCCTGATCTTGGTTTCCTGTGGGCTTACAGCCTCCACACAGTGGCCTTCCTCTGCGCCGGTCCCTCCTGCCATCCAGCCGCTGGTGAAACAAAGGATGGGAGATCCATGGCTTTCTCTTCGCTCAGCTTCAGCTTTCCCACCCAGACAAGCATCATCATGCCTGTGGGAGACTGAAGGGGTGGCACATCATTGTCCCCTTGCAGAGCAGACAGTCAAAAAGCTAGATGTTTTATGTCTGAATCTATTCTTAGTGAGACTTTTGAATGTTTTGTTGGTGCTCAGACAAATGAGTCAGTGACTTGCACCTGTAAAAAAAGGTATTATAACCTCCTTAAACCCATGTTACACAGATATTCCTGTCCTATTCTGTTACATTTTTGTATAGATCTTGCTTCTGTTTGTAGTCTTGTAGTATTTGTTAAGTCAGGATATACATTTGCCTTAGTCATAAAAAATGACAAGTGAAATGAAATTCTCTTTAACTTAAACTATGTGATAACTTTATAGCACAAGGGTGGACTCAGGGGCACATTTTACTACATGTTACTATGTATGTGGCAAAAAAAAAAAAAAAGAATCTTGAGTCTTGTCAAAGGTCCATAGAGCTTGAAACATTCACCAAACCTAACTTGTCCCAACCATACATTAAGTCTAATTTGGACATAAGTTTGGGCTGCAAGCGTTTACCTCTTTTTTTAGGTTTTTTTTTTTTCTATGCCCTCTTACCGTAAACACTTTTTACCCAGATTTGTGCACAGAAATAAGGAATTGACCTATGTTACCGCTGTGGATTTACTAAAGACTTTTTCAAGGTATCACTAAGCTAACCTAACAGGTGCTAACTTTGGGATTGTGCAGTGTTTTAGTACATTTAGAACCAATTTGATCAAATTTGGCTCAGGTTTGGGTTCTAAACTTGGGCTGGGTCAGGCTGGATTTGAACGTTTTTGAGCTTTATTTGGATTTTGAGTAAAATTTCAGGCCCACTTACAGCTCAAGTCTGTGTGGACGCACACTTACATTTTAATCACTGGTAGGAGTGACAGAACGACCTTGAGCCATGCTTCCTCACTAATACGTGCTGAGTGACCACATCCTTGCACTAAGAAAGTGAGCAAGGGAGGCTAATTTCAGTTTAAGGTCTGCATCTGGTGGTGAGGCCAATGAGTGATCCAGCAGGGTGACATGTGGCCTCACATACTACACAAGACCTCCGAGGAACAGTGCTGAAGTGTGACAGTGCAGGCAGTCCGGCATGACCTCTGACCACTCGTCTCCCTTGGAGTTGTGCCCCTGTCACAGACAATTTGACCCTTTCGGCTCAGAGGGACTGTGGCCATCAATCAAGCAAAGGGGAGTTTGAAGAGGAACAAGGCCAAAAAAACACCTCCCACTTGTCACACTGTGGCTCAGGTTATGTATACGCTGTGGGACATATTTGTGTGTCCTACACAGTGTTACTGCTTAATAAGTACTTGACAAAAGACAATCCCCAACCCAAGACAGATGACATCAACAAAAAAGAGTTTTTTGTAGATATTCAAAAGACCTGCCTGTGATTTCCAAAAGAACCTCCCAATAGACATTTTTTCACGTTTTTACAGTTTCCAAACTAGTCCTCATGGACCACCAGAAGATCCCTCTTAAGCGATTGCTTTAAGAACCTTTTTTGCAAACATGATGTGAGTGTGAAGAACTTCTATAAAGGTGAAAAATAGGAATTTTACTTTAAATTCCTATAAATATCAAAGACTTCTCTTAGAACTGTCACTTTATTTTTAGGAGTGTGCCCTGACGCTATAAAACTGTTGTCCGACCCTGGAGCCTCCAAAATGAAATGCTGATTAGATCTCCAGAGAGAAACTCTTGTGACTTGTAATTTTACAGAGGTCCAGAGGGCAGGAGGCATGTGACCCCAAGAAAAGATGACATTTGTATGAGCTGAGGCGCGTCATGGATCTCCTTCAGTGAAACATGGCGGGCAGCTGGAATAGCAGAGAAGAAATGATGATCCTTTCGTCACGTCTGGGATGTCTGGAATGTTTTCACGATGGAGTTGTAGTTCAGTATCTTATCTCATTTGTCTCAAATTATGTGTGTTTTTCACCTGCAGTCTTTTGTGTCAAGTACTGTCGGATGGAAGGTTATAATGATGCTAAAGGTACTTTCAGTTTTTAATGTGTTCTATAATACTTTAAGACTAAGATGGATGACCACTGTCAAACACCTCCTGAAATTGAAACCTAGCTAAATCAATTTTGCCCCCCCCCTTTCCTGTTGTGGGAGCTGCCCAAGGTCTGATGTGGGATCAGTATAGGGGCCAGGGACCTTTGTAAAGAGGTCCCTTTGACATAAATCACAATTTCTCATGTGTGTTTGGGAGTCTTGTACTGACCTTTTCATCTCACCTTGACTTATACGCTTGTGTAGTGTCTTTCGATGGGCCATAGGCTGTTTTGTCAGAGGTAAATCGCTGTGTTTATATGCAAAGGGCTTGAGTAAAGACAGAGGTCAGATTCGGCACAGCATCTTGCAGTCAGAAATCCGATCTCATTGTCTCTGGTGTGGCCTGCGCTGAGGTCAAAGGCTGCTTTCACAGTTGTCCTGCCCTTTAGGCCTCCCTCTGCTCGCTGCAGGGCTGGTTTCCTGAAAGGCTAATGTTAGCTGTAGCTAAGGTCAGCTTAGCCACACCACTTAACCTATTTCACCTAGTAGAATTTAACTGCCTATTAAAGCACTCACGGAGACTCTTTAACAGTGACCCTGCTTTAACTGCATTTGAAGTTGAAGACACCAAACTAAATAGGAAACCAACAGATAAATCCAATATAACTGCCTCTATACCAAGATCCCCATTCCCTAAGCCAATGAGAGTTCTTTGGAGTGATGCCATAGAAGAACCACTTTTGGTTCCCTTAAAGACCTTTCAATAGATGGTTCTTCATTGAAAGAATTGTTGTAAGTTAAATGTGTGCTTAGTTATTATTTTTTCAACTGAAATGTATGTTCTTTATTTATTCCTTTAACTTAAAGTAAATCAGCGTCATTGCTCCCCGGAGCCTGGGTGGTGGCTGATGGATGGAGGCTAACATCTGGAGGTGATGGATGGTTCTGTCCAGGCCGACCTACCAGCGCTGCGTCTTGATGTTATTAGTAGTGTGAAATACTGATCCTCCACCAGACTCTAAACTGATTTCACCTGACACCTTCTGACACGGTCTGCACTGGTCATTCATCAAGTGATCAATCAGAGAATGGGAAGATTGCAGTTTTCGCTGCCTAAGTCTCACCTTACGCGATTATGGCTGTTGGATTGTTTGGCTAAACCTTGTTGTAAATCGATAAATCTAAGGGCACAGCGCTTATTGCACCTCTCCAATGCTTTAGCAATTCTTCAAAAGCGACATTCAGAGACGAATACGGGGTACCACAGGAGAGCTCTTTCGTTTGCAGAAGACAGAGGTATATTATGCATTTGTTTGCAGCCCACCCTTGCCCACACATACTGGCTTTATCTAACAGCTACATTTGAGACAGATATATTTTTCCATCTTTGGCCTTGCCCAGGGAGTCCCTGTTTGCATAGGAAAATTGCATTTACTTCCTATGGAGCCGCTATTGTCATTATCTCATCTGAATACAGCCCTTCTTTTACTGTAAGCTAGACGTTTTCTTGAGAAGGGATCAGACGCTGTACAATATTATGGTACATGTCTGTGTGACTTGCCACATCTTGGTGCCATTTTGACATGTGAAATCATTCTCACGCTATGATGTGGGAGCACGCGGGTGATGTCATGGGCTTTTACAATAACTCACACATGTATGTTGGAGGAGCATAAAAACCCAGGCTCGCAAAACAGCGACAGAGGCTATTAGGGACGCTGTAGTGGGTGTGGGACAACATGGGAACACGCTTGTACTTTTTATCCTCCCTCTGATAGTGGGATTTAGTGTTTTAGCAGCCTAATTGCAGTAATCAAACGTGAATGGCTTTTATTAAACGGATCTGCCCGGCTCTTTTACAGTAATAAAGATATTTCATTGCTTTCGAGGCGGCAGGGGCACCAAGTGAATGCGTGGGATGTTGGATTATGCTCTCTCATTGAGCCTTCCTCCACAGCCTCGGGAGATACTGGCACGCACAAAAGGATTATGAAAAGGCAAAAAAGGGGGTGCCACTTTCAGATAAAGAGGAGCATACCTGCTGCATAAATGTTTAATTGCGTTTTGATAAAGCGAGGTTTAATTTGATGTGTCTCCCTTTTATCTCGTCTCTTGTAGCGGTGTCTCGTAGCACTGAAGTCTTCACCAGACAGAATTGCTCAGCTTCGCTGTCTGTCAGCACCTGGAAAAGAGAAAATCACGGGCTTGCTCAGAGAAAGTCATCGCACTCAGTAATATGACCAAGTGCGAGGCAAACACATGGCACAATATTTTGGCAATTTCTATGGCAACCCGTTTGAAAGACAACTCAAAAGAAGTCAGCTGGAAGTCAGACAGGGTTCTCAGCGGGTTGAGGACCATTTTTCCAATTAAGATAATTCGGGGTTGAACTTGTTCTTTTATTTGAATTGGATCATAAACACTTAAATTAAAACTTCCCGGCTGTTGTTATGTCTCGGCTTTTCAGTCACACTCTAGTTGCTTTTATGATTGCTAGCAGTTAAACACAATCCCTTTAAAACTGACATGGAGATCTAACAAGTCTGGTTTTGGTGAAGGATGGTTGTTTTTGTAAAATGAGCGTAAAGGAAACAATGGGAATCCATCCTTCATTTGTAGCACTTTACAAGAAAACTGAGCGCACTGGAGGTGTTGCCTTTGCAGGCCTGGCATCAATAAGTCCGTTACCCCGAGACTAGAGACAGGAACCAAGGCACTTCATCCCTGCAGTCCATGTAGTGTGCAGGCCTGTATTTGAAGCCTTGGTCATGACTCATTAAACGAGGACTGGAGTGCCCAGATCTTCGCCAGGCTAAATGTCAGGCGCTATAGATGGACAGGGAGGGTGTGGATCTGCTGTTCTCCGCAGTGAGGCAAGAATGAATGAGGAAATCCCTTGGAGAAAATCTGTTTAACACTCAGGCCCACCCAAACGATCTGGACCTCCAACAGAACCACAGTGCGCTCCAACATGTTCATTATGTGCTCAACTGATATTTAATTCCATCTATGTATCTCATACTTTGTCTTTTTCCCTCCTCCTCAATTTTGCATGACTAAAGCAGTAAAAACAAACATTTGAGACTAAAGGGCACAAAAGTGCTCAGTATAGTATAGACCAACATGGCCAACAAGTAGTGTGCAAACTTTATACCTAAATTATAACACACGTGCCTCAAATCGTGCTAAATGGTTAAATAAATTCAAACGGACTTCGTGTTTGTTTGTTTTTTTTTTAAACTGTATGGCATGTTTTCATGTGTGCAAATGTATAATGCACAACTAAACAACAACCCAAATCTCAAATCCATTGTATCTGTATGTTTGTTCTGGCTTTCTTCAGAGTGTGTACTGACTATAAATGAAGGGAGTCATTGAACCAACACGTTATTCATTTTCAAAGTTAACATTTTCTGCCAGCCTTGCTGAACTCAAGGCATCTGGTACCAAGACTAGACAATGGACTACATTTGGGGTAAGGAGAACATTGTGCAAATTTGATTTTGCCTGAACTATTTCTTTAGTTCTTGGTAACCAACTGGCTAGGCCACCAGGGCAATCCAGAAAGACCTCATGCAATCTCTGCATGGTGTAACTGATGCTGTAGTACAAGTGAATACATACTGCGAAAGTGCACGCAGTAGCTGATTTGATGCAAGCTGTACTGTTTGCCCTGTTTGGCCACTGCTCGTTGATTCTGCGGTGAGCCAGTGGAGCGCCAGTGTTGGTGTGCTCTCTGTCCTTCCAGCCCCTGTAGGTGATTGCTTGTACACTAAGACCGTAAAGAAGATACTACCCCATTCACTAGATTTCAACAAGCTATTTGCAGTCAGCTGGGGAAAAACATCATTCTTATGCAACACAGAAGCACTTGAGTTCATTGTCATGCCTCAGAGAAAAGTTTTTTGCCTCTCCAGTGGAGTATGTTGTAAAACCGCTCATGGTGAAACCATGCAAAGGCATGCCTGACCTGTGCCTGTGTTGGTACCGGTGCCAAGAACGCCCCCCTCCGAGCACTAATGAAGTGGCCTGAAGTTGCTCATTGCTTGCTCAGACCGAAAGTTTCTCATCTCATCATGACTGTCTTTAAAAATGAGCCCCGTGGCTACGTCTTATGTGTCAATGCATTGCTCAAGAACATTCAGCAACATCAGTTCAGCCCTGATATTGGCCTGTGTCCCATATCTTCCTCCATAAAGTACCCGTGTGGCATAAACAACTGTGCTATGTGACCTCTATCTCTTCTTACTTAAATAGTAATATTAAGCAATTCTCCCCCCTCTTACAGTCATAGAATTTCTCTCATACTACAAACAAACATGCAAGGAGTGGTCCGAGCTCTTCGAGGGGTTAATGTACATTATATGAGGTGGAAGCTATAGTATATGAGGACTCTGAGTCTGAGTAAAATGCTATTTATTGAAGGTTGAAATTCATTTACAGTGCCTCTCCAAACTAGATATCAGAAGCTTTTGCCGTGTACAGGGTTGCGCATTTACAGTGTTGATGGAGCCGGGGTTTTTTTTGTGGAGGCACCAGCCCCTAATAAAAAACGCCCAGTGTCTTAATGCACCACAGCAAAGGCAGCGTGAGGCTTATGGTGCGCAGCCAGGTCCACCATGGTGGGCAGCCAGCTGCTTTCCATTAGGCCTTAGAAAGTTTGCGGGGCACTGAGGCCTCTGCGAATATCTCAGCACGAGCCCCCGAAGTGAACCCCCACTTTTCCAGCTCCGCAACCAAACCCATGATCCAACCACCCTCCCTCCTGCTTTGTAAATGCTGGGAAAACGTGTTCACACTGCGAGTAAGAGGAGCGTCATCCAAACCACGGCCCCTCCACTTACTAGAAACTCATCTGACATCATCAGTCTGAACTTTTATGCGCCGTGTCACTCAAATAGATATTCGCCAATCATTTGGAAAACTGGAAAACTCCACTTCATGCAGAGGAATCATCAATCAATACTTGTTTTCTTGATATTTTGCCATTTTACCCATATGTGTTGTTCTTATCCCTGGTCCAGCAGTAGCCATCACTGTCCTGAACATTTTAGAGGAAGCACCTCTACCATAATGCTAATTTGTGCAAGTGCAAATATTGGATTAAATATGGACATCAAAAGCTCGTAAAAATATTGTGTTCATGTTTTATATGAACACACTGGCTTGTATGTAGCATTGTTTCTCAACCCAGTTCTATCCTACTTATTAACCAACTAATTACCAAACTTTTCCTGGATTGAATTGAGTATGTAAAAAGTTGTTCTAGATTTCCTTCAGTACTGATTCCTGAATTAGTACTTTCACTTGTAACCATCTGACAGAAACTCACTGATTAGGTTGACACTTGTATTCAGTCAATTATGTATTCAACGCAATCCAGTGCTTGAAGTCCTAACCAATGAGAGAGCTCAGACAGATACATCTACCTAGATACTACAGAGAAAAAAATATTAATGAAATGAGAACAGTACTGGATTACTCGCCTCGTTTGAATACAAACATGGTTGTACTGAATAAAATGAACAGAAAATGACAGAAAAGTATTTTTTATACGAAAATCATTAGATATTTTCTGAAGGCCTCAAAGACACTGAGGGATCCCCCTACCATAAACAATCTACTGTAGAGATTATTATTAAGAGTGTGGAGAATCACTAAGAGTGTAAAAGAAAGGCACATATTAAACAAAATAGTATGAGGAGCAGAAAAGAACAAAATACTTTGCAGAGATTTGGTGAGTATGAGTGTACAATCTTTGCATCTCAGAGGTTTTGTTCTCCTTTGTGGTTCCTCCACTCCCACCCCTGTGTGGGTGCAGTGGCTGTGGTTAGGCTGACGCGTGCCGTGGCTTGGGTGTGGAGGCACCCTGTTGGCGCACCCTGTGCTTCACGTCAACCCGACCTGTCTCTACAGGAAGGAGAAACTCTCTGGAGCTCTGTTAAACAGCAAACATTTCTCTTTCCTCGGCATCAGCTGTCATTCTGTTAGTTTCCATTCAGACTGGCTGAGAGCACCCAGAAGGCATGCACATTCTTTAAGACACACACTGACACCCTCACGCAGCCCGCATATCAGTCAGATACAGAGACACCATGCTGGTGTGTGTGTGTGTGTGTGTATGTGTGTGTGTGCAAGAAACAGAGATTAAGGAAATGAAGTGTGGACCCACATACAGGCCCTCATTTTTCATCTTTTACAGAAAGTAAAAGTTTCCATTTTATGATGCTGTAATGTTCTTCAGTATTCTCTTTGTCATGACCTTGTAATCCAATATTTGGCATATGACAAATGTACAATGGCAAAATTATCTGATTAAAAAGTTTAAAAATAAAGTTCAGTGGAAACGTGTGCCAGATTTGAACTATGTTCTGTATTCATGTGTGAAGAGAATCAGTTCATTAGTTGGGCGGTGGGGCCCTCTTCTGTTCAGTCAGTAACTGACCTAGGGACAGTCTGTATGCATTGTTTTTCTGAAGTGCAGATTGGCATTTTTTTAAATTTGTATTTCTTAAATCATGGTAAATTTAGTAAATTGTGAGAATTAAATTAGGTTTTGTCTACCTCTTGTTAAGCCATGGACATGACTTCACTATGTATTTTCCACACCCTACAATGTAATAGTCATGTGTTAGGACCGATGCTTTATTTTTATTAGAAGGGATGGGGCTGTCACTAGAAGGGCTCCATATCAGTAGGTTTCCATCCCTCCAGTCGGAGGAATATTTATAAAAAGGCTGAGGTTCTAATATATTCTGAAATGGACTTTCTTAACAACTACGTTAGTATTTCCTTCAAGTCCAATGTGGGGAGTAAAAACAACAACATACTGAATAGTCTGCACTGCATCAAATTGTGTAATGGTTGCATTCATGTTTCAGCAATTTTATTTTGTTATATCACAAAAAATAAACATTGTATTATCTATTTTATTGCATATTGTTATAGAATATTGAAACAACAATATTGCATAGGTCCTCCTCATGCTCCCTAAACAGCTCTGACCTGTTGAGGCATGGACTCCACAAAACCTCTCAAGGTGTGATGTGGTATCTTAGCAGCAAGAAGTTGTGAGATGGGGCGTCTATGGACTGGACTAGCTTGTCTAGCACATCCCACAAGCGCTCCTTCGGATTGAGGTCTGGGGAATTTGGAGGACAAGTCAACACCCTTAACTCTGCCGTGTTCTTCAAACCACTCACTCACACTTTTTCTGTAACCCCTTTCTCCACAGGGTCGCTGGTTCCTCAAATCATTCCTGAACAGCTATTAGAGTGTTGTAAGTAGCATTATCCTGCTGAAAGAAGCCACTGTGGTTAGGGAGTACCATTGCCATGAACTTGATCTGCAGCAATATTTAGGGAGGTAGTACATGTTAAAGTAACATCTACTTGAATGCCAGGACCCAAAGTTTCCCAGCAGAACACTGCCCGTCTGCTCACCTTCTTCATGGGGTCCAGATTGCTCAGTTGGTAGAGCATCAGACTTTTAATCTGAAGGGCCAGGGTTCATGTTCCTGTTTGGGCAGTTCCACAAGCTGTTTGGGGCAGCTGGGTGGCCTAGTGATTAGGACGTTGCTCCTGCAATCAGAAGGTTGTTGGTTCAAGCCCCAACACTGCTAGCCTCATCACTGAGGTACCCTTGAGCAAGGTACCGTCCCCACATACTGCTCCCCGGTGGCCCTCGTTGGTGGCAGCCCCCTGCTTCACTTGGTGAATGGGTTAAATGCAGAGAAAGAATTTCACATTGTTCACACTGTGTGCTGTGCGGTGGTGTGTTCACGTGTCACTATAAGGGATCACTTTACTTTACTTTTTTAGTGCATCCTGGTGCCATCTCTTCCCCACACATACACCCGGCCATCCGCTTGATGTAAAAGAAAACGAGATTCATCAGACCAGGTCACCTTCTTCCATTGCTCCATGGTCCAGGTCTGATGCTCACATTGTAGGCCAGTGTAGGCGCTTTCGGCAGGGCACAGGCGTCAGCATGGGTACTCTGAGTGGTCTGAAGCTGAGCAGCAAGTTGCGATGCATTGTGTGTTCTCACACCTTTCTAACGTAGCGGGCATTATTTTTTATTATTTTTTAGCAGTTTGTGCTAAAGTAGCTTTTGATCTCTCCATGTGCATCAGTGAACTTTGGGGGCCCGTGACCCCATATCCAGTCCTTCCATGGAGAACTTTTGGTAAACACCCCACAAGACCCATAATTCAAGAACTCTCTGTCCGCATACAAGAGGGGTCAAAGTAGGTTGTAGTTCCTACATAGACTCCGTTCTTTTAGAGTCTGCGACACTATGTTGTGATTTTTCTATGAGTCTGTAGTGGCTAGCTACAGCTTTTCTTTGCTGTGGAATGCTGGGGTGGTAGCATGAAAGTGGCAGACACCAAGAGATGCAACAAGCTGATCAGGAAAGTGGGCTCAGTGGTGGGTGAGGAACCTGACAACATGGAACCTGTGGCTAAAAGGATGTTATCTAGACTTCAGTCCATCATGGACAATGTTGGTCACCCACTCCACAGTGTGATGGCTAAACAGAGAAGAACCTTTAGCCACAGACTTACCAGCATATCCTGCTCCACTGAACTGCACAGAAAACCCTTCTTTCCCACCTCCATCAGGCTCCTCCCTCTGTCACACAGCCACACAATAATCTGTACAGTAACCTGCTGCTACTTTGTTTTGCAACTTCTTAGTTGGCTTTAAACCACTATCAATAAGTGCATCATTATCTTATTACTATTACTTATTGTGTCGTCTTCTTTTTGAGTGCTAAAACATTATCAACATCTTATTATGTGGATTAGTCTTACCATGTGCAATATCATGTGCAGTTTTCTTGTTCGGTGCTAAATAATTTCATTATGTACAATATCTTATTATTGTTGTTATTATACGCAATAATCTTACCATGGCAAATATCACTTGTAATGTCAGTATTACTTATATACTACTACAGATCTCTATTTTGTACAATAACATACTCCCAATCACCTTATGTGTTAATAGTAATTAACATAACTACATAGCTTAGTGTATTGAAGTTTTTTTTCTGCAGAGTTTTTATTAGATTTATTTAGACTTTGTATTTCATATTGTTCCTGTCTCTGTGTCTCTCTTCCCCCAGGACCAATATAGTTTTCTGATTCTGATTCTGATAACTTTGGAGATGCTTTAACCCAGTTGTCCAGCCTTCATTATCTGACCCATGTCAAAGCCACTCATATACTTGTCCATTTTTCCTGCTTCCAACACATCAACTTCAAGAAGTGACTGTTCACTTAATCAAGGGGCGCCTAATATATCACACCCCTTGACAAAAGCCATTGTACTTCCATTGTGCTGTTGTGCCAGATAATTAATAGCAAAGAATAGAATAAAACCGAAAGAAGTGGTGTTTTTCCTTGCAGTCATTCAGATTTACATATACTCACTTTATAAATGAAAGTTATGAATGTGGTCTCATTACAGGACAGTGAGCAGTGGCTATAAACTGGAGTTATTGAGGTAAACTGTTCCTCACTGGGACCAGTAGAGGGGGCTGTTGCACTGTCCATCAGACGGGGACGGTCTAATTTGGGCTCACAACAAACAACTTAACAGCTGATCAGTGATTAACACATTATGTCCTACTAATTGCGTTGCCAAGATCTGTTATTCAAAACTAGCAAACAACTCCTGAAGATTTATTTTATTGTGTAATAATTCAATGCCTCCAATGTCTTTTGACCTTTCAGGAATGTGCAGAAGTGAAAACATTTTCTTATCATGCTGTCTTATTATGGCTGTACATGTAGTATTGGGTAATCATTTATAAACATGAAAGGTAATTTTCATATTTCTGAAGAACTTCTTAATTTTGCCTCGCTCAGGACGATTGATTGATTGACTGACTGACTGGTTGGTTGTTTGTTTGTTTTGTTTTACCATGCATGCCTATCATTTACATATTTAAGCTCCACCCAAAAATACACTATTTTGTAGCAATTGCAGCAAGATTGAACAAGCTTGGACGGCAATCCAATTTAGAATGCTTCACTACCAAACTGGACTGCGTGTTGTTGTAGAAGGAAAGCAGGCAAACTGGAAACTACAGCACATGTAACTTTAGTTTGACTGCATAACAAGATGACGTATCCTCACAGACCTTTCACATGCAAAAATAAATGAAAACGAATAAGGCACTATCTTTGTAAGATGAAAACCATTTTGTGGTTGAATGCACTTTTTGCCAATGTTTTGTAAACAAGTTCATAAAATATTTCCTGTGCTGTAAAACAAGACATTTGTGGGAAGAGCATAGGTAGTCTATCCATGTCATGATTTTGTGAATTCATTTATGACCAATCTGGAGGATGCAGGAGGAGCTACAGTATCAGATACTGATGCTGTCAAAATATTTTGCATTGTGCATGTACATCAAACCCTCCACCCTCACAGTTTACTTCCAGTGAAGGGTAATCTTAATGCTTCAGCAGTCCAAGACATTTTGGACAATGCCATGCTACCAGCTTTGTGGACATAGTTTGGAGAAGAACCTTTTCTATTCCAGCATGACTGTGCCCCAGTGCACAGAGCGAGCTCCATAAAAACATGGCTGGATGAATTCGGTGTGGAAGAACTTGACTGGCCCACACAGAGCCTCAACCCTATCCAACATGTCTGGGATGAACAGGAACAGAGATTGCAAGCCAGACCTTCTTGTCCAACATTAGTGTCTGAACTCACAAAAGGTCTACAGTATGAATGGGCACGAATTCCCTCAGAAACACTCCAAAAGAGTTGGAAGCTGTTAGAGCTGCAAAAGGGGGAACCAACTCCATATTAAAGTCTATGCATTTTAATGCAATAACATTAAAGTCCTGTTGGTGTTAGGCATCTCAATACTTTTGTCCATATAGTGAATTTGTCTATGCCTTTTTATTTCAGGACAAAAATATGCATATGTGAAGGCATTATGGAAAGTAAGAATGCTTATCTCACTTTCCATAAGATCTATTGTCTTCTTGTTGGACAGACAACAAAAGGTTGCCAGGTGTGCAGAGGGGGTGTCGTAGGATGGGATAGGGTGAGTTGTCAGATGGGTAACGGGAAAGTTTTAGCTTGTTAATTCTCTGTGACCCTGTTTACTTCTGTGTGAACAGAATGAAAAAATTCTTGAGTACATCTGTGCTATGCGTGGTGTATTTGGGAGGGTGACGCGAGTGGGACTGTGTCTCCTCTGGGCCCACGCTGAGATGAATATAAGTTGACAGATCACTTCAAAGACCTCTGCCATAGCCAAGCCATCAGTGGGCCATTTTACAAGCACTTAATCTGTCAAGCCATGTACAAAAAATGGCAATACAATCTGCCTCGACAATTTACCACTGTTCCTTTCTCCAGCACACACTCGCGCACACTTGCCCGTCAGGTTAGATTTAATGTTCTGGTTGGACACTTTAAAAGTAGTGCTGGATTTTTTTTATTAGTTCATTTATTATAAAGGTCTTTGGGATAAACTGTGCTCCTCCATGTCTAAGTTGTTTCGGATCTTCTTTAGCAAGAGCTGTATCATGAAGATCATGAAACATCTTTTTTTTATTAGGGAATAACAAGGGAAGATCAAATGAGGTTTCAAAAGTGTTCTGGTTTGTGATATATTTTTTTTTTTAAAAGATAATGATTTATTTTCAGAAGAAATATTTCATTACAAATGTGAAAATGATGGGATTATAAAACAGCTAATTGCCCAGCCCTTATAGAAGAAGGGGGAAGATTACAAACAGAAAGAAGAGACTGTGCA
Organism: Alestes dentex; assembly: GCA_037576975.1. Taxonomy (NCBI): domain Eukaryota; kingdom Metazoa; phylum Chordata; class Actinopteri; order Characiformes; family Alestidae; genus Alestes; species Alestes dentex. The sequence continues at coordinate 8,329,657 of JBBIGA010000153.1, read as the reverse complement.
TTTAGGTGACTGTCATCCAAAGACCATGCCCTGGCCTGTCTGCAGCACCAGCTTTGACTCTGACCTGTACTGCTGTGTGAGGTTCTGGCTATAAAAAGATGTCCTGCATTTTTGCCATATGTGGACTGAATGACGAATGTCCATGAGAGGCTGGAGAACTGGCTCTGAGAAATCGTAGCATGTATTGTATTGCATTCATTTATTTATTTAAAAGGAGGGGGCGGTTTTTAATTGCTTTTGCAATGAGAACCACACTCCCACGTCACAGAGTGTACCAGCACAGAATGCAAAGCACGACACAGTAATAAATTCTCTTGCTCGCTCACAGGAAACTAGTTTTCCTCAGAGGGACCTTGGCCTGCTCCACAAATCGCTCTCTCACTCTCTTTCTCCCACTTTCTCATTTTCTTTCTCCTTTCCTGCCTATTTTATTCTCACTTTTTCTCATGCTTTCACTCGTTCTCTCTCTCTCTCTCTCTCTCTCTCTCTCTCTCTCTTTCTCTCTCTCTCTGTCTGTCTTTCTCTCTCTTTCTCATTTTCTTTCTTAACTTCATTCCGTTTTGTTCTTGCTCGCTCTGCCACTCTTTCTCTCTGTCTTTCCCTCACATTAATTTTCTTTCTTCTCTTCATCCTTTGTTCCTGCTCTCTCTCTCTCTCTCTCTCTCTCTCTCTCTCTCTCTGTCTCTCTCTCTCTGT
>JBBIGA010000153.1:8315844-8326650 GCA_037576975.1 Alestes dentex | reverse complement strand
TCTGTCTTTCCCTCACATGAATTTTCTTTCTTTTCTTCATCTTTTGTTCCTGCTCTCTCTCTCTCTCTCTCTCTCTCTCTCTCTCTCTCTGTCTCTCTCTCTCTGTCTCTCTCTCTCACAATCCACCAGCCTGATCTCCACAACTTACAGTCAGTCTTGATTTGAGGGATCATTGTTATCCATCGGCCTGCCAAGCTTTTTATTACAGCTGTATCTTACCAATCTGTTAGTGACGTTTGAGGTCTTGAAGCTCTTTCTGTTACAATTCAGGTTGCTTTATAGTATTTGACAAATAGTGGTACAGCTGTATTGCCAAATGTGGTCTATCAAAGTATGGTTAATAATTTTTAGCTCTCTTTGCACATGTTACAAAGCCATTGGATGATCTAAAACACAGCAGTGCAGTTTTGGCATGTGTGCTACCCTCAACACATGTTTGATGTCCAAGTTTGGATTTTTAGTTTAGAACTGCCACTGTGAGGCAAAGATAGCTAATAAACACTAGAACTCAAAGCTGTCACCCAAACAGCCCAAATCGTTCCCGTGAAAATACATCAACAAACTTTCCTTAACCTGCTCAAACCACATTCAGACCTTCATTAAGATGCAGAAGACTTGTCAGTGTGGTTTAAGACACAGTTCTATAATTCACTACTTCTTTGTGAATACCAGCACTAGTGTCATTTGGTTTGAGCAGGTTGAGAGAAGTTTTGGTGATGTATTTTGAAGACATTTTTTAGCAGGGCTTTTTAGATGACTACTGAGTTCTAGAGTTTGCTAGCAATGTTAGCCCCACAGCTATAGGTCTAAGATAAAGAAGCAAAATGTGGCACGTCTTGATTGGCTGAAGTAAGTGACCAGTTGTGTACAGCTGAACTATTCCTTTAAGATTTCAGGGATCCTTTTACTGCTGGGTACATCTTTTATGTTAGTAGACATATTTGCTGTAGGCTGCATTGCAGAACAATCCCTGACACATTAATACATAAAATGGAAACCTAAATAATATGGATTACAGAATAGACTTATCAACTGGTCAAGCATCCATGCTATGCAAATTTCAGAGAGGTGATATAGGTTGTCACATGTTCTTGTTACAAAGTCTCCCTTATAATAATAATAATAATAATACATTGTATTTGAAAAGCACCTTTCAAAACACTCAAGGACACTGTACACAACAAAATATAATGAGACTCCTAATTGTGAGACTCCTGTTCCAGCTCCACCATTACTCCACCTACTCATCACTACCCGCAATTTTATCTTTGTTTTACTCCTAGGACTGATTATAACCGGCCATAACAGTTATACTTCCTGCCTAATATTGTGTAGGTCCCCTTCGTGCCACCAAAACAGCCCTGACACGTTGAGGCATTGACTCCACAAGACCTCTGAAGGTGTGCTGTGGTATCTGGCACCAAGACATCAGCAGCAGATCCTTTAAGTCCTTTAAGGTGCGAGGTGGGACGTCCATGAATCATCCTAGTCTACCACAGCGGCCCCTAACCTTTTTTGCGCCACGGACCAGTTTTCTGTAAAACTATATTTTCACAGACCCTTATAGTTACAACTAAAAACAAAGTGAGTTTGTATTTACTCATTTTTGCTAGTCTGTGGGCTACATTTTTTGATGTACCGTACCACGAGACTGAGACGAGCGTTTTTTTTTTAAATAATGCATTTTGAATAATAAAATATTTGGTAATCAATAAAATATTTTGATTCTGTCTTTCTGTGCGGCCCGGTACCAAATGACTCACAGACCGATACCGGTCCATGGCTCTGTGGTTGGGGACCTCTGGTCTAGCACGTCCTACAGATGTTTGATCGGATTGAGCCTTGGGGTATTTGGAGGCCACAACACCACCTTGAACTCTTTGTGATGTTTCTCAAACCATTCTTGAACATAAATTGCTACTGCAAGTTGGGAATACTGTTGCCATGAAGGGGTGTACTTGGTCTGCAGCAAGGTAGGTGGTATGCATCAAGATAACATCCAAACGAAAACCAGGACCCAAGATTTCCCAGCAGAACCTTGCCCAGAGCATCACACTGCCCCCGTCAGCTTGCCATCTTCCCGTAGTGCATCCTGGTGCCATCTCTTCTCCAGGTGAGTGACACACAAGCAATCAGACGTCCACATGATGTGAAAGAAAACATCATTCATCAGACTAACCAACTTTCTTTCATTGCCCCATGTTCCATATCTGATGCTCAGGTGATGCTTACTGCTTCTTCATCTTTGGACAGGAGGCAGCATGGGCGCTCTGGCTGGTCTGTGGTTACGCAGACCCATATGTGTGTTCTGATACCTTTCTATCATTTATATTATTGTTTTCCCTTTTGGGAAGTCTTGTGTGTTCGGAGCCTTCATTTGTAGTGTTCCTTTCTTGCTTGCTTCCTGGTTTCTGTGTCATTGATTTGTCCTCCCTGTTACTGCCCGTCTGTACCCTGACCCTTGCATTTTGTGATGACAACAAATGTTGGATTGCCCCTAATAAGATAATGACACACGTGCCTGACCCTGAGCTGGAGCCGGAAACAGCTGGCAGTGAAAAAGAAGAACTGAGGTCTTCCACAGAAGATGTGCTTTTGAAGAAAGTAAGCAGAATGGGACAAAACATCCCTGTAATCAAAAACAAGTAGGAACATCATCACAAAGTCTCTCAGTGAGGGCAAAGCTCGGGTGAAACGTAGGCTCCTTTGGAGTAATGTCAACGAAGAACGACTTCTGGTTTCCTGAAGAACCTCTCAATGGATGGTTCTTTTGACCAGATATTGTAAACAAGATGTGTGAATGTGGAAAACTATTTTAAAGAACATAAACATAATGTAAAGGTTCTACACCAATTAAAAGTTTCTCGAAGCCAGTAATCAGCCTTCAGCTTTAGGAGCGTAACACCAGCCTCACACCACAGCCATAGGTGAAGACTGATTTACAGTAGCCTGGCCGGCCAGTGGGCAGCTTTGAAGAAGTGAGAGAGGGAAGTTGTGGGACTGATTTGACACGTGCTCTGCACTGCTATTTAAGAAAGCACTCGGCAGTGATTTGAGGAGGCAGCTTTCATAATTGTGCAATTTATGTTATAATATTACAAACTGATATTGTTTACTGAAACAAGAAAATTAAATATTTTTAAGAAAATGAATCTACAATCAGTTTATTAATTACTATATAGATATGATTTTTCTGTTTTATTGCATTTTGTTGTATATTGCCTTGTGATTGGTCACAACTCAAACCTTTGAGGATTAGTTATATTTTAGACTAAAGGTGGACTAAAAGGTATAAATAGTCCCATGCTGAATCCAACTGTGGCTCCTTATTTTAGAGTGTAGAACCTTTTTTTTATTACTAATGTGTTTTCGTCAATAGAGCAGGATTGCGAAGTGTCCTGCAACGTTGGCAGTGCTGACAGAGCCAAAACAGAGCCTGGCATAATTATTATGGACTCCATGCAAAGTCACAGACTATCAGAGCTTACACTGCTGCAGAGTGGTTGCTGTTCTATTTACTTTGGACCATGAAGATCGCAGCGATAAAATGTTATCACTTTTGAATTAGTGCCGAATTCTTTTTTGGCATCCATTCAGTGACTCAGACCTTTGATGTCCAGCGCTGGCTATAAAAACCTTTGTGCCTGATACCCCTGTGTTCTCTTCTCAGCCTGGCATCTCCCGAAACCTCTGCGGTGATTACATATTATCTGATACATAACATCTAGGAGCACGGCCTCAGTGGTTAGGAAAGGTGGTGGTAATCACCAGTGGAGTATTTGCTGAGCTCTAAAAGCCTGAGCTCTGGGAGATATACAGGTAACAAGAGCAATCATCCCAGCGGGCAGGTGCCTACTTATTGGACGTCTTCAATGCAGGAGTGGCGAGAGAGGCCGAGAGGCAGCCAGCAGCTCATCTCTGCGGATGTGTTAAGCTCAGCTCTCCTGCAGCGCAGGCTCTGCCCAGCCACATTTACTAAGTCATTACAGTGCATCTTTAGCCCACGAGAGGAGCACAATTTGGAGCCATTCATGCTCTCAAATCAGCCCTAAGGTGCTTCGAACTAGGGCTTTGGAAAAGCCAACACCATTGTGCCTCGCTCCTTTGGTTAATTTAGCTGTTTATTCTCCATTTGCACTCTTGAGTGCATCTTTTTGTCTTTGTTCCTGGCTTCAGAATAACAAGGCAATTTCCAGTTTGGCACCACAATCAAAAAAAACAAAGGTCAAATATCCAAGACCCAGAGGCTCACTCACAGGGAGTGAACATGATTGCAGTTGCCTTAAGATGGATTATAAAACTAGATTAGGTGTTTTTTAACTTTTAAAAAAAGTTCATGTGAAATGAAGTTTTTAAGACTCTCAGAATGCTCATTTTTCATGAGCAGCAGGTATAGTTTCAAGTCCAGATTAAAGATGACTCATCATAAAAAGGTGTGAATGCAATTTCATGTAATATCATTGTGCCTTCTCTGAACCTGGAAAATCAAAGTCATTTTATCCGACTGCAGTTGAATTCTGAGGGCATGGTCCGGTTTGAGGAACAGATGCATTGAAAGTGAAGGTTATTTCTGCTTTTGTTCAGTAATGTATAAAATATCTCTCTTCAGCCTTATGGACACCCCACTCACCTGATCTAAAAATCATTCGCCGTCTTGGACCACCGTGTGTTAATTTCCATTTCCTTCATAGCCAAAGGGGGAAAGATGGATTAAAGCGTATTGCTATCAATGGGAAAACATGATAGAAACATTGAAAACTTTATGGTATGCATTGCATTATACACATTTCCCTGCAATGTTGGCACCCTAGCTAAAGACGATTGAAGAGGCTTGTAAAAATCCCTTCAGTTGTTATCTTAATATTAAACTGAAATTAGAAGTCTTAGCTTTATTCGAGTTAGGTTTAGTCTGAGAATAAAGCAACAATTACTAAAATTTAAAATAAAACAAAATTACACGTGTCACAATTTGAATGAAGGAAATTTAAGTATATTTCCGTGAGTTTAAATCAATATCTGGCTCCTTCTGCCAAACAGGTAAAACTTGGTTTGGTTAGATATTCCAACGGGACAATGATCCAAAACACACATCAAAGTCCACTTAAAAATGGTTAAATTAACACAGAATCAAGCTTTTGGCCATTATAGTCCCCTGACCTAAATCCATTTGAAAACCAGTGGGCTGAGCTCAAAAAGAAAGTGTGCAAGAGGAAACCTGGGACACGGTGAGATCTGGAGAGAGGCTGCATTGTGGGATGGTTGAAAAACCTTTTTCTGTGTTCTTATAAAAGTCTTATAAAATATTACAAAAGAAGACAAAGGTAGTTGCATAAAATACTAAATAAATGTAGGCCAATACTTATGACACAAGTTTTTGGAATAAAATATAAAATCTTTAGGTTTTCTTTATTGCCTTATTGCCTCTGTTGAGAAAAGACAATATTTGATAAACATTAAGAGTGATTTCACTCATATTAAACAAGGGCCAATAATTCTGGGGTTCAACAAGATCCACTTTCCTTCATAAAAATAGTATTGGGTGTTCAGTATTAGATATTGGGTGTTAGTGTTGGTATTTAGCATTTATATTCAGTATTCAAACTGTGGTCAGTCTTGATTTTTTGTAGTAGTATTTCAGTTCTTTTGTTTACTATTAGCAGCATTTGGTATGCAATAATGGAATTGAGCACTGGTGTTTAACTTAAGAATTAGTATTAAATGGCACTGTTGGTGTTAAGTATTAGTATTTAGAATTAATACTAGTGTTGAGGATTGGTATTAGTGCTGGTGTTTAGTTGATATTCAGTATAGCTGTTTAGTATTAGTGTTTAGTATTAATTTTTACTATTCATACTGGTGTTAAATATTAGTACTGGCATTCATGAATGGTGCTCGATTTTAATCTTCAGTATTGGTTTTTAGTATTAGTACTGGTGTTCTATACTGGCGTGTACTAGTAGTAAATACTAGTAGTATTTGTAATGTAACATTAGTGTTTAGTATTAGTGTTCAGCATTAATATTTAATATGTATTGGTGTTCAGTATTCTGTGTTCATTTTGCTGCTTAGTGTAAGTATTGGTGTTCAGTAGTGGTATTGGTTTAGCATTCGAGTTCCACAACAATTGTTAGTCGGTATAGTTGTAGTTGTATAATTGCTTTAAAAAGTAGTTTGTTTATTGCTTTAAGATATGGTGCATAAAGCGAATAAATCTCATAAACACAACCACAACTAAATGAAAACTGAATTTAGGGCTCATTTCACTATTAACAATCAAAATGATCAAATTCAAACAAGCAAACTCAAAGAATGCTGGTTGTCATTGTTTTAGCATTAGAGTTTAGAACTGGGGTCTGGTATATGTACTGGTGTTCAGTACTGGTCTTCATTATTGGTGTTTAGTATAAGTGCTGGTGTTCACGAATAGTGTTCTGTATTATTGTTTACCATAAGTGTTGGTATTAGTACTGGTATTCATTATTTGGTGTTTGGTGCAAGTACTGGTGTTCAGTATTGGAACTGGTTTAGCATTAAAGTTCCACAGCTTTTGTTAGGTATTAGTATCAGTATAGTTGTGTATTGTGTATATTTCTTTAAGAAGTGGTGCATGAAGAGCATAAATCTCATGAACACAGCCACAAGTAAGTGAAAGCCGATGTCATGTCATTTAGGGCTCAATTAATTCATAATCACATTCAAATACGCAAACTCAAAGCATCCGAACTAGAGTTCCGTACTGAGGTTTCAGTACTGGTGTGCGTTATTGGTGTTACTATGTGTTCAGTCTTAACATATTGGTGTTCATTACTGCTGTCTAACATTAGTTTTGGTGTTCAGTACTGGTGCTTGGTATATGTATTGGTGTTCAGTACTGGTGTACATAATTGGTGTTTAGTGTAAGCACTGTTGTTCGCTGATGGTGTTCAGTATTGGTGTTCAGAACTGGTTCTGGTTTAGTGTTAGAGTTCTACAACACTTAGTCAGTATAAATGTAGTAGTATATTGTGTATATTGCTTTCAGAAAGGGAGCATAAAAAGAATAAATCTCAAGAACACCAGTACTAAACATCAATACAGTACATGTATCAAACACTGCACCTGTATGCTAATACTAGACATGGCAACCACAACTGAGCCTGCACGTAACAGGGGTTTGAACAGGGTCTGACCTCATACAGAGACTGCTATAAACATACACATGACACTTTAACTATCCATACTCACTGCACCGACACTTTCCAAAACTGCACTAAAACTTGCTGCTAAAAATTTGATTAAAAAAAACAAACAAAAAAACCCTGAATCCTCTATCTCCTGAATACCTGAATATAAACTTTTTCACACTACCTGCCTTTTTGTACTTTGAATTATTTGCTTAGATGCTGCAATATAGTGTTGCGGAGGTTTTCTTGACTCAGCTCTGCTTTGTCTTTGTTTACATTTTTGTCTGTCTTTGTTCCACACTGTTTGCTTCAGAGAACGCTATTTCAGCCCTTTGTACTCGTGTATGGGGATGGGCTGACAATAATCTTGAGTCAACTACATGAAATCTGATGTTGTCATTTCATTAACGATCAAAATGATGACATTCAAACACGAAAATTCAGAGCACCCCGATTGTAGTTTTACAGTTTTATAGTTTCTGAGCTGTTGGACGTCTGAGGGACACGATTACCCCAGTTCCTCGTTTTACCCCTGCTGACTCAGCCTCTAGTATTGTAAAGCCCTCAGAGGAGTTCCTCGGTAGGTTTATTCAGACAGTCCCTGTCTGCTACGCCCCACTCTCCTCCTCGCTGGTTCTGTGGAGCCCTGATGGTTTAGGTGGGAGAGGTCGGGGGTAACCGTGGTGGGCGGCACCGGTGACGCACCGTGCTGGAGGATAAGTAGGAGTGTAATGCGTGCAGAGAGTGTGAGCTGTGTAGCCCGGGGCTGTACTACCACACACACTGCTAGAACAGATAGATCTGAATGCAGACTGTCTTGCCTCGCGTCGTTCACTTCGTTTGCCGAAGGGCAGGACCTCTCAGAGCAGCCCCCTGCCCACGCGGGGGGCGCTGGGGGAGCATCAGTTTGGGAGGCACGTGAAGAAGACCGCGCGTGTCCATGTTAGTGAACTCTGTAGGTAAGAGGAATGAGGCTGCTCTGTTCTGCTCTTTACTTGTGTGTCCGTACTTCGCGATTTACACAAGGTTAGATTTGGCGCATGGATGGCATCTGTTGATTGGCTGCTTAGAAACGGGCATAGTAGCCCACCGTTACCTTCCAGTCTCTGACACTTGCACATGCATAGAGAGAGGGAGAGAGAGAGAGAGAGTGAGAGAGAGAGAGAGAGAGAGAGAGAGAGAGAGAGATGAACAGATAGATAGGAATAGTTATACGTTTTTGGCTCTGTACCTGACCAGTTACCTGTTGTTTGTTTGCTAAGCCACATTTAAATATAACAAAGCCATAAAACTTAAGGTCTGAACCAGTGAAGGAACAGGTAGTGCTAGTGATGCTGAATGCTGAGTGGTTTTAATACCTTTATCTAGGCACTTTGTATCCATACACACTTTGCAGCCTGTTCTCATTTCTCCCGTTTAATCTACAGTTTGACAAGCACAAAGTAGTATATTTGAACCAACAAATGGATTCAAAGTCAAATGTAATATAAAAAAGGGGACTTTTTTTTTTGATGTGTCAGTGTTAATGATTGGTCACAACTCCAGATTATAGCATAGTTGTTTACTAAGTTCAGTTCTTTCCTAGATGTACACAAACTTTAAAGGTTATAAAATGCTCTTGCGCCTACAGTGCTGTATAAACAGCCTCCTCCAGAATGGTCTGGAAATGGACTGTCATGGTGTAAAGGAAAGGCTGTAGGCCATAGGGACACCCTTTGAACTGTCTTGAAACATCCTGATTTACTACTGTCCTTTGGACATTATACAAATTCCCTTTGTCTTGGAACGCGAGTTACTTGATTCGTGGGGGTGTCTTGTCTGACAAAAATAGCCTGAAGGTCAGTTGCTTTCGGTCAGTCTGTTTTTGCCTTTTGCTTGATGCATATGATGGGTGTTAAGTACAAGAAGCTGTTATATTATAATGTTCTTCATTTTTTTTAACATGTGCAGTTTATATTAGACAGAGAAATGGTGTGAGTGGTTATAGGGGGTTTGATTTACTTTTGGATGCTTTAGGGCATTCTTAAAGAAAAATAATGACACAAATGAAAATGTTGCTCCAAGTCTTGCTTTTTTACTGTTATTCATCTTTAAGTTCATAGATGGAATTATTTGCCTTTTTTTCCCTGGAAACTGCCAGTTTCATGTGCTAGTTGTGCAAGATGCTGACAGGCCACAGACACAGTTGTGCTTGTTGTCAGTGTCTGTTGAAGGTGAAGAGTTGAAGATGACTAAGCTGAGACCTAGCTGTGGTTTTGGGTGGCATCTTTCGGCACTGGATTTGTACTGAACTCTCATTTCAGCACACAAATGTCTGAAATGTCATGCTTGTGCCTTAAACATCAGTTGTCTCCAGTTCCCATTAACTGCAGTACTGGGAAAGAGATAGTGAGAGTGACACTGAGTTCCCTGTATTTCACCCTGCATTTGCTGTAGTGCTATAAAATGAATTATTAATGTTCAAGGGTGTAAATCTCTGACCTCACAATAGTTCTGGTCTATTGCAGCTCTGCAGTGCTTCATGAAATATCAAAGTGACCCACAATATTTATTTCTTTATTTTTTATTTTTGCTCGCGTCAGTGTATATTTGAATATTCAGCATATTTTCAGGCTACAAAATATACTCGTACTTTATTGATATATTATTAGATATTAGATTATTAGATTCCAACATGCCGCAATGCATCACCTTCAGATCGATACACTGATGCACTTTATATCCCTAGTAATACTTATTACAGCTTTGATAAGTTTTCTGAATATTTGAAATTCAGATTCATAATTTGTTTTAGAATGTGACACACCTTTCTCATCAGGGCTGTAAGCACTGAAGGCCGGGTTCCCACTCCTCCTCTTCAGGGAATGGTTTCCCTCTCTGCCTCTCCCTTATCCTTTTTCCGCCTCAGAGAAGGGAGTAAGGGAAGCTAGAGTGGGGGATAGCACCGTGGCCTTGGGCTTTTGTTTGTGGTATGCACCACCAGCCAGCGGTTGTCTTTATCTGAAACAAACTTTCTTTTTCTTTTTTTCTTTCTCCACCTTCTTATTTCCATATACAATTCAGAGTGAAACAGACAGGCGTAATTGATCTTTTTTAACCCCTTTAGCTCTAAGGGACTTTCACAGACTCACACGCCTCACATGTTAGTACTGAATAATACATAGTAGTTACAGGATACACAGTGGAATGCCTAATTTATTAATAATAAGTCTTGAATTTAAGGGGCTTACGCTGCTCGTATGACCCTCTGCTGGGTTGTGAGACGTGGATGCGGATGCTTTTAGGAAAGTGTGGGGACAGTTCACATGCATCATGTGTGTTGTCCACATTAATTGAAAAAATATAACAGCAACGTAATTTGTCTTTCACTTTACTTACTTGTTTCAGCATGCATCAAGTATAACATCTCCGGGAGCACCAACTATAGATGGGACATTGACCAGCTGAGGTTCAAACCTGAATAACATTAGTGTAAATTGTTAAAAGGGTTTAAGGTTTTATCACTCACTGGATTTAAATAAAAGTGCATAATATGTATTCTGTGTAATTCTGTTATTTTATTTCTGTAAAGTGTTACTACCTTAATCCTATTTGTACTGGCAGTGCTTTTCAATGGAGATTATGCAAGATGTGTGTGTATACA
>JBBIGA010000153.1:8284737-8315744 GCA_037576975.1 Alestes dentex | reverse complement strand
ATATATATTAGGGCTGGGCACGTTAACGTGTTATTATCGCAATTATTTTATCGTGCGTTAATGCAGATTTTTCAAAAATCCTTCTATTTTGAAAGTTCGTTGCTTTTTTGTGTTTTGGTGCTTGTGGCTGCGAGAGCACGCAGCTCCAAGTCTCGGCTGGTTTACGCAGGGGTCTGGCACCCCGTTACTTTTGTCTATATGATATGAACAAAAGTATTGGGAAGCCTGACCATTACATCAAAAGGGACTTTAATGTTAAAAAGCTCCTTATTAGTTTAAAGTGTTTGCAAACCAATTGTTATTGCACTTTTGTTCATATATCAGCACTTTAAAAATAAAAGTGCACAATACACTACTTTTGAATTAATTAGGATATTTAATTTTGCAGATAACAATATGATTGACCGTGATTAATCGCAGAAAACCATGCGATTAAAAAATTATATATATAACATAAACCTAGAAATGTGTCATATCATTACTGTTAAGGAACCTCTGGTTCCATACTCCCTGACACTCCTTTTCTTTTTGCCAGTGCTCAAAAGTGACCTTAGAGTTGTGAAGATGGACTGAAAGGATGCACAGTGGGTGACTGTGTTTGCCCAGTACAGCCTTACATCTCAGTTACTGTGGACCGAAAATGAACTAGTTCTTCTTTCAGAGCATGGAGGCTCAATGAATCGAACAAAATCACCTGTACAAAGCCTTAAACGGTGTCATTTTATGAAAACGAGGATGGCAGAGGTGAGTATTCTTGGAAGTCAAAGACGTGGTCAAATTCAGTGGTTTCACACTCTCACAGAACAACCTGCGTACTATGAAGCGAAACTTAATGCATTTATTGTGCAACTTTTTTCCAAGTCTTTCTTTTATATTGTAGACTAAACTGAGACTTCTTCTCTTGCTGATGCTTATATGACAATCTTAATTTTCTCACACTGTGGCGTGAGAGTCACTCTTGCACTGTAGAATATATGGTTAGAACCCCCAAAGAGGAATTCTAAACAGTAATCACCGTCTTGTGCCTGTACCTTTGCCTTGAAGACCACTTATTAAGCCGATTCTTTCACGTGCCGACTGAGACGTCCCATTTAACAGGGTAAATCCAAGACTACTGTTGGTTTAATCTGCCGAATATGCACTAAACATATTAATGTGTAATGGGATTTCACATTACAGCGGTCAATGACGTGTAAACGAGATCGCTTCTTAAGGACACAGAATGTGATATATATCGAAAGATGTTGGTACATCATGCAAACGAATCTAATAGGGTTGGCCCGAATAATATGAATACTGAAGTATTTGTTTATTACGTTGGTATTCAAGTCCACAGCTATTATTCAGAAGTTTTGTCTTCTTTTCAACCACGACGCACTTCACGAGGACAGCGATTGTTACGATATGGAAAACGTTTAAAAGACGAAAAAGGTGGCTAGCTCGATAAAATGAATAAAAGCAACACACACAGACCATTATGTAATCTGTTAACACCCTTACGGTCTGTGTGACCCATAAAAGGTGTATTAGAACGAGAAGTATTTCTGTAAACATACACACAACTTCTCATACAGTGTTGCTGCCAAAAGAATGTATTTAGTATTTAGTACACTAAAAGTACTTAAAGTGGTGGTTAATTATAATATGTAAAAGTGTAATGACAAGTAATGAATTTTCAAAGCCTGTAAAATGCTGTTCGGGCCAGCCCTAAAATCTAAACTTCATTTGGCATAGCCGATTTTATTCTTCATTGATAAAAGGGCCGCACTTTCTCAGCCAATAAAGAAAAGTAAGTCATCATTCACGAAGCTTGGGTTGGGACACAATAACCAAATTTGCAACCAGCCGTATCATTCAATGCAGGTCGTTTGATCAGATGAGACGCACAAACTGCCATGGTTTACAGAATTACTCTTGCAGTGTGTGTACATGTAAAGCCAGAATTGTCAGTAAGGCAGCTTCTAAATGTAAAGCATCAGCATTACATTCTTTTTACAGATCTGACGACTGATCTACTATGCTGTTCTTAACTGTTCTCCACTACAGTCACTGGAGGCTAGCGGTTTCTTGTAAATGCAAAGCCAGGGTTTCAGTATGCTGTCGCTTATGTGTAAACTGGGAACATACAGAAGGATAAAAGGATATATGAGTAAAGGATAAGCAAAAAAAAGGACGATGGCTACTGATTCTACGCATTTTCAAGATTTACGATTTAACAATCAGTAGTGATTTGAGGATGCCAAAGTATAGGCCTACAGCTGTGTGGAGATCATCATTACATGCAGTCTGATATTGGTTTGTCTTTTTCTTTGCTGTAGCTGAGCATGGATTTTTAATTAACTGGAGTCAAGCTTGTGTAAACTATGTTACAGGATTCGCAGAGACTAAATGTTCCTTCTTACAAAGATCAAGTCAATGAATAAATTGTGGTGTCATCTTCAAAAATGTGTATGCAGTCTTTTTTGATACTGGTACTGCTGACATATTGTCTGTCCAGTGACGTGGATCGTGGAAATGGTGTATAGTGGTGAAAGAAAGGCTTGTATAACATTGTATAAGAATGTTTATTGCCAAAAAAAGACATTTTCAAAAATGCATTATTATACACACAAATGACCTCTTGGAGTGCACATACTACAACACACTCACTGATTTATATTCTAATCAAACTAAAGGAACTAAGAGATAATGTTGGAGCAATATGCATACATTATTGTGTATGAACCTTGATTTCAAACATGACAGTATGTTATGTAGTTAAACCATTGTCTGGAGTAACCACAGCCAAACTGTTTCTATGGCATGGCATCTACTTTATGCGTGTTAAGCAGACAAACTCAAAGATCATGTCAAGTGAAGTCAAGTCAAGCCAAACCAAGCCAAGTCCAAGACAAGAAGACTTGGAAATAATAACCACACAACTGACTATTCTCTAATTCAGGTTTTCTTTTGTTTGAAACCTTAAAGTCTGCTTTGCATGATTGCAAGGGGAGGCTCCTGATAGAATGGTAAATTAACATGAACATTCTCTCAGTCACAGTAGTTAAAGGAACAGAAATACAAGCAGATTTTGTACTGGGTCTACAGTATGTTCATTAAAAAAAACGTTCTCAGTAGAATGGCTCTCATCTGGGAATAAATAGTATAAAATTAAATGTATAAATACAAATATTTAAAATACATTTTTGGACAGTAGCAACAGCCTCTCACGCACCCTGGCGCGGCGGGAGTTTGGATGGGTCGGCTTTGAAAGAAAGCCAGCCAGTTGGTCAGTGTTAGTGAGTGAGTGCCTATGTGTGTTGTCATGTAGGAGGAGGTCCGTTAGTGTAGCGCAGCATTGGGTAGAAGGAGCGGGCGAAGTTATTGGAGAGAGTGCAGCTGTAGTCTTGCTCGGACAGCGGCACCAGACAGGCCAGAACCAGCAGCAGGAGGAAGAGGAGGTGCAGCGGGAAGGCAGCTCTCAAAACCCGACTAAAGAAAGAGCGCTGTGGAGAGGGGTCCCGCTTCTCCACCCTGGAACAACAGTGTTTCACAAAACTGAGATTTCCCTTCTCTCTACAACCAACTGACATGTATAAAAGAATACACAGGACTTTCCTGGCTTTTTAGTGTTTACTATTGTTAACTACATTATGAAACAAAAGTTTAATAGACTGCAATCTATGGTATCTGAGCATATTGTGGGTACTGTAAGTGCTTGCTATGTACCAAATGCATTTCACAGCAAAACTGAAGGCAAGGAGTCAAACACAGTTTGGTGATTTTCCTGCTCAAACGCACCTACTAAACCTGGCAGCTGAGAACTGATGTTGATTCAGGTATGAGCAGAAAATGACCAAACTGCATGCGTCCAGCCTTTTAGAACCAGAGTTCGTCATCTCTGCCTTAGAAGAGAAGTTTAGAAGAGGCTCCCAAGTGCTGCAGCTTTCTGTTTGCTCTACTGTCAGTCATTTGCATGTTTAAATGTTTAAATGTAGTGCAGAGCAGCATGTAAAATGCTGAATTAAAAAAAAAAATAACTAAGGTTTTAATGGCTTTTTTAAATATAGCACTGCTAATGCACTAATAATGGTCTGTTCCAACTTACCATTGTAAAATTATATGAAAAGGTCTTCCAAGTATTTTCATGTTATCACCTATTTTGCCCAGTGCTAAGCAACTGTAATTGCAAGAACCTTTTAACCACATTCCTATTATGTCATCTATGCAAATCAGCGTTAATAGCTACCAGTTTTCAAACTGAGAGTTACACATTACCTGCTGGAGCCTAAGGATCTGCTCCCAGCACCGGCCTCAGCCGCCAGCTCCTGCAACCACACAGCGTACACAGATGATCTCAGTCCTGCATCGGGCACTCTCTTGTAATGAAAGTCGTTTTAATAACAATTTTCTATTAGTGGAGAATGGCGTGGACTTTATGCTGTAGCCTACCTTCGGTGAAGACGCAGGTCCTTTACTCACAGCCACTGCTTCATCTGACTCCTGTAACAAAGAAAATATGGAGCACTTGTTTTTTTTGTTATAGTTTAAAATGAAGACCCATTAGCTGTAATGGTCTATGGAAAAATGACCACAGCTCATAAGGCAAGCATGCAGCTCGGCTAATGAAAAAAGCCAGTATATATTGCCCCTTTGTCTTCCATAGCACCATAGCTTTCAGTTCAGTCCACGAATAGCTCTTAGTCACTGCCAGCAAATGGGGAAAATTATGGTTGAAATAAGGACATGGATAAGAACTATTAATATTTGACATCATCAAAGAAGCACTGCACTGTGGGTAATGAATAGGTCTGCACAATATGGATTAAATATCACCTGCGATTACATTGACATATTTGGAAAGACGCTCTTAACCAGAGCGACTTATAACAATCACATTACAGGGGCGGGTGAATGTAGCATTAGGAGTCTTGCCTAAGGGCTCTTACTGGTGTAACATGTTGTACTTGCCCAGAGAGGGAAACTGAACCCTGGTCTGTTATGTGGACAGTGGTGTTACCCTCCGTGTTACAATAATTACTATATTAAAAGATGTACAGTACAACAGAGCTTCTTAAACTGGTCACTTCTTAAATGCGGCCTCCCAGACAATCTACTTCTTTGATCCAACACAAACGTTTAGGTGAGAAATAAAGGCAAGGGTCCCCGAGGACCAGGTTAATAACCGCTATACCATACACACTGCATGATGTACGCTAAAAGCTATTTTTTATGTTCATTTAAAATTTCAGGGATTTTGAATGAATGTATTCTGTAATTACCAAACAATATATTGAGCAGAGGTGTATCTATAATCGGTTTAAAAATGTTGGTCAACCCCTGTTATAACATGGTGAATGCCACTGCCACCCCCCCCCAACACACACACACACACACACACACACACACACATTCTCTCCTGGACAATATTCGAAACATAGAGCGATGCGCGCAAGCTTGCCCTCTATCTAGCCAGGCTGGCCTTTGTCAGCAATGGTTTCTCTCCAGGGATGTGAATGCTGCTTCATTTGGTGAATGGGTTAAATACAGAGTAAGAATTTTGTGCTGTGGTGTGTTCAATTATGACAAATGGTCATTTTGCTTGTTACCAGGTGAGTTCACTTTACATGGTCTGACGCTTTAAATACTGCTACTTCTAAACTGGCTTTTCAGTCTGTTAACCAAGTCCATTCTTTGATAATGATGGCCACTCCAAGATGACTTTTCCTTTTACAGTCATGTCTCTCTTACACTGGAGTCAGTTTCAATTACTAGGAAAACATAGACATCTGTTCATGTTACCCTAAAAAAGTGGAACTAAATCTGATGTGTGCCACCATAAGCCCTCTGCTGCTTAGGTCTCTCTATAGCATATTACATAGGTACAGCTACAACTCTAGAGATGCTCTGGCCACTTCTCATGAAATTGCAGTCAGTACAAGTGATGAAATGCACATGTATCGTCTCTACAGGTGGTGAGATAAAACCATTTTCTCTCTACAAAACTTTTCATATCAAATAGCAGTGTAACAGATATAGCTATAACTGAACTACCATTAAATGGGCTCCTTCATTCCTTTCAAAGAGCAATTGTTAAATGTCTGTAAATGAATCATCAGCACCCCCCCACCTCGCAAAATGCCCACAAAACACCTGATCCAGGACCTACTGGCACAGTGCATTCCAGGAAATATTTTGAAGCATACAACAATTATCTTTTTCTAAAACCTTGGATTAGAGGACAAGTGGAAAAAAAAGCTGGTCCAAAATTTCAATTTGATCATATCACTTAGATTTCATATACTAGGAGGTTATCATTCAGTCTTCTTAGTTATTTTGTAATAAAGAAAAAAAGCTCTTGTTCCCAAAAATGCAGAGCAAATGAAAAACACAGAAATGATTACTACTGAGCCTCTTCAAAATAAAAACAGATTAATTAATTTGACATAACCTAAAATAAAAAGCAGGTTTTTTTTTTGGTAGAAACGACATTTTTACATCTGTGATATTAATATAGCAATGCTATGTCTTGTAAGTGCCATGAGTTATGAGGTTAAAAGGCATGTCTCATCCTAGAATGCTTTTTGAAATAGGTTGGAAATAAAAATGAATGATGACTGAGATATAAAGCCACACATATGTCATAATTATACCACAAACAATTAAATAAAAAAAAAATTGAATATAGAACATGCTACCTTTAAATATTTAAATGTTAGTCCACTTATCTGGGTTGCAATAATTATGTATCATGCCGCTCATTATATAAAGCACATTTAGATATATTATGTGAACAGAATCATTTTTAGATTTAAGACATTTAATTTATGAATCATGAATGTCATTCTGACCACTGCCAAGGATCGATATGAATATGGTTATCACTGACGAGATGTATTAAGAATAAATAGACATAAGGGTTGTATGTGTAGTGCAGCTTACTTGTGAGGTGTATTGTTAAGAAACCAGATCTTTCTTTCAGTGATCCTTTTTGCATTACCTTATGGTAATTTCCCAATTGGATGTCACGGCACAGGATCTTCACTTAACTAATTTGATCCAGTATTACTTAATGTGCTATTCTTTTTTGCATTAGCAGACTTGTTATTTCTGAGATAACAAGTCTAGTGTTTTTAATCCCTTACATATTCCAGACCTATTTTAAATCACTGTGATTTTTACTTACCGATCGCTCTTGTACAGTCTGAAGGTCCTGCTTGACCTGCCGCAGTAGCAGACGTAATTTAATACCAATGACATGGAGTTTCTCTCTGGCTTCAGAGCTGTCTTCTGTCCCTGACTCTGGGAGCAACTGGGATGCGATCTCCTGCAGAGAGTCCACCTGTCTCTGCCTGCCCTTCAGTTCCTTTTCCAGACCCTGCCACCAGAGGGTGCAATTTAGGCATTGAATGTGTACAAAATAATGATACTATTTTAATGAGGAGGATTTTGGTGAGCCTGATTCTGCACTTCAGTCTTTTTGTATGAATAATACCAATCGGTATATATAATCGCATAACCATTTCCGGACCTCTTTCCCTACGGGAGCCTAGTATTACTTGTAGCTCCCATGAAACACCTGGGCTGGCTCAGATATTTCATTATGTTAAATTAGGTGTGTTGCTTTTGGAATTATATAAATCAAAGCAGTGACTGAAGGCAAAGAGCAGAAATCTGGAACCAAACCTGTGTTGTTCGGTCACATAAAATATCAACTACTTAAAAAAGAGATACTTTTTATTGCGTTCTTGTTTGTTTGCATTTACTTGTGTTTTTGCTGGCAGAAAGGAACCAAGCTGCTGATACAAATAACAATTTGTGCAGGCGCCTAAGACTTTTGCACAGTACTGTATATACATACAATACATAGTATAATTTGTTTTGAATACTACTCCAAGACATTTGTGTATACAAAGTAAAACTGAGTACTTGTCCTGCATTCTTTCAGCTACTAACACTTTAGTTTTATGTTTATGAATGAGCAAGGTACAATTTTCATTTTACAGTTAGACCTGCTTGTAGTCTCACCATAAGAGCAGTTCTGTGTTCCTGCAGCCTGGAGGGCAGTACAGAAGGATCACGGATATTTACAGTGTATCGTCTGCTCTCAGCACTGGCCAACCACAGCAAGAGAGAGTGCAGTGTTTCATGGAACTCCTAAAGGAGAGCAGAGGTATGTCAAAGTTTAGCGAGGAACATCTCAGGCCAAATGGTTACTCCAAACTAAATACTGGTGATAACTGTGCTTAAACCAAATAAACCCTAATATACAGTCAGAAATCAGTCAGAAAAGGGAAAAAGTAGAACCATATGATCATCTATATGTGTTAACTTTTGTCTGAACCATGTCTGAAGAGCCCTTTGATTCGAGCATCATTTAGTTGTTGTATACTGGCTGTAATCTGGGCATCTGACCTGGCAGCGCATGAATGAGTTTCTCAGACTGTCTTCCCAGACTTCCAGGCCCGTGCAGGCCTCTGTCCAGCCCCGGTTCATGTTGCGCAGGCTTTCTTGCAGCTGCTCCATCTCAGCACTGGCTTCACACTGCAATTCTCGCCCACCCAGGTTCAGTGACAGCATCAGGGTCTTGTAGCGAGCAAAGGCCTTCTGCATCTCCTGTAAGGAATGGAAAAGAGGAGGGTCAGAGAAAGAAGAGTGGACAGAGGTAGCCCACATGAATCTCAATATTAGAAAGAGTAACTTAACACAACTTAAACATGTGATTTAGTTTGTTTTTGACTGCACTGTGCTTCTCTTGGACCAAAGGGAGACGTATACAGTATTGTTACTCATTAATTAACAAGACAGAAACCAGAAAATAAATGTATTTGGAACAGTTCAATACAATTTTGAAGCACTCAGCAAAGGATATGAACTGCAGTTCAATATAGCGCTCAAAAAAAATCTATATTGTTGTTTGACATGTATACTGTATACACTATGTATAGGGCAGCAATAAGTGTAATGCAAGATCTTCAAGAGCTCACACCTTAAGCTGTTTGACCCTGGCTTCCATAATCTGCACGCTGACAGAAACCTCAGCTGTCTGGAGCTTCTGTAGCTCAGGAGTGACACTGCCTAACCAAGTGGTGATATCGTGCAGATCAGTGGTCAGTTTCTGATGGTCTCTGCTGCTGCGCTGTTCTTCACTGACCGCCCGTGCCTGCAGCAGCTCCCAGCGCTCAATTACTCCTGCACAGGAGACAGGAGAAGTGAATTGTCAAAAACAGTGAATTGTGTCATGTAATCAAACCTCCTGTAACAGAGCTAAGTTTTGAACTTCCCCTAACAATCTGTGGATTAATGTAAGAAGCATACATTTAAGGCGTTTAGCAGACGCTTTTATCCAAAGTGACTTCCATTCCCTAACTACAGGGGACAGTCTCCCTGGAGCAACTTGGGGTTAAGGGTCTTGCTCAGGAACCCAGTGGTGGTGTGCTGAAGGTAGGATCCAAACCCATCCTACCCAGAACACCACCACCAACCCCACCCACATAGACTGATTAGTATACTGTACAGTCGCATGCAACAGTTTGAAAGCCCTGGGACAAGGTTTGGTTGATGTTCTAGGTAAAAATAAGCACAAATCCTCTAGAGAGAACACATTTCTACACTTCTTGCACATATTTACTTTGTGAATTTAATATACTGGACAAAATAAAACATTCATTGTCGCATCTGCTAACGTTGGGACACATTTTCTATTCTATGTAATAAAAAACAGAAACTGTGAATTAATTTTGCAGAAATATGCCATATGTTATTTTGTTTCCTGCAGAAGATGGTTACTTATTTGCACTTAGAAATATTCACATTTCTGACAAGAGGTGCTCAGACTTTTGCATATGTACAATTAGCAATACACAGGGGTGTGTACTATGTTGCGTTGTGTGCAGAAAGCTGTATGTCTGCTTGTTTGCTGCATGGTAGCTACATTTGTATAGGGTATACTAACGTGGAGGCTTTTGTATGTTTTAAGGCTTGCAGATGTTGTGAGATGTGCATAGTGTACCTGACTGTTTGTCTGCAGCACTGAGTCCAGTAAGGCCATGGTCCTCCTGTTGTTCTTCCTCATTCAGGATTAGTGAAACTTTCTTCACATTCTTAATGCAGCCGCTACACTCAGACATGAGCTGAACCTATTACACAAACACAGGCAGACGACACTTGAAAGGTAGCAAAGCCCCACCCAGTCGCAATATCTGATTTTAACTGAAAGAGGTGTGAATTCAAAACATGGGCAAATTCTCATTCAAATTTTAGAGATACGAAAGGAGAGAGACAAAAAGACAAAGTATACACTGACTACTTTATTATCCACATCCACATTGCTGGTAGACTTAAAAGAGCTCTAAATGGCTGTACTTTTAAACAGTAGTGCGTTAAACTTCCCACTAAACACCAACATGCTCCTTCCATCAGACACACTGGGCTGGTCAGCAGTGGTCCTATGATGGTGTCTTTCTATTGGTGGTCGGGTTAGAGGCTGGCTGATAATTTGTGCAGAGTAACAGATGGTTGCAGTACACTTTGTTATATAGCCATGTTAGTGTGCCGACACTGTAAGTGTGCAAAGTAGCTGTGCCCAAAAACTCAAACAATATGTACTTTTGCATAAGCTTACATAGTCTTGTTTATAGGGTGTGCTGGCATGTGCAGGTGAGGGGTTCTCTGTATCAGGGAGGTCCAGGTCGAAGGACTTCCGCTCTGGGACAGTTTGAGAGCTCCAGTTCTGAGCCACTGACAAATCTCGTCCTGGGACTGAGAGAGAATGAGAATGCAGCTGGATTAGACCACTACAGGGATAACTTCGCATACATAACTGGTGATGCTTTAGTAGTGCATCCACTCGTTTTCCTGAGGTGAAAGAAGTATAATTAGCATTAACTCGGTGCTGTGCCATGCAGCAGAAAGTGGAGTGGGAGGACATGCAGGTGGAGTGAGTCTGCTGTGAGAGAGCGAGGAGGGAGTGTTACCTCTCCGTGCCCTTTTTTCCTCTCTCTCTCTCTCTCTCCAGGACAAGTCCAACTCTCGGCTCCCCTTTTCTGCAAGGAGCCAAGGCTTTCATGCTATGAGTGCTGAGCCAGCTGGGACAGGGGAGGATAGAAAGAGGCTTTGATTCATGAGAGAGAAAAAGACAGCTCAGGGCTGGAGGGAATTTAAATACAAGGCCTTTGATGCGGTGTGTGTGCCCACTCTATTCAAACACACACACACACACACACACACACACACACACACACACACATGCACACAGAGCATAGTGAAGTGGGAACAGCGAGGTGCAGAAAAAAGAGTGATAACAAAGCCATAGACAAAGAGAGTGAGGAGATGTGTGGGTGTCTGCAGCAGATAAGGTGGCATGTCCAGCTGAAGCCACACATCTACAGACTGGGTGGGAGTTGGGAGGATGATTCCTACCCGAGGTTGGTGTCAGAACCTGTACAGTGGATTTAACAAATGCCTCTGGACTCTCTGTGACCTCCACACCTGGAAGTAGAGAAGTAGAATGGGGGGCACAGTCTTCATCAGTCTTAAAGCACATCAGTGACTTTGAATGACCTGCCGGCCAGCAGTATCCTCAGACTGATGGCGAATGATCACTGTGTGCTAACTTTGGGGGGAAAACAAAATACTCTGCTATCTAAAGGAGACAAAATCATTTGTCTTCCGACGACTGAAGCTTGAATTTGTTTATTTATATTCCTTAAATTTCATTATGAAAACAAAAATTCCTATATGTCTCTTGGCTTGGTTCTAGAAAAAAAAAAACCTTTCATAGAACATTTGCACGATGTGGAGTCCTTTATAAAATGGCTCGTCACACTCATTTATAAAAATTGTTCCAAAAGAAACTTTCTGTTCTTCAAGTTCCAAAGAAAGCAGTTCTTCTATGAGATTTATTGAGTTTTTTCTATGAGTTTTACAAAACCTTTTTCATACCTTATTCATACCTGTAAATGTGACACTATAGTGGTGAAATTGTTGGAGTTTTATAATAGATCTATAAATCTAACAGAATATGTACATAATAAATAAATACATTGATGAGAAAAAAAACCAGCTGATATAGTTACCTGAGAGACCCCTGAAGAAACTGGTATCCTCATCCTCCTCATGTGAGGAAGAGCCTCCCACATCTCCAGTGTGGTCCCACTCCAGGGGGATGGAGTCCACGCTGACAGGTGTCTCGCGGCCTGAGCGCTCCTGTGGTGGGGCCAGGAGGCACATAGATGGCTGGGTGATGTCCCTGCTCACTTCTGCCAGATCAGAGCCTTGAGTTCCTGCAGTGCTCTCCCTCCCATAGAGCTCTGGTTCCTCCAGCAATAGCTGGAAACGAGATGAGTGGATGAGTAAAAGTCAATGACCAAAACCAGCTGCACAGAAACACAGTGTCTGATTCATAAAGAGGGAGAGCTTAACATAATTTGTTGACTCCCATGCCATTAACACATCAAACTCTGTTTCTTTCTCACTGGCCATGAGCTCAAAACAAGAAACAGAGGAAATGCATGCATGTTTATGTGTAATATGTAAGTCACAGAGGAAAATTAGTGGGATGTGGCGTACAGCTTGAGGACTGGTGAGGCGCTGGTGGAAGCGGGCTACTCGGTTGAACACTTCCTGGCAGTAAGAGTGCAGTTCCTCCAGCTCGTCTTCTATAAGAACTGCATCTAGTGGAGAGCTCTTCTGGATCAGGCCCTCCCCAAACACGATTAGAGCGTCAATCTTATTTGTGTAAAGAGTGATCTCCCTCTTAAAGCCCTGAAATCACAGAAAGCAACAGGTTGCAAAATAAGTACAGTCACATTAATAAAGTACATTGTATGATTACAATAAATGTTATTCAGTGCTTCATATGAGCAACTCTGCTTCTGAAAAATTGATGAAAATAAAGAGAATGTGACAGAGCTAATGGTTTTATTTACATTTAGCTGTTTTAGCTTTTGGTGAATGTCGCTCTCTAAGAAGTGCTCAACATTGGTCAGCTGCAGGTCCATCTCAGTCAGCCAGACAAGCAGACCCTCCCGTGTGCCCTCAAACTCCTCTCTCTGCGCTGTGAAGTGCTGCAGGAACAGAAAATAAGGTAACTTCAGCAAAAAAGGAGGAGAAGACTAAATGCACCTTAGATAAATACACCTTAATACAAATCAATGGACAATTTGAGAAGCAGAAATATATTCAGCACCAGCACACTGATATATATATATATATATATATAAAATCATTTAACATTTCTTTTTGCAGCTTCTTACATGACTTGAGAGCTGGCAACATACATGTATGTTTAATATATAAAAAGTTGTAATATAAATAATGTATACAAAGCTATGAATCACAAAGTCAGAGTTCTCAGGTGGCCTGCGTTCTCACCCTCAGCCTGCGGAGTATGGCTGCCACTCTCTTTTGCAAAGCATCCCAGCGATGGTTGCCTTGCTGCATCATGT
Organism: Alestes dentex; assembly: GCA_037576975.1. Taxonomy (NCBI): domain Eukaryota; kingdom Metazoa; phylum Chordata; class Actinopteri; order Characiformes; family Alestidae; genus Alestes; species Alestes dentex. The sequence goes on along the minus strand of JBBIGA010000153.1, from coordinate 8,302,317 downwards.
CCCGGAGTTTACTGGCTGTGTCCGTGCGGCTATCCCGGGCCAGGCGCCGATACTGGTTATTAATTATCTCTAGCTGTGTCAGTTTCGCCTGTATCTCTCTCTGGAACACCTGATAGAAAGTAACATACCGCGACAAGGCATTTTCAAAGTCTGACAGCAAATGTAAGCCAGTAAAATAAATCTATCACACTATTTTTGTTACATTTTCATGTACCCACTTAACGTAACGGTGTTGGGAGTCTTTTGGGTGTTTAATATATGTAGGTGATTTATAGCTTTATCTGATGTTCAATCAAACCTCATATTTTTTTTGTTCTTCTTTGGCAACAGTGTAGAGAACATCAGAAGAGTTGGCCTCAGCAACAGCATGCTCAGACAGATTTAGCCAGTCCTCGAAGCGCGAGAAGTCATCTTGAAACTTAGACCACAGCCGCCATGTCTCTTCAATCCTAAAAAGTTAGATAACATTAGTTTCACTGTGTGTGGGTGATGTTTTTGAAAGTATCTACAGGTCTAGGCCCCGACTAGACCACAGTTATTGAAATAAAAGTACTTGTAAGTCATTCTGGCTAGAATGTAAACATACCTCATCCTCCTTTCCAGGGACATGGAGCAGATGTTTCTCCAGCGCTGATCCAGGCTGCGAGAGGTCTGCTGGATGGAATCGTTTTCACTATCGCTGCTGCAAGCGTCCTCATCATGCAGGAGCACATCACACAGGGTGAGGACCGACGCTACACCTTCAGTATGCTGCTCGATGTCACGCTGCAGCTCCTGAACATACACACAGGAACACACAGACACGGTTTCACAAAGTTAAACATTTTCAGTCATTTTTAGGCATTCTGTAAACAAAGTGAACCTCTTAATGTTAACTCAAATGACCTCTCAGCAACTACAGACAATCGAATTTGCATTCTAACAACTACATGTCCAACATGATAGCTTGTCACACTCTAAAAAAGTTCTTCATCTGCAGATGATATGAAATAAATTTTTGATTTTTTTTTTTTTCCCCCAAATTCACATTTTTCTTTCAGTGGTTAAAACTATGATTTAAATAACTGTTTCATCCCATAATGCTATAATTAATAGATTTAATGTTACTTTAAAAAAACAAATCCACTATTCACTTGCCTGCTGCTCCGCAAGTTTCTTCTGGATCTCGTCTCCATTGCAGACGATGTAGAGCGTGGGTTTGGCCAGCTCAGCCTCAATGCGGGAAAGCCAGGTACGCAGGTTACTCATATTCTTGTCCAGTTGCTGGACCGTTACCATAGTCTCGTTCAGTTTGTTCACTCTGAACACAAAGAGATCAGAAGTAGGACAAGTGCGAATGAAAACAGTCTCTCTATCATACATGGACATACACATATTCACACACAAAATTTTGGAAAATGTTTTGGGGAATTGCACTGTACCATTTCAAAAGTCACTGTACCGTGTCTCATATGTAAAAACTTGTATTTTCCAAACAGAACTATTAACTGTACGTTCTCATGTCTAATAAATGTCAAGCAACTACACCCTGGACTTCTAATGAAAGGTACTTTTTAGCGCTTGTCTGCTGCCACTTCCTCCTCCTTGTCCTCTTAAAAGCTTTCACCTCTCACTGCACACACCAAGGTGTCTCCTCATCCCACAAAAGTCACCATAGTAACACACTACTGTGCATCCACTGTTCAAAATAAGTAACCATAGCTACCCTCACTTCAGATACTGAGTACACAGAGCTCTCAGTTCAAAAGTTGCCAAAGTCGAACAATACTGCCTAATTAAAGAACAGCATGGAGCAACTTTAATGAAGATTTTTATGTACATAAAAATACATAAAAAGATATGGGAGGGATTGATGGACTCCCAGAGATTGATGTGGAAGTACAGCTGAATGTCATGTGAGTTTCCAACATCTTGACAAGACCCATATAGAAGTTTCTTTGTCTTAACTTTGTCTGTTTTTTTTGTTAGGCTATGATGTCATGCATGTCTTATTACTCCTACTAGGTCACCACTAACAGAAGCATTGGTCTTACCGGTGGTTAGATTAATTCATTTTTTAAGTGTGTCTTTGCAGTTCAGTTTTCTTTGAATGCCGAGCCTGGCAAGAACCAAAGCAAAGAAATTTCATCACGACACCCTTGTCTCTAAACTCCGACAGCCTCTCTGACAACCCCTCAGAGGGAACAACACCACAGATGCTTGTTGCTGACAGCTGCTTTGTGCTACACAAGGCTTACGTAGTGAATTTATACAGCAAAATCACAAGGCGTGCATCCTATTGTTAGGAGCAGCAATGACCGCATAAGCGTACAGGCCAGCTGAATCTACAGACGGCCTGCCGTGACCACTGTGCAGTGGGGTCTGTACTGCTCGCCTGACCCCATTGTGTCCCTTAGCATGATGGCTAATGAGAGCTGACAGACCCCACCCCATGTGCGTGCACACATAACCAAGAAGTTGCTGTACAAAGGGATGAGGACTGGCCACAACATCCTAACTGGCCATATGGCAAAGCCAGAGTTTCCAGCACTAGTAAGGGCTAGCTAAATCCTCCTGCTCCCACCACTAGCACCATCTGGCTATCTCTGTCCATGTCGCGGATTTTAGCTTTAGCCGTTCGGGACACATGTGATGAAACCATCGATCTTCTGGGAGTTTTCAGTACAAAGCTTTTAACAGGCTGCCCATCCGGAAACAATATACTCTATCCTACTCCAGGTCTTTCACAGTAAATAATATACTGTACTCTGTGATATAAGTGAAAGCCTATGAAAACTACTCCAAGATATTATAACCTGGAACAATTTTGTAACCTGTATTTTCAGATTTTACACCACAAAAATCCATGGCTATAAAAATGAGAAGAGGGTCAGGCACATGCTAATTATAAAAAAAAATGTAAAGCAACAGACATTATAATCAGAAAAATAAAGCCTGTCACAAAAGGGAACTTTGTGTAAAACTGAGACTATGATGAAAGTTTACGAATGCTAACTATTAGATATTGATTAGAGGCTTTCAGAAAAGAAAGAAACAAGAAAATGACATGTTTATGAAAATGGCATATTTATGAAAATGGCATTATAAAGTTTGAATGAAAGTAAATATAAAATAGAAAGTCATTGACTTCATTAATCTAAGAAACACTGATAACACTATCGACAGTGAGGGCTAAAATAAAGAGGTGTTCTGCGCACACTGATGCACATAAGCATAAGTATCCTTTAGTAAATTTCTATTGCCATTTTAGTAACAAATTAAGCTGCATTAGAGTGGCATAAAGGTTTCTGTTTGACTGAAAAACTGAAAGGAGGTGACAAATTTGATCGGACGCAGGTGCTTTGTTTACAAAACTGAAAAGAGCCTACGACGCCAAGCCAATGCAAAACCACTTGTACTCACATGCTTACATCCCTGTTTTTCTCACCTGGCCTCAATGTGGTCAAACAGGTGCTGCCAACGGTCGTTGACATCACACAGCGCTCCATGGATCTCGGCCTCTTTGGCACGGTCGCTGGCCAAAAGAAGCTGCTCCCCCAGCTGCTTCAGGTGGCTCTTGTTCTCACTGAAGAGGTTAATCTCTTCCATGCAGTCCTGGAGACAATAACAACGTGCTCCAGTCACTTCAGCCAGAACCTCCTGCATGTTTTACTCATTAACACATCTACCTCAAACAAAACCATGAACTAAGCACACATTGTCTTGTCGTAGGCCCAGCAGCTGTCAAAACCCTGCCCTAGCACCCAGCAGGGTTCCTCTTTAAGTGCTGAGCACTTTTGAGGTGCTTTTCAGGCTAGCGCTCTTGTCCATTTGAATTTAGAGAGGCAAATACTCCCTTTGACCCCTCTGCTTTCTCTTACTATGAACAGGGTAAGCTTTTTGTGGTATCAACTGTTTTGTTTGGTGCAGCCAGACTCACTTTAATCAACCTGCCAATGGCCGTTGCTAGTGACAACAGCAAAAAAAAAACAATGGCCACTTTCTGGTCTGTGATCATTACACACTGCTACTATGTGCTAATGACTGTCTTTTACATAATGCAACAGTATTACATGATGAGAGAGGAGCAGCAAAAAAAAAAGTATGTGAAGGTCTGAGCACCCCAGGTCAAATAACATGTTGAACTGATGGTTCAAGCAAAATTTGTGGGGCAGTTCGTGGCCTGGTGGTTAAGGAGTTGGCCCTGCAATCAGTAGGTTGTGGGTTCTAATCCCAGGACTGCTAGTGTCATCACTGAGGTACCCTTGGGTAAGGTCCCCACACACTGCTCCCCAGGCGCTTCTTGTTGGTGGCAGCCCACTGCCTCACTTGGTGAAGGAGTTAAATGCCAAAAACACTTTCACATTGTTCACACTGTGCGCTGTGGTGCGTTCACGCGTGACTATAACGGGCCACATTACTACAATATATTTTTAATATATATGTGAAAATCTCAAGAATTGTGTAAGTTGGGGTAACGTTTGTGTTCAGCATTTAAAAAATTAATACATTTACATATTTTTAAAGGATTATAAAATGTAACCACAATAAGGAGCATGTGATGTTTCCCATGGGAAAGCAGAGATTACGTTGCTCATCTGAGTCCTTTTATAATCTTTGGGTGGATGTGAATAATACTGTACATATGACCTATTTATCCCTTTCAGCACTGTGCTTTATTAACCTCCTGATGGCAGAATAAAATCACTATTCAAAATTCTCCTCAAGTAAAAACCGAGTTGCACGCAGAGCTAAGGACCCATCTTCTACTTCAGATATATTTACTTTATCAATAGGTGACAGCAAGATTTATAGAATGACAACATCTGACAACTACAACCTTAGTCTGGGTTACCTTTTTAAGTTTCTCCACCATCTCCTCAATACTGAGGTGTTCATTGCTGTGGGTGACTTTCTTCTCCATCTGTGCTAGCCACTCGCAGAGCTCCTTGTTTTTGTCATTGAAAATGATCCACGCATTTAGGCGGTCTGCAATCTCTTGTTTGCGCTTGGACACCTTTTGAAAGGAAACAGAGAAACGGTCCAGAAAAAATATTAGCAATCAAGCAATTAATGAAGACTTTAAATAGCTATTTTAACCTCTATTGTGAGATCAAAACATCAGAGGAAAGTACTATTATGTTAGTATCTGAATGCATTAAGAAAATATCTTTGAATGTGTCAAGAACAAACTACCATTTTTTTCACAGGGTAAATCTTAAACGCAACTAAAATAAGACCTCTTGCTGCTATAAGCTTTCCAAAGGCTCTTGATTAGACAAGTCAAAATACAGCACCAGTTCAAGTGGGAGTTACACAATCAAATATTTCAGAGCATTGTGGTGTTAAGAACTGTACTTTCTCTAACCGTGTGAGGTCTCTTTCAAACCTCTTACAAAGAGCTAAAAGCGACTCATATATGAAGCTCGTTTTTTGTCATGGAGTGAGAGAGCTGCCCTACTGTATAGCTGTGAACAGAGGTTATAGCATCCAAGGCTCCAAAGCGCTACTACTGTCTGAGAGCTCCTTTATTAGTATGCCCAAACACCATAGCACAGTGGGGGAAGCTTTTTTCCCCTTTTCCTCAGCCCCCATGCCATTCAGTGTGCATTTTTTCAAAGTTCCATTACCTCCACACCTAGAAAAGAAGTGAAATAACAGGATCTTTTCCTGACATGTTAGCAGGGCAATACTGAGGGAAGTCACAAAGCAATGAAGGCTCAGACTAAAATTGAGTAGGTACATTTTTATAATGATTGACTGCTTAGTAAATTGAGTCTCCTGCTTCATTAAGGTCAAAGCGCAAGGTTCATTTCACACTCACTATTTTATAGCAATTTAATGAGCCGGGGGCCACAAAAGTTAGCTATTCCTCAGAGACACTGGGTTCTATTGTGATTCCTGACTGCTCAGGAGGACCTGGCTTTCCTCAAAACACACAATGGACCTGGGCCTATCAGACTGAGCCTGGCTCTGCCTAGCCATCTGCCATCCCATTCCAGTGACCGATTCCACCTGCAACCTGTTGTTGTTTGACACACACGCCAGCGTAGCTTCAGGGCATGGTTACCAACAAGCCAATTACGTGACAGCTACACAATTAACAGAAATAATGTTTTACTGAACAAGCCTCTCTGTGTTATTTAGCGAGACGCTCCATAACTCACCGCAGGCCTCTCAAGCACTGAATCCAAAGTGTCCAGTTGCTCCAGGCAACTGAGTAGAGTTTGTGCAAGTGTATTATCTGTCAGCGACCCATTCAGATATTGGGCTTCAAGGCCCATCTGGAGAGACACCTGCACTTAGATTAATTTCTCTCTGTGACACTGTAAACATGTGTCAGCACTTAAAGAACTCCACTTGAACTAGACACAAGGTTCTACTGCAAATTAAGGAGTTTTAGATAGGCATGTTTCTAAAATAATTTGGTTTTCTCTAGAAGAAGGAAAATCAACACAGAGAGTTAATTCACCCAACTTCAAATTACTTCTCATCTTCATTTCTACATGACAACAAAATACAAAACACCTGCTTAACATAGCAACATGGAGGTATCGGATCTTAAATGAGTGGCTTTTCACTACTGCTTATTTGCAGCGATCCAATAAAATGCAGAATGCAGAAAACATCACAGTAAACATCACTAGCTACTAATAGCAACTTCACACATCTATGTCACCTCTCCAAAGTGTATCAACAATTGTCAGCTCTAAATATGCATGTGAACTGCAACACTGATACCGCGTAACACGCAAACAATCCAGATATTTTGCACCTATAGTTTTAAATGCCCGAGAACAGGCCCAAATATGTTTCCTTATACTGTGGACATATGTATATGTATAGTGACAATAACCACAAACTGAATTTTATACCATTTTAATACATTCTCTTTTTCCCTCCAATATGCTGTGGTTAATAGCTTCCCCCACAACTCCAGAGGCAAAAGCTCCAGTGGTGAAAGCTTTGTGTGGCTCAACCCCAGCCCCCTGCATGCTCAGCCTCCTTTTCCCTCCATTTCCCCCTCTTTCTTTTTTGCTCACCCTCAGGCAGAGTTCTTCCCAGTGACTGTGGAGTTCGTCCACTTGTCCTTGGAGCAGCATGGCATCTGTGGGCAGCACGTACTGGGACACGTCCGCTTTCATGTTGGCCAGCTCCTTCAGTCCTCCAACCCACAGCTCCAGAGAGTCCTCGTGCTCCTGCATAACACAGCAGCCGGCCCCAAGTCAAACCCACTCTGCTGCTGCACACTAAGCCTGGTCCCTTCTCTCTCGCTGGCTCTCTCTCACTCTGTCACTCTGTCACTAGCCTGTGGGATTAAGGCCTGCTAGCTGGGACGGGGGAGGGGAAGAGGCAGGGAGGGGGAAAGGGGGAGAGAGAAAAGGGGAGTTTGAGAGGGGTGGTGGGGGCTTACATCCATAATGGCCCAGTAGGGAAGGGGGGGGGGACCCCATACTGTTGGTACTATTGCTGATATTGTGTGTAGTCAAGAGTTTCCATGTTTTCCCAACTGACTGATCATGCCTAAGCACTTCCCTTTTATGGCTTGATCAACATAACACCAAAACAAGATTAGCTCAGCTCCAAAGATGCATAATTCCATCAAATCAGGTGTCTTCTGATGGGAGGCAGTCAGCACTAATGGTCACTTGATACTTCAAAGGCACAACTAGAGGAACTGCAAATGTTCTAACTCATCACTGTGGAGTATTATTACTGATTGCACTTTTTTCAGTCAGTGAAAATCAATAATGTGATCATAATCAATCAGTGCCACAACAGATTTTTCACTGTTTCAGTTAGACCTTAAATACCTTGCAGAGCTTCTTAAGAAGCTCTGACTTGTCCGGCAGTGGATGCTTCAGGCTGACATTAATCTCTCTCAGTCTAAGTGCGCTCTCAGCAAGTCCAGTCTCACAGTTATTCCAGTTCTGCAACAGAGGAGGAGAAATCACTTAATTTATGCTGCTGAAGGTCTGAGGTGCATTTGGCATTTAGAATAAATAACTGGCTCTGTTTTGGTATATGTTTATAACCATCAACCCAAAATAAGGGCACTAGAATCCTGGATCTATTTTGGGCGCGGCCCTGCTCCTGTGTTTTCTCAGACTTGATCCCAATATTGAGAGGAGGAATTTCCCTTTCACTGTGTCCACAATCAATTGTTTGGACTCAACTGCTGTGCCAGCCCATCAGGCGGTTTCTGTTATGTTATGACAACTGGGATGATCCCCAGGTCAATGCTCTACAGTCAACACAAAGGCTGTCATCATTCCAGCCAACCTCAACAGAATAGCCAATCAGAGCTGGCTCTGTGTGGGTGTGACTTTGAGACTCACTGAGACTCATGCAAGACTCATCGTTCTGGCAGAAGTGACAGGAGTAGGGGAAAGAAATCACTGTAGCACGTTTATAGCTGGAAATGGAGTCAAAGTTCATCTTTCTACTAACAGCCAGTCTCCACCATGGTTCTAACAGACCAGGAGGGATTACTGTAATCTGCACCAGCCCTCTTATCTCTGCATGCTACAGCACGCTACACTATCCCTCCCTGTACTACATGCATGTACATGGCACATACTATGCTGTTAACAAAAAGGCACACTAATCTATTCTAATTACTAAAACTCTTTTCTCACTTATTTCTTTAGATGGTTATTTGTGTGAATTACAACAGCCAGTCGACACAAAAGTGGCAATGTCAATCTGTTCACACCTTATGGTTGTCATAATCAGTATTTCAATCAGTTAAATGAATGGTTAATACAGGAGTGTCCATGATTGCTCTTAGAACTGCTGAAAAGAGTATTCTTCCAGCCACAATATTACAAATGTTGGTTGGCAGTACAAAATACACATTAGATTGAAAATAGTCTTCCTGCACAAAATAGTCTTCATCTTCCAGTGCAAAATTAGTATTTAATGTGCCTGTATTCGCCTAGACTGAATTATGGGAGAGAGCTAGAGAACACACTGAAAAATCCCAAAAGGCAGAGTGAAAAAAAGTACATAAAATTGCATTTTGGGATAATATAGCCTAGACAGTTGTTACAATATATTACTATAATGACAATATTTGTACAATATACTCTAAATACTTCTGCCCAGGTATTACTAAAGGGTATTTTGCCTAGACAGAGCATCAAGTCTATCTCTCTTAATCTCACCTATCTGAAGGGCTTGTGTGTGAATGTGTGTGAGCAATCCCAATTAAATGTTGGCTTCCTACAGTAGGCTGTAACTGCCTATTTTTTTACCAGTCTCTCCGTGTGATAGAACCCAGCTGACTGATTTGTGGAACATGGCAAGATTATGTCTGATTTTCCATCCATCAACTGCCACACCATAGCAGAAAAATGCACTAAACTGAAGTATGTAGGTCAAAGGCAGCTAAACAAGTCCTCCATGCAAACCACAAGCTTGGCATAGTGAACAAAGGATTCAATGATGGATTTTTTTTTTTTATGCAGGGAGACATATTACCACTAATGAGGCTGATACAAGCCTTGTCATTTCCGTGAGGTCTGCAAAGGCCAGTTTTCGTACATGAATAATATTACAGTGAAATGTGCATTTAGTTCAGCTCATTTAATATCTAAAGTCATATGCTACCCTGTTACTGTACACATACATATTCCAGAATAATACTCTTTATTTAACTGTAACTGTAAGTGGGATAGCAATAAAGGCAGCCAAACACTTTTTTGGCCGTATAGATTTGTGACATTTTAGCAAGTCTAGCGTTTCGTTCAAAAGGTCTGAGAAAATTACAGTCCTCTCTCTACATCTACAATTCTGTCAAGGCTGCATCACTTCATGCCAAAATGAATAAAGAAGGTCCAGAATGAGTGCCAGAGCCTGAGGTTTTGATCACATACCTGAATGACAGTTTCTGTGAGAGTTCTTCTCTTTTTCACCAGAACATAGCTCTGCTCCCAGGCTTCTTTCAAGGATTCCAGCTCAGCGCTCAGCTTGGCCTGTGACTGTGCATCTGCCAAGAGGAAGAGCTGTCTGCCTGTCTGCAGAGTCAGGGTGTAGACATCTTCATGCAGTCTCAGATTCTCCTCAGCTCTCTGCCATGGAGACAATGTCTTTAAATGTGTGGTGTATGTTGTGCAAAGTAAACAAATGCAAATCAAACTTAGGGTCCACATCGGAGGACGAGAAAGCATGGCTAAACCGCACATAAAACAGTTTTATTGCTTATTCCTATATAGTCTCACCTCATAGTCCTGGATGGACTGTTGGAGCTGCTGAAGGCTGCAAAGTGGCAAGCCAGCAGGGGGAAGTAGGGGTTCCAAGTTACGAAGAAGTCTCCACAGTGTTTTCAGGCTTGTACTATAGAGCCTCCATTTATCTGTCAGCTGCTCCAAACTCCTGCTGCGCTGCTGGACTCTACATAGTGTACCCTGCCAACGTCCCTTTAGCTGGGTCAACCTCAGGATCAGATCTCCTCTAAACACAGCAATAATCAATATAAAGTCATTGATGGTTAGTGATACACACTTAATAACATACTAGCATATCCTGGACTACTTTTGAGCTAGTAGTAGATGGTCAACAGCAAACTACAGAAAAAGTAATGAATGACGCGTCTCATTTCCCTGCTGGCAGCACAGACTGCTTCATTTCCTGAGAGTAAGTCAGTTTGTTTCAGAGGTGAACTCCCTGGCACTCCCAGCTTGAATTATGGCCTCAGCTGGATCTCTCTATTAGGCTCTGGCGGAAAGAATGTTGCTGGAAATCCAGAACTTAAATTGCTTCAGTTGACATCCCTTGCAAGCGAATATCTCATGCTTTCATTTACTAGTAGACAAAGTCTATTGTGAAATACTTAAAAAAAAAAATAAAAAAAAAAGAACAACATAAGACACTGAAGGATTCAGGCATTAAGCACATTGTTTCTCACCTGTCCACTATATGACCTTTTTCCAGAAGCCTCAAAGCTTCACTGAACAAAGCATCCAGGAGGTGCTGACCAGTCAGAACTTCCATCTTAAGCTTCTAAATAGACAATACAAACATAAATGGCAGTAGTCTTTTGCTTGGCCTTAATCCCATTGATTTGTAAAATTCTTTTAGTTCTCTTGACAGGTAAGAACTCATATTCCACAGACAGTCTAACCCTAACCCTATGGTATCATGAAGCCGAAGAAGAGAGAGAGAGATGTCTAACCTGGTGTAGAGCAAGCTGTTCTCTTGTTGAACAGTTATTTCCAGGAATGTCACTGGATAGGCCAGACTCCACTTTCTCCAATAAATCCATCCATGCCTGGCACTTCTTCTGGAAACTCTGAGCACACAACTCCTTATTGTATAGCTCCCTAACAAAAGAAACACAATTAAATATATATATCCCATGATAAAATCAACAATATTATCATGGTTCTAAAGCTGACCCAAAAGGCATTTAACATACTTTGAATGCCTTTTGGGTCAGCCTTAGAACCATGATACAGTAATGGATGCATCATGCACAGAGTTTTATCAGGCATATGATTGGTTACACAAATTTTTGATGCTCCTTCCAGATTTTTAAATAATTAAACCTGTATCCATTTGCTGTAAAAGCTCGCCTAAATAATGATTTTATTGACTGTTGCTGCTGTTTTCGCTTTATATATACATGTCTGTCCCCTTTTTATAGTTTTAATTTGAAAAAGCTAATTCATGGTGAATCGATCAATAGAAACAGAAACTCATGGTGAACGGATCAATAGAAACGGTCCAAAATACCTTGTCTACTAAATTTACCATTTACCATTTTTACAAAATGTAGATATATCTTTATTAATACTATTGTTTTACTTAGCAGTGGCAGAAACAACATCAACTGGTGTTCCCAAGTTCCTCCACAGTCAGAACTCACCCCAAGCAGGTTGGAGGCCCTGCGCCTACTCAGATATCTCTATACATACACATTTGAGATGCTGCATCAAACTTTTGTGTTCATACCAACCTCATCTTGAACTGAGCAGTTAAAGTGCTCTTACATGTGACACGTGAGTGTGGTCTCATGTGTTTTTGCTATTGAGGGGGCTATGATGATCAAGCCTAACATAAACCAGCAATAATTTATATCTATATTATATTTATATTATTTTATTCCTTTGACCATATAGTGACAATCAATATCACTTTAAAGACCTTTGCTGATGATGTGTTTTGTAGTTTAGAATACAAACATTGTCACTTGAATAAAGGTTAGCCAGGTAAGCCTGACATACTTAACTTAGCAAAGAATCAGGGAGTGAAAATAGCAGTTTTAACCCAGATAATCAGTAAAAGAGGCGTTGCCCAAAAGACAACCTGAGGTGCAATGCTGTCAAGGAGAATGGACTATAATTGATCATTCATTCCCATATTAAAGAATCCATCTTAGAAACACGTACCTGTGCCTGGCCATGGCTTGAGAGAAGACTCGCACCCACTGTGCGTTTAGGACTCGCAGACGCTCAGCTTCGCCTGCACTGAGGTTCAGTGCGAGACTGCGTGTGTTCAAATCTCCAAGGTCGGGGGTCAGACCACTCTGCTCCAAAAGACCCAGCTTACAAAGCACAAAGAGAAAGAGTGTGAACTATAATTACTGAACAAGATTTTTTTTGTTCATTTATAAATAATAAGGCATGTATACTGTTTTGGGTTCGAAAAAACAAGAAACAACCGTTTACCTTTGGGCACTCTGTGCTTGCAGTGCTGGAGGCTACGTTTTCGTAACTTTTCAGATGTTGCTCTAGTGATTCCAGATCATTTCTGAAGCTAATGTACTCCTCCAGCTCTTCCTGTGATATGCACATGCACACAAAAATAAATACAGATGATGTTTTACAATATCCAGACCTGAAACAGCAATTGATCTGTTTTACTATGGATGTAGTATCTAAATCCGTCACCTGCAGCTCTACTCGTCTTCTAGCCAACGCCTGGCCCAGACGCACAAGATCACGTGAAAGCAACCTGGTCTCCGACTGCACCAGTGGGACTGCCTGGGACTCCATCTGTGCAATGAGAAGATTAGAGGCTGCCAACACACCCGCAGAACTGTTCTGCAAGGCTTCCATTTCATTCTCCAACACCTGGTAAAGAGACAAATGGACACTGTAAATAATGGTAATAAAAGAGAATAAAAGCAAAAGATACAGAGAGGGAAAGAGGCACTTCACACATTTATTTTTCAATGTCCTGTAAAAGAGCTTGCATACTGACTTAATTTTACTTTCTAACCACTTGCTACAACCTCTGCTCCTTCAGAATTATACCACATCATTTTAGTTTTTCATTCAGGGACCTTGGATGATTTGTGAAAGAGGTTTTTTTCTTCTGGTATGACTCATGATGCTTCTTTGAATTCTGTTAATAGAGAAGTAAACACTTGATATTGAACTAATCACACTCCCTCTCTCCTTGTGAAAGAAAGATGGGGGCTGTGCAGGCTTAGCTCTAGAGGTGCAGAGCATGTGTACCTGAGGGTATTTTTAGCCCGCTAAGAATTTCAAGCACTAACTCAGACATCAATTTTCCCGTAGTTTCAAAAGTAGGACAGTGCTTATTAGAGCAATAAGCTTTTTTTTATTATTTCTGCACACATATGAGCTATGTATAAGTCCTAATACATATGACAGCCTGACAATTAATACACACAAGTTTAAAGCCTGTTGTGAATTTTAATTTGAAGTCCTACCCTCTTAGCATCGTCAAACAAACTGGTACCAATGAAGTGGCTCAAAACAGCTTCTACTTTTATCCAGCATGATCTGATTTCATGGCATGCTTGTTAGGTAAGTGCTATTAAATCACTCACGCTGATAGAGCTGAGCCTGCTGTGTAGCAGCTCAGTGCTGTTCTCCTCTTTGGCCAGGGGGCTGGAAAACCCTTCGTACTGTTGCCACAGATGGTTTAAGCACACAGAGCAGTCTCCACAGAGCAGCCTGTAGTCCTGCCAGAGTCGGAGAACTGTCTGAGCCTTCTGCAGCTCTGCACCCACATCCTGGAACATTACTGTCCACCTAACAGACACAAACATGCACCCAAACACAGATGCATGAACGCACACACACGTATATTTTGACAATGTAATTCTGTCAGCATACGGGCTAGTTACACCTCATTAATCTTTTCTCACTTGCAAAAGAAAACCTCAAACATAAGATCACAAAAAATATTAAAATATGCTTTTACAACATGTAAGAGTTTACTCTGTACTGGAATAAAGATATTTACCAGCAGCCCCATCCAAAAGCATCAACATGGTCAAAGAGGGCATCCTCTCAGAGTTGTTGTTCAAATGTGAAATATATTGTTTTGTAATAATTAATGACCCAAGCCTTGCTGACACATTAATTCTTTTTGTCAAACTGCCAAAACTACAATTGCTGTGGTCAGTTCAGTGTCTGCAGTGCCCCCTCTGGTTCAACGCTGCCCTAGGCATGCATGACAGAGCTAAATACTGGAGATCAAAAATACAGTGATAGGAGATCCAAACTGTTGTCACTCTACTGCATATTTCATTGCCAGCATTCAAACTGCTACAGCAAATCACATGGATGTCTGGAAAAAATCTGTTTAGATCAGAAATGCCTACTAATGCCGTAAAGCTACCATGTCTGTGGGATTTCAGTGTTGTATTAGCCAGGCTGGAGTGGGTAGGGGGAGTGTGGGTTTGGGTCAGGGGGAAGTGTGGGTGTGCTGAGACTATTGGTATGAGTTTCCAATCAGAGGTACTGTTATTGTGTTAACAGGCTACATTTGGGTCACCTTGAAGATGACAGACACAGCTTTATTGCCAAAGTTTGCTTTTTTTGCGTTGTTGTTTTTTTTCAACTCGGTTTATCTCCCTAACGGTTCTAGGTGTACCTCCGATTTTTCGACGCTTTTTCAAAGTTTGGAGCTATCTGAAACTTGTGGGGTACCATTACTCTTTAGCCTTCACTTCAGTGAGCACTATTTACACTGCATTGTGCTTGTGTTAGTTACGCAAGACTAGACTTAATATACAAGGTTAGCTAAGGTTAATGTGCTTAATCATGAACTTACGTAGTTCTGTTGTTCTTAGGCACAGATTTGCAAAATTATCCCCATGCAGCTATAATCCCTAAGTCCAAAGGTTTTTAGGGGGCTTGTGAAGGGAGACACCCATGCTAGTTTTATAATAGTCCTGCGCTTCTTTTAGTGAACAATATGACTGGAGTGATTCTGTACCACTGGAGTGATTCTATTCAACAAAATATAAGGGTTCAATTTATATCCATGAAGTAATTATAGTCATAGCTGGTGGGATACATCATGGAGGCAACTTTCACACTTGGGGGGAGGCCACACAAGCCTCAAAAGCTTAATGTGCATGTTCACCAACAATGTTAACATTTCTGCATGATCTAAATGAATGGTTATGTGTTAAAGACATGCCTCCTCCACACTTACACAGAAACCACTGTGTCTTCAAGTGTATCCTCTATTATCATGCCCCCTTACTGAGCCATCTCTGTCAGAAAACTCAGAAAGTGAGAGCATTCTCCAGCGTTCTCCATGAGTCAGTGCTGCTGGACTGAATGCTTCCAGGAAAGAGGTTTTCCCACTGAGAAACTCTCCTTCGCTTCTGAGTGAAAGTGTGTGTGGGCAAGACAAAAAAAGTAAATTGAGCTAGAAAGAAGCAAGTGAAGTGTAGAGTGTTTTTAGACAGGTGTCTTTTAACCCTTAGAACACCTAGTTGGTGAAGATAAAAGTGGGGTGCTATTAAATTCCTCACTTACAGCTCACTGTGACAGAGTGAGACATTCTGTATGGACGAGACCATTAGGTACTTCAATGATACCATGTGTGCATAAGTAAATAATTATTATTTAAATTAAAGTTAATTTTCTGTAATGCTTGTGTTGGAAATTGATGTGTCAGATCATTAATATGTTCTCATTCTTTCATCATTGACCATTGATGCTCTTTATGCAGTACAGAAAACAGTTGAAACTACAGAACATATAGGAGCAGAAGTTAACTGTGCTGTAGTGCTGGCTTACTGACCGTGTTTTGTCTCTGTCCAGGCGATCTGACAGAAGGAGAGCTGCACCCGGGTGGATTTTGCCTTTCAGGTCTGAGCAAAGTCTGGATAATTTGGTCCAGGCCTGCTTTGATCGCTCTAGCTCCATGTGAAGCTCCTGTAGACAAGAACTAACTTTATACCACAATATTAAGGAATATATAGAGAACATTTCTCAGTCATCATGGTTCCTTCAGGTCTACAATGAAGAAGTGGTCACACATACTGGACTTTGTATATCTATATCTCGCCATTCTTCTGTCATTATTTAGTCATTTCCAATTACATTATATGGTTTCCAATTACATTATATGGTGTAAAAGACTAGTTCTTCTTTAAATCCTTAAACTGTATGTTTATTATTCGTTTATTATCTTGAGACCTATTATTCAGTAATTACTATAAATTATGTCATGACTACCATGAAACTGAATGAGTGCATCTACAGATATCGCACTACAATACTCTCCAAATACTCCTCAGATTGTTTAACATACGTGATTTTTTCTTTGAATTATTATTGATTTGTAATTTGTAAGTATTTTCAGGGAAATTAACACCTTTTACAGACCTACAGGCAGACTGAAATATGTAAGCCATTTAGCTATCAGAGTGTTGAACAGAAGTCTAAGCCCACATCAGTTAAACATGTGTTTGCCATACACAGGAGAAGAGGGCAAGCTCAAGTTCTTATCCATTAAGCTCCACCATAATAATGGTATGTTCTCACCTGGAGTTCTTCTACATGTTCTTTGCTCTGCTGTAGTGAAAACAAGGGGCATTTGCTACCCTCAAGCTTATAGTTCATGCTCGCTGTGTGTAGAGCAGCATCCCTCAGCTGAGTTTCAAAATGAGTCCACTGCTCCTTCACCATCACCAAATTAGCCCGTACAACACACATCTGGAAGGGAGAGATCACGTTGCAGTACTGAGGTACTGAGAAACTGAGGATTGGTTGATAATGTAGTCATGTCCAGTAGTCTCGTAATAGCCACTGCTTATAAGTATCTCTTTGAGTTGCACATCATTAGTCTCTGGGAGAGTGAAGGCCTGCTACTGCATGTTTTTGAACCACAAGGCATTAAGTAAATACAAATTTCTCAGCATGCTCAGAACAGACTGTGCTTATTTCATTCTTATTTCATACTAAATCAACAGAACAAATAAGCAGTCTAATCTCCGTACATGTTAAAGGAGACATACTAAAAACAACACAAAGTGTCTTAAAGGGGACATATTATACCTATTTTTAAACAAGTTATAATAGGTCTATGGCCTATACAAAACATGTTTATAAAGTTCTTTGCACAAAATCACTCTCACATAAAGAGATCTCACCGGCTCTATTCTCGACAGTTTCAGTCTCTTTCAAAATGAGCCGTTTAAGGGCTCTGTCACTTTTATGCAAATAAGCTGCTGCTGGCCACGCCCCACCCATCTCCTGCTTACGCTGCACGTTTACCACACGTGAAACAGAGGCGCTATCCAGCACTATATGTTCGACCCCGAGTCGGACCCAGAGCGAGATGAACACAACACTTCATGAGTGACTTGCCTTTGCCTGTAGC
>JBBIGA010000153.1:8205098-8273936 GCA_037576975.1 Alestes dentex | reverse complement strand
ATAATTATTATTAGTATTATTATTATTATTATTATTATTATTATTATTATTATTATTATAGGAAGGAACTAACCTGAAGCTGAGATGTATGACCCAACTGTTGGTTCAGTAGCTGTTCGTGGGATGACAGGGCTCTCTGAGCGGTAGATATGCAGCTGTGGAGACACTCCAGGCAGGAGGAGGCATCAGATGACTCTAGACCAAACACCTCAGTAATCTCGGAACCAATATTGCTTATCTCACAGATTACAGAAGCCAGCTGTGAAGACAGACACTGAGAGAAGGATAATAGAGCTCAGTTTACAATAAGGTATGTGCTAAAGAGTATCTAACTTTGAGATGAGGTGGTGCTTTAGAACCCACTGGGACATCAGATGAGTGCTGTTACCTGCAGGTTCAGCAGCTTGAGCTGACAGGCTTCCATGCTTTTTTCTGATGGAGCTTGCAGTGTGTGAGTGATGCTGGAGAGTGAGCTACTCAGACCAGACAGAGCCTCTAATAGCTCAGATGAAACAGCTCCCCATGTCCCTGCTACAGCAGCCTGAAGGGATTGACCAGCACACCCTCAAGTTATTAAGTTTTCCTCTGCCTACCTACTGTTGCTGCTAACAGGAATAGGCACAAATCTACTTCTGCTGTAATATCTCTTAATATGTCTCACTATTGTTATTCTGGTGAAAAATCACATTTACACCATTTTCCTGAATGTACAGTCTCTTCCAGAACAATTGGAACCCTTGCTAACTTCATCAGTTATTCCATTAATATTATATTAAAATGGGTTTGAGGTGAACTAGGGTAACTGAACTAATACAAACCTAGGTAAGTTTAATCTGAGAATAAAGCAATCATTAATGAAAATGAAATTGTAAAAATAAAATCATGTTACAATTATTCAAGAAATCTGAATTAAGGAAATGTAAATGAAATGTGATCCCACACGTATTTAACTAGTTTTAGATTGGACCTAGTCCTTAGGGATTCTGAGCAGTGATCAATGATTCCTGGTTCTAGACTAACTGGTTCTAGCCACTGACTGGATAATTGTGAAGAAAAAATGGTAGAAACAAGTACTATGTAATTATTCTGTCTAACATTTGGATAAATACCAAGATATTCTGACTAAAATACACCGAAGTCCTCTTTAGTTGATACAAGGTGCCCAGAAAAATGTGTTCCAATCACTCAGTACTCAGTATCATCGGTATTATAATCACTGGCCTCCTTATCTGTAATCATCTGCACCTGTTTCTTCACTGGTTTGTGCCTTAAGTCGTTAGGCTTAGTTCTGCTTGAATGGGACAGGCCTGAAAATGAGAGCCTCTGAAAGTACTTCAAGAAGCTGGGAGAACAATTCCTTCGGTCTACATAAAAAAACCCCCAAAACAATAAAGTCCAACTCTTCGGAAGCGAAATATGAAGAAATTAGGTGTGCCTCAAGATTTTTGAACATTATTGTATGTCAGGATAGAAAACACCTTAAAACTATTAAGCTCACCGATGTGCCCATGCTGCAAGCGTTTTGATGAATACACTGAAGTCGCTCAGAATATCCATGTATTTCCTGAATGAGGGAAGGTCCTATATCCCTTTCACCTTCAGCTAACCCAGTCACCTGCAGAGATGAACAAAGAACAAAACCTGCTAGAGACCTAAACCTTATAGCATAAAAGTGTACTGACTGATGAAGTACCAGTTATGACATAGACCTCTGATGTAGTTCTGTTCTGTGCAGAGTTTAATGAGTCCAGCAGAGTCTGCAGTCTGCGGAGAAGCTGAGCCCAGCTCTCTCTAGCTGTATCCCTTTCCACTGGCTGGCCCAGAGTACCAAGATTAGCACCACTGGACCTAGGCAAAGAGAAAAACTGTTCTTAAGGGTGTTTCATCTGTGGTCTCTTACTGGACACTAAGGGAAATCTAATTTATATAAGAGCACATCCTTACTAGCTACACTGTTTTTGAGGGGGTTGCATACATCTGCTCTCAGGACAACACCTGTGTTGAAATTTGTGGAATGTGTCTTACCCAGCATGCATCTGTGTCTGAGCTAACTCCTCATGTTCAAGATCAGAGCTGCTGCCGTGGCGTGCAATGGCCACAATCAGATCTCTCTGCTCTCTCAGCTCACTCTGCACCTGCTTGAGGAGTGAGAAACTTAAGTGAACCCAGTATGTTTGTCCTTCAGTGCACAATGAAGTGTCAATTTCTATCTTAGTATTTCAGGCTGGACCAATGGCTTACAAATAATTTAGAAATATACACTACTGCTCAAAACACTGGAGTCATCATAGTATGTTTGAAAGCAATGTTCATAATATATTTGGTTGCAGAAAAAATGATAAATATTGTAATATGCATGTTTTCATGTAATTAGTAGGAAACTGTCCAAAGCTATAAAAAAACATTAATACAGGTGGGTCCAGAATGATGAATGGAATCATAGATGATTCTAAAATGTTTAGCATCAAGAATAAAATTCATAACAAAATGTATTGTAGAACAGCTCCTGTGTAAAATCTTGCCCAACTACTAATATAAGGTAATCACAGTATGTAATAGTTATTATAGCATATATCAATATAACATGCAATTCAAAACTTTTGAATAGTAGTGTAAATAAAGCAGCACTAACATAGTCAGGGTGGTAGAATAAATAACGTAGTAAGTAATAGTTTACCAGAGCTGTGTCGTCCTGAGAAACAGTCTCCATGTCCGGGTGAGAATGAACTACTGGAGGCACTATAGTCTCGACTGTCTCACTGACCGAAGCTTCTGCCTGTTGGACCTTACTGACTGACATGTGTATGTCTTCTTTCTTTGTGTGTTTGGAGATTGGCCCTTCTGACTGGTTTTTTAACATCTCCTGAAGGTCTGAGTGAGTCCCCATGTTAGTGGCCTCCTTGTCTTTGTCTTCCACATCAGGATTCTCAGATGTCTCCGTCTCTTCTGGCTTAATTGAATCTTTCTCAGTCAGCCTTTCAGGCTCCTCCATTACTTCTGCTTGTTTGATATCTGTGATTATTTCCTTGGTTTCTTTATAACTAACTTCAATTGGTATGGCAAACTCCAATGAAGGATCAACTCTTACTGGTACTGTATCCTCAATAGACTGGACAGTGATGGCAGGCACAGAAGCACTGTCTTCAGCAACTGAGCTACCATCTGTGGTAACATATTTTGCTACCTGTACAGGTGAAACAGTATTTCCAGCTTTAGTCTCAGCTTTCAAGGATAAAGACTCCATGGATCCCTTTATTACTTTAGTTGATGGTTCCTGTAGAATGAGATGTTAAAAGTAAGCACTTGTCTCACCTCTCAGATGAAACTTTTCAATTTTTTATTCATAAAAATAAGAGTGCCAGAAACAGTTCTTTTCATTATCTAACAGAAGAAACATTTTGGTACCTTTTGGTAAATGTTTCTCTGTAGAGTCATTTACTAAATGAGATGAGTAAGCATGAAGGACCATTTTGAAGTTTAAAATGGTCCCACATATTTAAAAAAAAACTGGTGGACCACTTTAACAGGTAGAAAACCTCTACAGGTTCTTTATACATCAACAAGGTTCTTCTCACTCAAACTTCTCATTTACAGAAATATTTTTAGGCAACCACATTTTTTAGAGCGTTCTGGCAAGAAGGTAAATTTTACCTTAGCGACAGGCACTTGGACCACAGCAGCAGAATCAGTTTCAGCGTGCTCCTCGTCCATTAGAATCTCATCTGGGTCCTGGTTTACATGGGTTAGGATGAGAACAGAGTGTAAAAGAAAAGAGCTTACGACTGGAGACAGAATTCATTAAAGAGGACAGACAGAAGAGGACAGCTGCATCTGACAGGACCAAGCAGGTTTATAATGGCAGGTTACTAGTAGACCAAAAAAGAAAATGAATAAAAAGGAAAAATGTACAAATGTTATTTCTAACTTAAACATGAAAAGTGATACATTATTGATTTTCAGATTGTCGATACCATAGGTTTTTAGTTTTAACCTTTTATTTGAAATCTTTTAAGTTTCATATCAGTAATATAGACAGGAGAGAAAATAAAGAAAAAAAAAATGACAGAATCAGGAAAAAACAAACAGAATGGGAAAGTGGAATGCGAAAGTTTTCTGTATTTGGGAAAGATGCCTGTAGTTTGGTAAGAGCAATGAGTTTAAAAGCATTAGTATTTCCACTAAATCCATTGAAGGTATCGCCCTGCTCAAGATAAAGAGAGATGTTGTCTATACCTCTGGAACACTGCATGTGAGAGTCTCAGAGGAAGAAGAGTGACTCCCTGCATCCTCATAATCATCCTCCTCTTCCTCAGGATATGGTCCTTCTGCAGGCACCTGCTTTACAGTTCAGGAGATTTGTGAGGCCTCCAGAGGTTTGACTTATTGGCTGACTTTATCATCTAAATCCATCACTCTGCTAGAATGTCTCATTTGAAGGTGTGTTAAACTCACCATCACATCTCCAGGGGACTGAAGGGCCAGACTTAACGCTACTGACTGCTCAGAGGGAGAGACGTGGTCCACAGGATGTCCTACAGCAGCCTGTGAGAAAAACCAACAAGCTTAATGTAATGCAGCTCACATGTAACAAGAAAAGCAAAATATTAAAGTAGCACACTGCTTTTATTTTATATCTCCAGCAGCAAATATGCACCCGTTTAGAATTTCTGGGCCAATAACCATAACCCATAATTAACTTCACTGATTGGACGATACCAAAAACAAAAACAAATACTTTACACTTTTTACCATATATACACTATAATCCATGTATGAAATTTAGTGAGCATAGGAAAACTCTAATGGTGATTTATTCATTTTAAATAGGTATGAAATTTTATCACTATCATTTAGCTTCCGGAACTACTCACTGTAGGAGGTAAACATAGCATTAAGAGTCTTGAGCAAGAACTCTTTCAGTAGCAGATTCCTGCCTGGATGGGGACTGAAACGCTCATCTCCTGTGCATTATCCAATATGCTCCAGGTGAGTCCAAAAGAAAGGGACATTCCCAGCACTAGTGAACTCTGTCAGTGTGCTAGCTAAGAATTTGGTGACAAGCTACCTGTTGTAATTACTGGCTATAATTCCAAGATTAGACACATAATGGTAACTAAAATATCCATTTATCTGCGAGTAATATATCAGCTGATATATGGTGCCCTTCTACCTAGCAGTCTCTCTGATACACTTCAACATGCTTTGTTTAAATAATGTTGATAAAGCGAATGAAGGGCCAGTGGTCCAGTACATCCTCTGATTTAGCCATGGTTCCCATAGATTTCCTTCACTAAACTTGTTCTCCACCCAAGGGATGCTCCCCTCCTTTTATTCCCACAAACATGAAAGAGCTGGAGATAGTAACAGAAGGTCACAGAGACAAGATTTAAGACATTTAATGTCTGCTCCTTAGTTCATAAGCTGTGGTCAGATAAAAGTGGGTTTTGAGTTATTATTAAAAGGAAGGAAATGTAATATTTTGGCCTTAGTTTATTCCAAATATTTCTTAAGTGTTTTTTTTATTGACAGCTGTTTTTTTTCTTTACTGAGATCTGAAGCAACATTGCAATTACCACAGCGGTATCAGTGTTGTGCTTCACTGCTTCCTTTAATTACTCCAATGATATCATCCCACATGATTCAGCACTTCAAGACAGGGCTGAAGGTCACTACTTCCAGTACAGCTTTCATGCAAGATAAGCAACTCAAACGCTACCAGCAGCTATAAAAATACAGTTTAAATGTCTGAACTGGCTCCGACAGTTAAACTGCAAGTACAAAGCATAATATTAGCAGTGACCTTTCAGAACTTCATAATCATATAATGAGGTTTTTTTTTCTTAAATAATAATCATAAAACTGTGAAAAACAGAGAAATAAGGAGCTGAAGTTATTCCGATTTCTATCAAATGTTGCCATTTATTCACACTGACATTTATCTTTCTGATATTCAATTACTTATTCCAAATAAAGATGGATGTTCAATGTGTCTATTTAAATACAGACTGCTCATTTCACATTTTTAAAGGGTATGTTTTCGTAATGTTGAATGTCTGAATTAATCATGGATGATAATTTGCGAATCGAACTAAGTGGCTGACACACAGTGAACCGTAGAACAGTACAGACCCTGAGTGCAGCACTCTGCTCTTCAGTGAGCTGCTGTAGTTCACAGATGGGCTGCTGAAGCTCCTGGGCTTTGTGGAAGGCTAGCAGAGTGTGTTCTGCTCCTGCAGGCAGTCCCAGGCCAGCCCTGCATCTCTCAATCTCAGCTATGGTTCTTTTCATGACCTGAAGGTTGTCCAGGATCACCTGTCAAATATGACGGACGTTGATCATTTTATAAGACCTTCTGAATAAGAATATGATGTTTTTAAATAGGCTTTCACAACAAACGAAACAAGTGGCCGATAAATTGCATGAATCTGCCTATAACTGAACTTGCCTGTCTGTTCTGGAGATGTTCCTCTGGGGGGACATCCTCTGTGTCCACAGTGGATAAGATGGTTCTGATCTTCGTTATATTTTTCTCCATTGCCTTCACCTCTGTTTCAATGGCATCCATCTCCTGCAAATATAATGCATATAAAATCCATCAAATCCCAGCTGGTTCATATCTTAGTCATGTATTATAGGACTTAAACCTAACTGAACTACCAGAACATATACTATTATTCTGCATTCATCTGATCACACTTAAAGGGTAGCAGGAGTCTGTGGTCCTTACTGCAGCTGCATGCTGAAGCTGGGTGAGAGGCTCCAGAGCATGGTGCTGCATCTGGATGACGTTGGTGTGGACCTGGAGAAGTGTCTGCTCTTGAGCACTAGTATCACACACTGCTGAGATCTCCTCAAGTGCAGGCTCAAAAGCCTCCAGAGCGCCCTGGATCCCCTCCGACTCATCCAGCACCATCTGCACACAAAACAGCCTCTCAGACATCAGCATCAATTAATAAATAATTTAAAAAAATATACACTAGCTACTGTCCACCATCAGTTAACTGTGGCAGAAATAAAAAGGTTTGCTATTGCTCTAAAATAAAGACAGTGCATGTAAGTAACAGACTGAAGCAGTTCAGCCAGAGTTCATTTCAGTCAGTAGGTTGTTTAAAAGTCTATTAAGTGCACCCGTGGCCAGACCTGTAAGGAGTTGGCATGGCTGTGGAGGCACTTGGCAGTGGTGTAAGTGTGAGGAGTCTCCAGCCAGGACTGAACCTCAGCCATCCAGCGGGTAGAGCTACGAAGAATATCTTCGTACTCTTGTAGACATGGGGGGATCTAAATGCACCGTGACACAACACATAAATAAACACACAAGTAAACATAAATCTGTTTGTGATAGATAAAGAGATTCAGAAGAATCTCATGGCTATGACAGGGCTTCCCACTTTCAGCCCCATGTTCTGCACATTTTTGTGGTTTTCCTGCTCTAGACATCTGATCCAGCCCACAAGAAGCTGGTTACATAGTAGGCGAATGAACTAAGGTGTGCAAGATGAAAGAAAGCACACAAATGTGGATAGTGCGAGAACAACAGGCCTGTAATTGGGAAACACCCGATATAACGGTATAAACCAAACCAAACAACTACAGGTAGTAAGTATGCTTGCTTACAGCTGACTCTGATCGGCTTAATTTGGGGTGAGGGGTAAAACTGAAAATTTGATTTTGTACTAAACTATTCCCTCCTAAGCATTTCCTGACATCTGACTTATTTAGTACAGGAACAAGACTTACTCTGCTAATGAAGGCCGTTCTCTGCTCTGCCTGTTTGGCTACAGCTTGGTAGAACTGCAGCGGCTTGGTGAGCTCATCCATGAGCATGTGAGCTCTCTCAGGCTCTTCCACCGCCAGCTCCTGAACCTCCGCCTCCAGTTCAGCTATCCGAGAGTGCCACTGGTCTAACTCATCCCATATACGCTGCATGTACAGACACATGCACAAATATAAACATATTCAAATGTAAACTAGGTCTAAACGCATGACATGTTTATCTCAGAGTGCTAATATGATGAATATGATAATCCCACACACCTTCAGTGTGTTCTCAGCTTCTTGTATGGTGGAGCACTTCTTTTGAAGCAGGGCCTGCACACAGTTTAAGCCTACAGTCACCTCGCCCAGCTGCTCACTCATTTTGTGGAGAGGACTAGCCCTTTCCATGGCCTGCTTCACCTGAAACACATGGAAGTTAGTAACTGCAGTACAAAATACACTCCACAGGAAAACACTGGGACAAATCTCACTAATGAAGACACCTCATGTACATTAGTGAAACATAATGACCCCCAATACCTTCTCCTTGGCTTCTTGTAAACAGAGGCTGATTTTTTCGTGTAGAGTCTGGATCTCCTGAGGGGTCTCATCACTCCTCTTCTTCACCCTGTTCATAATATCCTGCAGTCTGGCATGCTGTGAGCCCAACTCTACTCTTATTTCCTACCAAAAGATAAGTCATGGTAAAATATGGCCCTTTACACTGTTGAAACTTGTTAGGAATGAGCCAATCGAAATGGCCCAAGATTATGTGAAATAAACATTTAAAAATAAACTTTTCTTTCCTACTACCATAAAATTACAGGAGATACTGATAATAAACACAAATGCATAGGGAAGCAGAATTCAACAAGGATTCTAATGTGGTCTATTTCAATAACAACTTAACAGACCAGTGTAAACACTAAAAAGTAGTTCTTCTGCAAAACAAATTTCAATCAGCAAAAATACCTTAAATTATCTACATTATAGGCTTTTGGAATAAAATATATAATTTTTACAAATGTAACTTATTTCAGTTGTCTGTGCACAATCTAACTCTCCATTCTCTCCCCAGAACATGAAGTAGGCTCTAACCCGTAAGCGTGAAGGATCTGACTGGTTCTGAAGGACTGACAGCAGTGAGAAAACACTCTGTTGCACTGCCTTAAATTCCTCTTGCAATCGACCCCATTCCTGGATCTCTGACAGCACGTCACGTCTCACCTCACTGCTTTGTTCCCTTAGGCTGTGGATATAAGCACATATCATTCATATTTTGGCCTAACAGCATACACAGAGTAAGAAAAGTATAAGAAAATCTGGTTCATTGTATTATTCTGTCATCAGTATCAAAATATTTTCAGTTTTACACCACCGTTGTACTTTGTTGATTAATTTGTCTTAGATAAAATGTTGAGTCATTACCAGGAGAGCATGTGAATAAAACATCCATACATTTTGGGATTTCCATACCTTCGACATTGGCTTTGAAGAGATTGCAATTCCTGATTCATCTCCGTGGGTGTGCTAAGCTCCTGTAGGTTTGATCCACACCTCTGCAGAGAGACCAGGGTGAGGTGCTCCTGGTCCAGCGCATCCTGAAGTAGCTCAGTTTGTGCCAGGATCCCTTGAAGATTCCCCAGAGATCTCTTTACTTTGGAAAAATCTGTGAGCCTACCATGAAGGTGGTTAAGAGCTTCTCTGGATTTGTTGACCTATCAGTCAAAAAGAAAAAAGTCAGCACAATCCTGGTAACTGAAACATTTCAATGTGGTTTGAAAAGTACTCGAAAAAACAGAATTATTTGATGATACATCTTAGCAAAATCAGTAGGAACATTATAGAGACATGCTCTGTGAACCCTATTCTTTATTTACCCTCAGCAAAATTTCCTTCCGCTCTGTCTCTGTATGTACCACTCTGGATTTTTGTGCATCCAGGGTTCGCTGCAGCACGGCCCAGTGTCTCCACAGATTACCCAGTGTCCGATCAGCAGTTACGTTACAGTCTTGGACCAGGCAGCTCTGTCTCAACTCTTCCAACCTTCTACCCATGCTGCCCAGCTCCTCCTGAAGCACAAACATATTTTTGTATATGGTAATGATACATTTTAATAATTTTGCATGTCAAACTGTGCACCTTTAAATAATTATACCAAAAATACAGCTGAGCACACCGGTCTTATATTTGTTTACATCATGTGTTCCAGCTGACTCAGAGTGTGAGATGTTTGTGTTGATTGGCTATCTAAGTTGTGGGTTTTGTATTTAGCTCATTTTGAGGTGGACCTTAGCTGTCTGTCCACCGTCATGCTGAATATCTGTGTCTGTTCTCCGTTCTCCTTTTGTTTTCAGTTTTGTTTATGGCCCTAGTGCCTGTTTTGCTTTGTTTAAATAAAGAGGTAAAATGGAAGTTTGCCTAAATGCCTGCCCTCATTCGGGAGTTATGGGGAAATGTGACACTCACCTTAATTTTCTGGAGCTGGTCTTTGCCCATATCTAAAAATGTTGGTTTGTGATTGAAGTTTTCTAAGAGTTTGGAGTCAATGATTCTGAGAAACTGGTTCATTTCATCATGATGTTTACTGTGACTGGACTGCTCCATTAAGCTCCTGAAAGAAGATTAAAAAACACTGCAGCTTAATCAGTCTGATTAATTCCAGTTTATTATGATCAATTATGCCATTAAGGCTAACTATTCGTCCTTACAAATGATTACTAAGACAAAATGCTTCTAAGTACTTAAGGGCTTAGTAATTACAGCAAAAAAAATAAAATAGTCCTAAAGATAGAGGGTCACAGTTGATAAGCAAAAATAAGACTGAAGGCTCTAGCTACCTCTGAAGAGCATTCTGTTTGAGCTGAGCTTGGGCTTTCAGTATGGCCTCATCCACAAGAAGGCAGCTGACAACCTGGATGTGGAATTTCTCAGTGAGAGTGTTGGAAAAGCATGCTTGTCTAGGCATTCGGGACTGGATTTCAGTCATGTGAGTCTGGAATTCTTCAGATAGACTAGCGAGAGCTTGTTGAGTATGGCATAGTTCCTCCATACAGTCTTTAAAGATGGCCGAAGGAATAAGGAGTCTTAACTCAATCTGCTGAAGAAAACCCATGGCTCCACTGACAGCCCACTGGTATTCCTTCAGGGCCTCTTTAGTCTGGAGCAGTTTTTCCTAAACAAACAAAATTCAGATGAATGTGCTATGAGCACTGCAGTACTAACTCAAATGTAATGAAAACATACCACATGATTTCTGAAATGGATACAGATGTATGGAAGCAACATAATTCTCTAAAAAGCATAATTCTCTACAAACCCCTTGAACCCATAGACATATTATTCCATAATTTATGACTGAGCAGCTAGTGTGAGTTATTTAGTAAATACTGTGAGACTAAGCTACACAGCTACGTGAGAGAAGAACTGAAGTGGAGGATCATGTCCAGGGTACAAAGGGTTAACCTAAATGTAACTAAAATGTAACATGGCAATGTAGTTTGCTGTTCTGCATGATGTAAACGTATTTACCATGTGCATCTTGCATTCTTTCAGAGTTGTTCTTCCTATGTCAGAGATTTTTTTATAGCTTTCAACTGGTATACAATGTTTGCAGGCTTCCAGCATTCGCAGTCCAGAGCCCACGGTCCTCTCGAGTGTCCAACACTTTCGCAGTCCTTTGGTGATACTCTGGTCACTGGGCTCCAGGCCACTGATGTGCTTTAGCTGCTGTTTAGCTTTCAAAAAGTGTTCGGTCAGTACAGTCGCATCCATGGGATTGTTAAGGCCCTCCACTAGAGAGCGCTCAAGGTCTTTAACTTCAGTGCTAACAATGTGTTCCCAGGCAGCAAGGCTTTGAACCATGTTGCGTATCTTTTGCCTCTCTGAGTTCAGTTGGGATGGATAGAGGTCACCAGAAAGAGCCTCCAGCTGGTCAGCGGTCTCCTCACAGAACATCTTCAGTAATGGAAACTCTAGGAGCAGGGTATGGCCCAGTCTGAGCCGCTTACCGGCTTCTTCGCATGCATCGGAGACCAGAGGCACTGTCCTTTTCATTGCCTCACTGTAGGTATCTAAATGCTTCTTGGAGTTCAGGTAGTTCTCATGTTCTTTGGCCTGCTGGCCCTGCAGCCTTGCCCTTTCCTGCAAGGTCAGGATGGTGCGCAGCACATCTTTCCTCCGATGTTCCTGGCAGTGCTGGGCTTCCTGGACCTGAGACAGATGCTCTATCAGCATATGTCTCACAGGCTCAAAAGCAGAAAGTGATTGTTGTGTTACAGGATATCTTTGCCGTTCAAAATCATTAGTCATTTGGCGTAAGCTCTTCTGGATGGCGGCAAATTCCTCTGCAGAAGATTCCTGGGCATGCAAGAGTTCCTCCAGTTCCCAGCATGAGGCTCGCTTACGTCTTACAACACCACTGATCTCTGTTCTCAAAGTGCTAAGTTTGTCTATGAGGTGAAAACTTTCTGCCATGTCAAGACCCTGCACCATGTCTTTTATCTCATCTAGAAGGGTCTGAACAATAACTACCCGTTTCTCAGCTTCATTCAAAGTAACTTTGTTCCTTTGATGAAGGACTTTCAAGTCTGCAGTGTTGGTTCCAAGCTCTACTGCTGAACTTTTACTGCATTCTTTCTCTAACAATGAGGTAAGCCAGGTGCTATTTTCTGTGATTTGAATCTCCAGTCTCTGTCTTGCATGCAACATTTGGTTCAGTTCTACAGAAGCGTAGTCTGACTTCTCCGCAATCTTACTGTATAGGTTTTCTAAGGTCTCGAGGGCAGAGAACATAGCAGAAGAATCTTCCTGATTGAGTCCTGCAATGTCCTCTCTCAGCTTTTTCGCAACAGAGGCTAATTTGGATCTTCTAGATGATATTTCTGCTTGGAGTTTCTTCATGCTGTTAAGTTGCTGATTGGCTTCCTCGGGAAAGAGAGATAACTTTTTTCTCCTGGTGACTTTGCTCTCTGTCTGTTTAGCCCAGGTGAAATAATCCTTCATAATCTCAGTGATCCTTATTAGTGACTGGTCACTGAGACTGGGAACACGAGTACCAAGCTCTTCCTGAGCAAAATCCAACTGAGATTTCACATTTTGTAAGACTTGCTCAATGTCCTCCTTCTCCCTCTCCCCTAATGGACTCTTGAAAAGGCTCTGGCACTGTTTGAGGAGGTACAGGTAGCGTTCATTCTTTTCCACAATGTCAGATAAGGTGATCATTCTCTGTATGGCACTATGGCATTGTTCATGTGTATGAGAGGAGAATGATGGAGTAGTTGTCTGAAGAGCTTCCAAATCACCCTGAAGCTCCTTAGCATCCTTCAGCAGTACAGCAGCTTCTGAGGTACAAATTTCTGTCTGCCTCAGAGTCTGATCTGCAGTTGTCTCCAAAATCTGCCACCTCTCTTGTAAGTTCTTCACCTGGAGCAGACATGCTACTGGGCCCTCAGCCTCACCTAGATGGGCTGATAACTGGCAGCATGTATGCAGCAATTCTTCCAGCAAGCTCTTCTCCTGTTTCATGCTGTTTAGGAATGCATGCAGCTTTTCTACTTGGATAGCACTGCTCCTCAAAGAACTCCTACAGGACAGAGAAAAGCATGCGGGAGCATGGAAAAGCAGCTGTATTCAGTTCGTGTTACAAAGGGAGTACAGTTACTTTTTAGGTTTTAGGGGATTACATTAATAATATTTTCCCTCTAAAAAACATCAGTGCAACTATTTTAAAATCCATGGGAGGTAGCTTAACAAACAGTGCTCAAACTCAGATAATAGCAGACTGATTAATCGGTGAGATAATTCAGCTACTTATCTCAGCAGTCCTGAGATCTTTGTGGAAATGACTGAACCTTAGAAGTGTGTTTGAAGCATGCCACATACATAATTAAAGGGGACATACTATGCAAAACTCACTTTTTGCATCCTTTTGCATTTCAGTTTGGGTCTCTACTATTCCTATAAACACTCTAAGCTAAAAAAAAAAACATCCATACTTTTTCTGTGAGTCAATTGAAAGATTTTGGTTTCAGGAATCATGTGCTTCTATGAGCCATTTGGACGGCTCCCCTATTGTGACGTCAGGATGAGGAAATTTGCATAGAACCACCCCTCACCTGTCGAGCCCCACCCACTAGATTAGTTGAAGATCCACCATTTTTGTCTGCTGGTTTTATGAGCACGCATCAGACGCCGAACGCTGTGGCTACAGTCAAAGGCAAGTCACTCATGAAGTGTTGTGTTTATCTTGCTCTGGGTCCGACTCGGGGTCGAACATATAGGGCTGGATAGCGCCTCTGTTTTCTGCCTTTTTCACGTGTGGTAAAGCACTGCGTAAGCATGGGATGGTGGGGCGTGGCCAGTTTATTTGCATAAAACTGACAGAGCCCTTAAACAGCTCATTTTGAAAGAGCCTGAAACTGTCAAGAATAGAGCTGGTGAGATCTCTTTATGTGAGAGTGATTTTGTGCAAATAACTTCATGAACATGTTTTGTATAGCCCATAGACCTACTATAACTTGTTTAAAAAGAGGTATAATATGTCCCCTTTAAACATACATTGCATGGCAATCCACTTTATAACCAAATTATGATAAATATTTTTTTTATGATGTTTTTTTTCAAGAAAATTTCATGTTTAGCAAAAGTGGAATAAAAGTGCATTTAAATAAAAATGAATAAAACGGGGAAAACTGTACCTACCTGCAGTCTATAGACTACAATTTCCAAATAAAAATTACATCCAATAATGTGTTTAACAGATTTAATAACCTTGTAATGACTCACAAAACACAAATGACATGATACTTATGAGACATGCAGCAGTCTGGTTTAGTAGAATGTAGGAGCAGCAGTTTTTTGTTGATAAGCAAAATGTTTTTATAAAAAGTGTTACATGAAGAGAACTGCCAGCCAGAAATGACAAGGAACAGTGTCAATAATGTACAAAAATACAACAGCAGATTTTTCCCAAGATGAATTCTAAATGCATCCTAAATATTTAACTTTTAACGCATTATAATAAAAAATGTTACCAAATGCGTTTAGGAAAGTGATTTCGATATTCAGCCATTACTGCTGCTGATGAAATCTGGACAAAACTGTTCAAATGTGTCTGTCATTCATAATTTTTTACTCACAGATTCAGTGTATCCAGCTCTGCCTCCAGTTCCTGCAGAGTGTCTTTAAGTGCTTGTATTTGTTGATGATACTGTGTGACCTGATGAAGCTGGGCCTCTTTCACCTGTACTGTGGCTGAGGAATTGAGCAGTGCTACACTTAATCTCCCCTCCACAGATGGACTGTGATGGAGGTGACCACCGTCTACAGGCTGGGACATTGCAGCCACCTGTTCCACAACACACTGCCTGGAGTTCTGAGGAAGCACAGAAGACAGCAAGATTTGAGAAAAAAATCAATGCAGCTTCACAGTTAAGGTTACCGCCCTACTATAACTTCTAGAACATTTTAACTATGAAAAAGCAACCACACATGT
Organism: Alestes dentex; assembly: GCA_037576975.1. NCBI lineage: Eukaryota > Metazoa > Chordata > Actinopteri > Characiformes > Alestidae > Alestes > Alestes dentex. The sequence goes on along the minus strand of JBBIGA010000153.1, from coordinate 8,258,686 downwards.
AAATGTATCTTGTTATGGTACATTAAGACTGTTTTTTTTTTTTTTTTTTATCCCAAGCATTGCTATATAGTAACTAATCTATGTGTCTATTTCTGTCTCCTGTCAAGTACATGCTATACCAAAAATATTGGTATTGCTATGCAAGGACTACACAAGCCACTAGCGATTAAGTTGTGAAAGCCTGACCCAGGCACATTTAATGAGGAGAGACAACTGCATTAAATCGTGTGTAACCATGCAGTTAAGCATTTAGTTTTCTTCAACATCAACCTGAGCAACTTTGTCTTCAAACACGATGATGCTGAGAAAGAGAGAGAGAGAGAGAGAGAGAGAGAGAGAGAGAGAGAGAGAGGCAACCTCCATCCCAAAACACAGAGACACAGGAACAGTTGACAACATATATTATCAATCCGGTCTTTAATAATTTGTCCTATGGCTGATGGTTATCTTGTTTAATGCTCACTATTACTAGGCAACAGTCGGATACTTTATTAACTGTAAGCTAACTGTAGGCTACTTTGTACCTCAAAGTTGGTATAATGTAATAATGTATATTGATAATTTACATTGTATATAAAAAATTGAATTGAATTAGGCTATGTACTCCCGTTTTCTCTAAGTTTAACGCAACATTTCATAGCAAACCAATTTAAGAATCAGTAAGATTGATAAGATAAGAATTTTAAAACATTTTCTCCCAGGTAAAAGCAATTTCTCTCAGGTGCCAGTAGAGGGGCGTGTCACGCGTGTTCCTCAGCAGCAACACCGAGCTGCCCATTAATGTGCATGTCTATTAATTGGTCTTAATATGCACCGACATTGGCCAATGCCGATTTTGTCAAAATTGCCAAATATTGGCCTGATTAATCGACCAGACCAATAATCAGTCAACCTCTAATCTGTAACACAAGTAAACTGTCACTCACTCTAGATAAAGACATCTGCCAAATGTGTTTTTTTATTTTATCAAGATCAAAAAATGTTTTGACAGTTTTACAGTGTCACAGCAGTTTGTAGATAGATTTGAAATTCTAGGTTTCTTCCTTATGCTCAGAAGGAGTTTTGGCACTGTTGCCTCTGGTGTGCTCACTGTGGTCTTAGACACTTGGACATGGGCTGTTTTGTGAAACTTTTGTTGTGAAAAGTTCTATGTAAATAAATTTGACTCGACTTTACTTTAAACCCTTGTGCATATAAATCTTAGGCGTTCTGTCCTTTTGGATCAAACATTTGGATCTTACTGTGAAGTCACAGTTTCACGACAATCCCCATGGCTCTGCCTTATCTGATTCTTCATGTAAACATGAGAAGCTCATAAACAAGCATACCTCAGCTTCCTGAAGCTGCTGTTTCATAAGTTCAATGCTGAGCTGGGCTGGTTGGTATCGACATCTTAGTACCCTAAGAATGGTCCGTTCTAGTTGCTTCTCTGAGTTTGAGGGGGATTGCTCCAGGAACCAGGTAGCCTTTCTGGACTGACTCTCCTGGAAAAAAAATGAAATATTATAGACTGTATATATGGTAGGTGCAATAAGTTGACTCCAGCATTCCAGGACAGCACAGGAAATCCCACTGCCTCAAGCTTCCTTTCTGTGCAGTCTATTCCAAGAGGCAACAGTGGACACATAACCATCTTTCTAATGATGCTTAAAAGCCTGCCAGCGTTATCTGATAACCACACTACGATGTGATCTCTCATTATACTGTAGCTCAGAGCAAAACAAAGCAGTGCCCTGTATGAAAAATAAAGAATATATTTTTCCTCAACACAAAACATGACAAATTACATAAGGATAAACAGACAAAAGATCATTTCTAGTGTCTAAATAATGCATTCTGTTCTTAAGCTAATTAAGCTGTTGTAGTCTTCTCATTAAAAACTTCTAACTGAAAATCAACTGAGCACTTTAGCTCTTTGACACTCACTGTGGAAGCATTGCTGGTATCCATTAGTGACCGAACATTTGTGATGATGTCCAACAAGGCTGTCCACCCTGATAGCCCAGCAGATGAGTCTTGGATGTGACTCTTCATGTCCTTATCGTTCCCTTTGGTCCTCCTGCTTAGAGCTTCTCCACATTCAGACGCATCTGACTGGGATGTGGTCTTTTCTTCTGCCTAAAGAAACATAGCGGGTTTGTATTAGAAACCTTAGCGTAAACATCTGCAGTAAATATTCACGCTGACTGTTTTATTAGAGAGAATCTTGTCCCTGTTCCACCCTGAAGCAGGAATGTAGCCTGACTGGGAGATAGGCCTTCCCTTTGGGGGGCGTGGTGTGCCTTTAGGCCCCGAGCTACCTACAGAGGAGCTGAAGTACAGGAACTGCTGCCTGCACTGCTGAACTGGCTTCAAGGATCTGGAACTGTTAGTCCAACCAACACAATCAAAGCTGATATTGTAAAATAACAGAGCAGTCCTCATATCAACTAGATGGCTTTGTTTACATTTTCAAGAAATTAAAAAAAGTTTTAATCATTAACAATAGCAACCAATGGGCTCTCAAATGAAAGCTCATCAAAAACAAAGCGAGAACTTACTATGGTAAGAAAATATGCAAAAGAAGTGAAATTGAAATGTGTTCATTTACTAAATAGGTGTATTAATACTGGAGTTCAAATACCGAAAATAGTACAAAAATGACCATAATGATTTAAAGGATTGCTTGTAAGTATGTAGAGAGGCTTTGTAGAGATCTCTAATGCTCTCCCCTTTTACCTTCGCTAAATGTTGAAAATGTATTTATGTAAATATCAAGTCATTACAAATGCTAATTTGAAATAAAATTACATTTGACCAAAAAAAAAAAAAAACACAGTGGAGCAGAATAAAGCCAAATGATCATCATAAAAGTTATTCTTTTATTAAAAGTTAATTATTACTGGTATTTTCTAAACACCACATGGGGTACTGTGCCTGTAATTACCTTTTCAGGGAGCTTTTCAAATCCTGCAAAATCATTGCCTAATAATATATTTTGAAAGACTTAAAATGTCAAAGTTAGAGGACAGTTCACTACTTGAGCCCTAAAGAGCATTTTAAATTCACACATTCCAAAACGTTCAAGAATATTCTCTGTGTAACATTAAAAAAAATGAAGATTAACAGAGAAACTACAAACTGAATCTAGCAAACTTCAGGTACCGCTCAGTGAGTGCGGTTAAATGCAAATGTTTGACCACCTCTGGTCAAATTGGTCAAACTACGCGTTTTGTTGACTTTGTAAGTGAAATACATGGAACTTAAATATGGCACGTTTATAATTTTTCAATGCATGATTACTATTTATTTGCCGGATTTAGTACATTGTAACAATAAAATGAAGTAAATGTGGCATGTGCAAATAATGGTGGGGGCACCTTGTTAGTTAGTCCACCAGTGTTATTTGTTTTTTATTTAAGTCTTAAAGCTTATTTGACTTTTTAGGTCTTATTCCAGGAGTGTAATAAATTGTGTGACCTTTCAAATCTCTCAAGGTACTTACACTCAACTGCCATGAGCTTGTCTAAGAAGCGGACTGAGGATCTGAAACTAGACACAATTCACTCTTGCATAGCAGGAGAAGAAAGATATAAAATCATTTCCTACTTATAATTTTCACTGTCTCTAATGTCATTAAGAACTGGAAGTTGAAGAGAACTTCAGGACAAAATCTAGAAGACTGTGAAAATTTTTAAGGTATCAGATGACCATGGTAAACTGGGATGTCATCGAAAAGTCTGATATATGCAAAACAACAATCAAGTGCTGTAGGTAAAACTGAACTCTTATTGGGAAAATATTGGGAAAAAGAAAAGAAGCATTTCAGGAAAAGAAAGAATGCCTTTCCAGCTGTTAAGCATAGGGTTGGATCTAGAATGCTTTGGAGCTGAGTGGCACAGGAAGTGTTATGGGGACAGAGGGATAAGGTTAGGGTTAAATTGTTAGCTGTATCTTGACTGAAAGAGTGCACAAACTTGCCCCTGCCAATTTTTTTTCCAGAAAGTTAAATTTAGCAAATAATAACTCCATTAAAAGCTGCAGAAATGTCACTTACATTTGTTCAGTGCAAAAGAAAATGTCTTTCTACTTAGAAACTCTTTTTTTTTGCATGCAACTATAATTTGGACCACTTGAGGCTTTTGCACAGCGCCATGGAAAAGCAAAGTGGAAAGTCCTAAGCACATGAAAATTAATTAACGTGTCAGGTACCTGAGAGCAGGTGTTCCTGTCTGAATCCTTTAAATTTGCTTCTACATGAGACCCCAGCTGTGATGGCAGCGAGGTGGTGATCTCTGACTCAGATTTCTGACTGTTCATCCCCTCTGAATCAGGAACTTGTTTTTGAATGACGTGCTTGTTGCCTTTTGCTTTCGCATCAAGCGGACTCCTGTCCATGGCATTGGTGTGGCTAGTATCCACGTGCACAGAGCTTGCTCCAGTAGCTTGTTTTCTATCTGTATTCTCCATTTGTAGGGAATTATTCACATCTATCACTGAGGTGTCCACAGTCTTCATTTGTATACTGGCTGTAATTAAAGAGTCCTTGATTTCTGTAGTATCTTTCTGGCTGAATTCTGTGGACGCAGTCCATGCTGTGCCTATAGTGTCAAGATGGCTTTCGTTGGTTGTATGATACTGTACTGAGCTAATTGCACTTATTTGTTTTGAGCTAGATGACGCTGTCTTTGTGTCATCTTCATCGTTTTTAGCTTCGGAGACCAAAATGCGGCTCTTTACAGTACTGTAAGACTTAGAGCAGTCACTAGTTTGAGCTTTTGCCTGGTCATTGTATGGTTCATTAGTCTTTCTGACATTTGAGACCCCTGTCTCTTGTATGACTAAATCTGCTTCTGTGATATCCCCGGCTGATAATGTACCACCTTGACTTAACTCAGGTACGTCAGCTTCTCCAAGGGAACTCTTTGTACTTTCACACGTATGAAGTTGTTGAGTACAAGCATCTTCTGCTTGGTCTTGTTGCACTGCTTCTACAAGCACAGGTGACTGCATTTCCCCTAAGTTACAGGTCTCCGTAAGATTCCTTGCTTTCTCATATTTTGTCATCTCTGCTTTAGAGTCTACTGATGTGACAGAGTCAGCACAAACAGAGAATTTTTCAGAACTAGAGTCCAAACCTTTAAGAGACTCCATTTGCTTGTCAGGTTTCGAAATATGTGGATCTGATACAGCCTGAGTACCTATAATTATGGTGTGCACCTTCTTGGGATCTGACTCATCAGGAGAACTTTGAACACACTGTGGACTACATGTAACATCAGCACTGTTCCTGGTGTCTTTATATTGTGCATTTCTCTCCTCTGTTTTGGTGGCCTTGTTGTGTTGTAAAGTAGGAAAAGAAATGCATTTGGACATGTCTTGTAGAGAAGCAGAATCTATAGAATCCAACCCTGGTGCTCCTTGACTGGGTGAGGAAAGGTCAGGGTCCTGAACAATGGTTACTTCAGGCTCTGGAGTCTTACAACACTGTTGAGGATGAGACGCACCAGCAGCAGCATAATTTGATAATTCTTTCACTACAGACGTGGGTTGCTGAGCTTTGTTTGAAGATATATGGTGTGATTCCTCTCTGATTTGGGCATCTCCAGTGTCAGTATCCTCCTCCATACTGTCAGCAGCTACCTGCACAAGAATGTAATCTAAAATGAAATCTCATCAGGGTCCATCAACACACACACACACACACTCACACACATACATACATACAAGTAAAAAATGTGACACAAGACATTTAAGCTGTGTCAGTTTGTTACACATTAACTCTGATGTTACAACTTGTTAATGTATCCTACATTATTTTTACTTTGGGATTCACTTGTGATATTTGTACAATTTTCTGTATCAATTTTTATCACAGAAACTATTAAAAACACATAAAAGGCATATAAAATAATCCTTACACGCCTATCCTCTTGTTATCCCTGAAAATGAAACAGAGGTTGTTTTTGGTACTGTAACTTTAAGACTAATGTAAATTACCTCTGTTCTTATTGACTGTCTTATTAAAAACAGCCTGAGTTTAAACAAGCCTGATACTTTCAACATGAAAGGCAGAAGCTAAACTGCTGTATGCTGTATAAACAGATGTTGGTTCTTGTGACGTCACAAAAAACGCACAGCTCCCATATATGGACTGCATTGATTTGGGAGTAAATTATTTGAAAGGTTTTAAAATTTTAGCCATTCTGACATACTATATTAAACCCTTTTATTTCAAAAGCGAAATTTTGTTTTTAAATGATTTTAAAAATAAGGACAGCTTGATAATACTAAGCCTGTGGAACTCAATAACATCTGGACAGCTTGTACTATAGATGAACAACATGATGTACTCATTCAGAGTGATAGCGTGTTTCCAAAATGGCATGTTATGAGTTTCTGAGATTGCTATGGTAACAGTGATCTCAGACTACAAGCAGCTCACCGCAAACAAGACTGTTTGTTTTCCTTGCAGGAGTGAGTGATGAACAAAAAAATAACAATCAAAATAAACAGGCTGCCCTTATCTACTGTTCAGTGATTTCTCTACTCAGACACAAAACATGGAATAGAGAAGGGTGTGTTTAACATTTGTGACAACTGTCTCAGTAACTTTTATTTCCTGTGAAATTAACCTGGATTTCATATGTCTGCTATGTTTCATACAGCATACATTTTTATTCAAGTCGCTTTAAAAGGTATGCAAAATTTAAAGAACAAAGCTAATTTTCTCCAGGGGCTCCATCGTCAGTACACGTCCTGTTGATGTGACAGCATTACAGTTTCGCCGTGAAAAGGGCAAGTCATTTCGAGTGCTGAGCTGCTTAAATTATTCGGTGCCGGCAGATTTCCCAATACCTGAAAAAAAGATCGGGACTGCTCACCTCAAAACCTCCTTCTCCTCTCCTCTGATGTTCTGGGTGGCCAAGCTGTTTGCTAATGGACTTCTGTAGCTTTGACCTCCTATAGAAAAGAGTCTGAACATCCTGAGACAGTGCTGTCTGACCCTCTGTAGTGCAGGTCCTCAGTAGAGCAGCAGTCAGAGTTTCAACCTCCTGAAGATGCCGGTCTTCCTGTCTCACAGCTTGAAGCAAGGCCTGTAATGACACGGCAAATGTTTGTGTGAGTATGTGGGAGTGTGTACTGTGCAACACATCTATTAAGAAAACAAATCCATGCCACGGTACAGCGGACATGCCTATTTGGTAAGAATGCACTCATGTTGAAACATACTTTTCTCAAGTTCAAAGCCTTTTTATGATCAATACTAAACGTAGCTATGATCGATAGCCTACTCAAAGTAGCTACCTAATTTTCCTGTCACACCGGTTTGTAATGACTGAGTACATAACCACCCGATGTACCAACGTAGCAACTGAAGAAGCAGGTTCACACTTTTGTCATTCACACTGGACACTGAAAGAACAGCTTTATGTAAAACACCAATAATGAGTATTATCAATAAAGACAGAGGCTCTCTGTCTGAATTTTCTGATTTTTTCAAGCATACTCACTTCTGGAGCCTCCAATTCAGACTTCTGTTCTTTTGTCTGAGGGCACATGGATACTTCTTGCATCTTCCTCTCCAAGCAGTCGAAGATTTCACTGCACTGTTTCAGCATGAGGCTGCAACGCTGTTCTTTCTGAATGCTTTCATCCAGATCCTCACACTTGCCCTGCACGTAAACACAAAAATATATCTTAAATGGTAAAAAGCAGTTAGAATGTGGCTCCTGTAGGCCGTAAGATTCTCAATTTAAAAAAAATTATTACAGTCCACATTCGAAAGTGCTCACGGTTAGTTGTCCGATCAGGCTGGAGACACCGCTCTCCAGACTATCCCAGGACAGCTCAGGCAAGTTGGGATCCTCTATTAGATGAGCCTGCTTCTTCATCTGGTCTTTCAGTGTTGTTATTTCAGAGCCCACTGCTTTGGCTGTCCTCAGAAGACCATGGGCTAGAGTCAAAGACCTCTGTTTCTCAACCAGTCCTGACCAGGGGAAAAGTGCAGGCAGCTCTGCTTTCTGTTCCTGCAGCAGCTGCAACCTGCTCTCAACCTGCTGGAGCTGGTTCTGCTCAGAGGGGAAATGCACCACTTCGCCCAGCTGAAGTCTAGAAGGGCAAAGATACCAGGTTGGGTTAATACATGTATGGAATGTCAATAAGCTGGAATGCATGCCTAAGCGGATGCTGTCTAAATGTTTTGATCTGAAATGAAATATACATGTCAAAGTGCCAGTGTACCTATTAACAAGAAAACACTAGAACTTTGCATGGCACAGCATGAAGGCAATACATTTATGTAAGTAATTCTTTTAAGGCAACAGACGCATCTCCTCGTTTGATCTGCAGTCCAGGCTGAAGCCCAGATGCTCATTTGTTCATTGTTGCTATTACAGAATCTGTGATTGAGAGCCCTTAATTCCAACACAGCTTTTAAATGGCTTTCAAAGAGATATCTTCAGCACCTTCTACAGACTATGATAGACAATACTAACCAGAGACCTATAATTTATCAATGAGCAGCAAACTAATAGCAACAGCCAAAAGGAAATACTCAGTTCACCTGTAATGACCCTCCACAAGCTGTCTAAATGAAAGCAAGCGCAAGAGGGCTACAACAAAGGAGTTCGAACTGTATATATAATATATGATATCAACACTTTTGTTGTGCTTTACACAAATGTAGACACAGCTGCGCTCACTTGATGACAGTGATGACAGTAAGAAACTGTTTGAAAATTGCATGATTCATGTGAACTCTCCATTCACACAATAATACAGAGGTAATTAAATACTGTAAAGACGCTTGTTTTGTCTACTCGTCCACTCCTTTTCAAAACTGTCTTTAGGGTCAAATTTGAATAAACTACACATAATGCCGTTATTCATGATTCATTGTTCTAATTCTCTGTAGCGCTAGAATAAATACAAATAAACATTTCTTTTATGTCTGTAAATGTACTGTAAAATTACTGTATTATGATGAAAGGGACTCATACTTTAAGGTGAAGATCACGTTAGGCCTGCAGTCATCATTTTTTTGAGGTCTTTGTGTTTATCACTGGAAATATACTCATACATACTATACCTGTTCTGTTTGTCTGTGTCGCTGAGCTTGTGTAGGATGTCCTGTCCATCTCTCTCTTCTGGACCATGTTTCTGGAAGAGGGTCTGACCTTTGACCTTCATCTCCTTCGACTCACTGCTGTCCTCGGCTTTCAGGCCAAACATCACCTGGTCACACATTCGTTATTGTATAGGCGCCATTGTAAACATTTATGTGACAGCAAAGGGAATTTGCAAAACTGGGCTATGTGCACTGGGACTGTCAGTTTTTAACAGAATTACAATAATATGATCATGTCCTGAGATTAAGAAGTGAGACATTTCAGAATTTTATGCAGGTACATTCAGATCTAATAAATTATCAATTTCAAATTGATTATAGCTGTGATGTGTCTGTTAGTTGAAGGAAGTACATTTTGAAAAGATGAGGATGTTATTTAGAAATGGCTCTAATCCTCAGCCTTCAACCTTTGCAGTATGATTTCATCTTTTCACTAAATTGGCCAATTTGGCTCACTCCAGTGTGTATTCAAGTTATTTTCAGCAGTACAAAATCACTGAGTAAAACATTTATTTTTCGCATATTTTCCTATGCAATAATTAGGTTCTTAAAAGAACCATTTTTGTATACAAGATAAGTCGCTGTGTGTACATAATACATATAATGTGGTTCAAGAAAGACCCTTAAAAAGGTAGAGAATATTATCTGTTCCTTCCTTTGGCATTGCTCAAAGAACCGTTCATGGCAAGGGTGTAAATCTGCTTTTTTGTCTGTGTGACACTCACATTCTTGCGTAAATATTCATTTACTTACACAAGAGTAATGTCAAGGCGTAACACCCTGAAACTGAGTTCTACATGTGAACCTCACATAAAACTCATATAATTACACAGTTGTGCTTAGGATCACATATATTTCAAATTACAAGGTTATACCACTAATGTTTTACCAGTTGTCACATGCTCACATGTTGGGCAGCTGGTAGCCTAGTGGTTAGGGCGTATGCCCTGCGATCAGGAAGTCGTGGGTTCAATTCCCAAGACTGCTAAGCACCAGTAAGGTACCGTCCCCACAGACTGCTCCCTGGGCGCTGTGTTCCTGGCAGCCTGCTGCTTCACTTGGTGAATGGGTTAAATGAGGAGGTAGAATTTTGTGTGCTGTGGTGTGTTCACGTATGACAGAATGGTCACTTTCACATTTTTTACGTTGTTCAAAAGTAAACATGTGGAAAAAATAACTTTTGAACAACATATGATATGAAATTTATAAGATTCTCCTGCAACTGATTTATTCGATCAGTCTTTCCCAACCCAGTGCCCAATGTAGTGCTCTCTGTTCTAACCCACACACTTTAACTTTCTTAGGCCTTATTAATAGGCTGGATCAGGTGCGCTGAAAAAGGGAAAACACTCCAGTGTGCAATGCAGTGAGCCTCCTGGATCAGAGGTAGGAACCACTGACATTTCTCTTACCTTCTGTCCTTTCAGGTTCTCCACGGTGTTGTGTGCGCCAGTGTCCAGAAAACCAGCCCGCAGCTCTTTAGCTGAGGCTCCAGTGGTTTCTGCTGTGTTTCCTGAATCGTCCAGCTCCTCCGTGAACTTATCATTGTCTGAGTTTTCCTGAGGTAACTCTTCTGTTTTGTGAGACGATGAAGATTGACTATGGGTTTGCTGAGTGTCACTGTGGTGAAGATGTGTTACTGGTAGATCTTGGCTCCTCTGAACAACAGAGCCTGGAGAACAGAAAACTTCTGTCTCCATACCTTTGACTTGAGGCTTGCTGTGGCTCTCTGTCTGTTCTCTCTTCACCATGATCATCTCTTTAGTTGCACAGATGCTTTTCTGCAGTTCTGCTCCATCCTGAGCCAGACTGTCCAGGCTTTCTGGGCTGGCCACAGTGGCCAGCAGGTCCACCTGCTGCAGCACAGCATCCACCTGCTCTGCTTCGTCCTGCAGACGCTCAGTTAAGCTCTGTGGAAGTAAAACATTGATGTAAAAAACACAGAGTTAATAGTCTGGATGATCTCAACTATGACATGCAGTTCAATGACAAAATCATCGTGTACATTTATATAATATCTCATATGACATATAGCAAAAATATTCATTCATTGACACAAGCAGAAAAAAGTCTTTCAAAAGTTTAGATTCAACAACACATTTGTGTTTGGAAATTAACAAGAAAATATCTTATTATCTTCTGTTCAGGGAGACGTTGTTCCTAGTGGCAAACTTTCCGCTAGATTTTAACCAGCGTCTGCTACTGAAACATTCAGTGGTGGAAACCCCAACCTGGCAATAGAGGATGTAAACTTAACGTAATTAGATTCTGAATCAACGATACAGTTAGCTATAGAGTTACCCAGTACATTTAATAGTACAGCAAACTGAATTTAGTAATTCCTAACTTCCTAATACAGGGGCCCAATCCCAAATAGTGGACCAAAACTTACACTACTTACAATGCTATGCAGGACATGTCAGGCATGTTCAGGTCCATGGTATCCAGCACAATGTGGGGCCCTCCCTACTCTAACCAACCTACCTACCCTGATTATTAGGTATGCGGAATCAGGTGTAAGTTGAAACTCCAAACTCAAAATAACCAAACACACAAAAAAACCTGTGGTATTTTGAAAATGATTTTCTTCCTATAAGAGTGTACACAGCCATCCATGAATAAAATATGCAACATTGGTTCACTGTTTTTCAGTTCACTTGCTTCTTGCAAGAACTGAACATTTTTCAGTGTGATAGCCTATCTATTCACCTGAAGATCCTGGAAAAACTGTGTGCTCCCAGGTGCAGGGAGTGTGTTTAGGGCATCTTTTATTAAGTTTATGGAGGACATTCTCTCTGCCATCCTGGCTGCCACCTGAGCCTTGGCAGTGACTAATTCCTTGAAAACATCACTGGCTTCAAAGAAGAGCTCCTTCACCTCTCCCATCTTGTTCCTCAGCTGGCTTTCAATGACCTGGAAAAACACAGCACAACATATACATGCAGTACAGAAAGTGTGAGGTTAGCCAAAACCACTACAGTAGCAAGTATGTCCTTTGCTTCTGTGTCATCTCTGGACAGCTTGTTTTTCTTTTCACATGCACTAGTCAGTTATACGGCCTGGGCAGACTTACCTGCAGCTCCAGTGGGTGCTCTTTGCTCTGTAACAGCTCCTGGATTTCAGCAGACCTGTGATGAAAACGGTCTACATTTTCCTCCTGAATCTTCAGCTCCTCCTATAGGACAATTGGACAAAGCAGTTACAAATTAAGGCATGGAGCTAGATACAGCAGCGTCCTCATACTCATAAGATTAAAAATAATTGCAACAAAGAAATGTTGTTCCACTTGAGTATTTTCTAAGTTACTTACTATAGAAACTGTAAACAAGGAAATGGTAACTTTAGTCACCCTAGAACTCTATTTGAATTAACTATGTATGGTGTCCAGAAATAATTTCCTCTTTTAAAGGTGCTACTCTGTGTTTTTATTTCTGTCTGGTTAGCTTCTACTTTCTTAAGTACATCTGGAAGCACATCTCTATGATTTTCCAGGTAGATGTCGCATGTCGGCAAAAAAAAGTTTTCGACTGCCAATGCTCATTTTGTATGGTCTAACTAATAATTTACAAAATGATGAATGCTTTGGAAGAGTCTCTCAACCATTTATTTGGTTCGGGTGGTAGGACTTTGTCCTGCTCTACACTGGAAAAACATTAGCAAAAGGTGAAAGTAATACCAAAAATTAAGTAATCAATAAAGTCAGGTACCGCAGGTGGAAATTGTAACAGCAGTTACAGGCATAAAGCCTTACTTTCAATTCACAATGTCATCAATGTTTAGTCGTCTATGACTACATAACCATACATGATGTACACATAACCATACATGATGTACACATATGAATTTGTGGAGGGTACAACTCACTAGAAACCTGATTGTCCTGTGGTGAATTAAGTGCCCACTTAATTTAATTTAAATTAAGTGCCCATTTAATCACTGCGAATAGGACGTAAAACAGTTTTTAATTAAATACAACCTCCTAATTCTGTTTAAAAGGAACATGTCGCAGAGGAACATAAATATCTTTTCCATTTCTTGCCCACATATCCCAACAGCTCTGTATGTAATCATCCTTGAGCTTGCCCTCCTTTACAAGAGTTATTAGCCAATCCTAAGTGTCTTTCATCGTTATAATAATCCCTATCATCATTGTCAAATGTAAATTTAATTATTATCACAGACTGCACAGGACAAAAAGTCATATGTACATAGGGGACATTTACAGCATTAAGATTTTGTTGCACAGTAAACCACAAAAGAGTGCAGCATGCTAGCACATGCAACCTGCGCAACAGGGTTTTGGTGCCAAATTCTCTGACACAACCACAGAGAATGTGGAAATAGCCTTCAGTATCTTTTTTGCTTTTGACCCCTTTCAGACTAATACCGATACTTATCTTTTAAGATGAAATGTACATAAACAAAATCTACAAATCCGTTGAGTGGTGCTTGCTGGTCAATAAAGTCTGAAGAGCAATTTAAGTCAAAACTTACCTGCACTGCAGCCACGTCCTGCTCTGTCTGAAAGGGCTGTGACTGGGCAAGTGCCACCAGCTTGCAGGCGGTCCAGCCATCCACTTCTCCAGCCAATATGAGGAGTTTCTCCCATAAGGACAACCCAACCTGCAGGTTGTCTAGACAATAGTCTGTTCTCTCTGTCACCTAAAGAGGAAGTGAAGAGGAGCATACATTACTGATTGTGCTTTTTGTTTTTGTACAGTGAAAAAGAAAGTGTGTACTGTGGGTGGTGGGCGTGGCTTTATATGTCATCACAAACAGCAGTAGCATTCTAAACAGCAGAACTGATGATGTCAGAAAGTAAAGTCGCATACATCCAGCCAGTGGTCCATGAGAGCATCCGCCTCGCTCTCAAATGGAGCATCCGGGCAGTCTGGAATCTTCCTCATCTGAGACTGCAGCTGTCTACACACAGCCCTGAATTCCTCGACTCTGTCTCCAAGAGCACTCAGCTCTGATTTCATACTGCTGACCTGCACATACACATAAAACAGACACAAACACATACAAAGTGAGAAATAACAGCAAGAACCAATTAAAATCACGTTTACCCATTTTAAAACTTAAAACAGGCCCAAGGGGCTGTATATCAGACCTAAGTTGTAACTACTTACAGCTACCTTGTACAGAGTCCATATCATGAAAATACACAGATTTTGCCCACTGATTTGAGATGAAAGAGTATGATGTAGTATGTACAAATCAGTAATGACAGTAATGTTCTCTTCCCACTCCACATGGCAAATAAGCTTCAAAAACAACCAAGTTTGAATTCAGTGTTTTTGTGATAATACTTACATGCATTAACACATTTAGTCAATAGCATTTAAGCCTTGTCTACTCACACTGCATACATTTTAAGCATTCATTGTTTTTCAAACAAGGCATGATACAAGGCAGCCTATCAGAAAAGAGGACATATGTCAGTCCTAAAGTCACAGCAAAATAAAAGGTTTTGTAAATATAAAATTATGGTTTTGCACCATAAAACCACACAGCTGATCTCAGGGGGAAAATATAAAACTTGTAGGATAGGAGTGCTTTAAGCCCTTTTAAAAGGATAATATATTTTTCTTATACTCATTCAGAGAATTGTTGTTTTTTTTCTTTTTTTTGTTTAACGCAGATGCATTTCATTTTTATTTACTAATTCACTTCTTGGGTTAAAGTTTATTATTCTGTTGATTCAGAGCTTGTACTGTTGTTGTGCTGTGCTGTAGTGCATGCTTATGATTTCCATGCTTTATTATAATATTTCAAAAGAATCCATTGAGAGGAAAACAGCACTTGCTGAAGGATATGAGATGTATTACATCACAGCACAATACACCTATCAGCACAGTATTAAAGTAATTCTTCTGACTGTATATCATGCATTTAACTATGTCACTTCAACTGCTACTTTTGCTTTCACTGGCAGTACTTTTACTGGAGTATGATTTTAGCCACTTCAGCCACTTTTTATTGATTAGCTGCTCTTACCTTTGTACTGTCCACTTTCTGCCGTAGCAATGCAAATCTCCCACTTTTGGGACTAATAAAGGTTTATCTTATCTTATCTTACGCTTTACAGAAGTTACTAATTCATAATACGTTTAGTAGTTAATATATTCTACAGTTATTAATAAAATAATGAATCTATAGTTTAAGCAGTTAATGTAACTAAACAGAAAGTAAATTTTAGGTCTTGTACGACATAAAATGACCCGCTCAAAAGAATGGTAAAAAATAGACATTTGTAACATAATGTGGTTAAGGCTGCCACCTACTGCACTGTAACGGGGTACTACAGTATAAGTGTGTAATAATGCTCCAGTGCATACTCTGGCAAAGAGGCGCAGAAGGTTGTCTTTGCCCATGTAGGACACCTGCTCACTGATGGTCTGCTCTGCTCTCTGCAGGGTGCCACCCAGATGGCTGCGACAGCTCTGAAACCTCTTCAGTAGCTCAATTATAGAAAGGCAATCCTCCCGACTGCATGAAAGGAAATTACATGCATTCGTCACATGACATAGACACATCAAGCGCATCAAATGTTTTCATTTTCATATTGTATTAGCATTTTATTTTTTCCCATAGTGTTCTAACCTTTCAGTCACAGATCTGTGCGTCTCCATCCACTGTGTTTCAAGGCCTGTAAGGCCCGGTGCATTAGAAAATTCAGCCTGAATACTCTGGATGTCTGACTGTAGAGAAGCTAGTTTATCCTCCATGTCTGTCAAACAACGCAACCTGGAAAAGAAAGAGACAGAGAGAAAAGGATGATGTGATATAGATAAAGGCACTAAATCAAAATCTAGCAAAAGAGTTAAAAACAAATCAGAATTATGTTCATTAAAGGTCAGCAAATGTTTGTTACACATAAAAAAATTGTCCACAAAAATTTATGATCACATAGAGGGAAGTGGCACAAAAAGGATGCTGAATTTTTTCAAATCAGATTCACCTCAGATATATCTGTAAATTAAAAATCTATTTAGGCAATGTTAAATGTTAAAATGGAAAGTAATTTAAAAACAGCAAAAAGAAGACACTTGGAAAATTTAAATGCAGCTTTAAATGTATCGCGTAGCCTATTAATAAATACTTTTAGGATGCTTTAAAGACACGCGGCCTCAAGTCTCAAGAAGACTAGAACATACATTTTTTTGACTTGGGGCTTGAATGCTGGAAAGCTCTGCATTATCAGGTAAAATTCCTCTACTTAAAGAAATTCATTATAATAATAAACAATGTACTACATAATTAAAACTGCAGCTTTTGTGATTTGAAATTTTTAAATTCTGATTTTGAAGTAAAAATCCCCGTCCCATCCTCACCTGTGCTGCAGGGCGGGCAGAGTGGGCTCCTTTAGACCTTGTCTCTCCAGTGTCCCCTGCACCTCCTTGAGCGTAAACAGCAGGGCTTTTTTCTTCCTGCCCAGTAATCGTTCTCTCTGGTCCTCCTCCTTTCCCTGTGATCTCTCTGTTACTCTTATTCTCTTCACTCCACCCACCTCCATCACTGCTGCACGTTTGACCAGTGAAGACACCATATCCTGACAGCTGCTTGTGTTAGTGCCCTGTGTCACGCTCATGCCTACATCCCCCAGCATACGGTCTAACTCTACAGCTTCCTGCCTGGCCTGCTGAAGTCTCTGTTTAATGGATGCTGTTGGTAAAGCGGTCCCTGGTATTGCAGAAAGCTCCTCATCTAGCTGGTGCAAGCAGGGCAGGAGGCATTCTAGAGTCTCCAGAGTTGACTGTGCCCGCCCTAGTCGATGGTTCAGCTGCTGCAGACGGTGCGTGCAGTGTTGCATGGTTTGCTGCAGTGGCAGATGGGCCTGAAACTCAGCCTCAGTCAGGCCTGCAGAAAGGGCCACTTGACTCTCAGACTCAGCGAGGAGTCTCAGTTCTTTTTGAATTTGCTCTCCAAGAAGCTGGAAAGAAAGATAAAGCCAGTAAGCAAGAGTGGTAAGCTTAAAACACTATCAAAAAGGATCGGTATAATTGTGAAAATGGAATGTTAAACATAAAGTACTGTGCAAAACTTTGACACTTCAAATATGTTACCTGTGGAGGCAATTCATATTTTACCATACTCCACCTGTTTGCTTCTAGATAATCGAAATAAACATAGCACATAACCAGTAGTGTTCAAACTTTCGCATATGGCTCTAGCAACTTCATAACGTAATGTCATCTTTAGAAATGAACGCCATTTCTAAAGATGACATTACGTTATGAAGTTGCATGTAATGATTTACGCTCAGCAACAGGTTTATACATTTCCCCATTTTTTTTTTAGCTTGTATGCCCTATACAACCCTAAAGAAATACCTTGGAGTTAGGGGAGCATTATGTGCTTGTTTGCTTGCTTGATTTTTGCTTGAAACTCTACAGGGCTGAGTAATATCAGTTCGCTTTGTTACAATAAGTTCATAAGCTGCCATACCTTTAATTCTCCATGAAGGGCTCCAGAGTCCACGAGGGCAAAGTTAGTGATGTCCACAGGTTTTTGAGCAAGCTGGTTAAGCTGATCAGACATCAGTTTGATACGAACATCAACTGGCTCTAAAAGCTTCAAGGCACTCTCCAGTGACTTAATTCTGTGAAATGCAGAATATTTCCTTTTGTGACAGTTTAGCTAGCCAAATATTGTGTGTGTGTGTGTGTGTGTGTGTGTGTGTGTGTGTGTGTGTGTGTGTGTGTGTGTGTGTGTGTGTGTGTGTGTCTCTGTATGCCTGTATGTACTACCTGGACTGAAAGCAGATCTGCTGTTCTCTCCAGTGTTTAAGGAGCTGTCCTCTCTCTGTCTCAACACTGCACCCATCCTCCATGCGTGGAGTGCTCTGAAGTTCAAGCTCCATCCAAAGAGACTCTGTATGCTGCTTTAGCGTCTATATACAACAAAACCATGAATTTATTCGGGAAAAAAAAGAATTACCCTAAAATGTTGTCCACTGCATTCGGATGCTGTGACCCTTTACTGTCTGGTGCAGCCATTAAACATGTTTAGAATCAGGACTTACATCCAGCAGTTTTATTTAAAGCAATAAAATACTATTGTTGTCACATGGCAACAGTATGCAACAAATTTGGAAAGCATATAGTGAGAGAAATAAATACACTGTACACTGCCAGATCATATGTACATATAGGAACATAGGAGCAACCTGGAGTTCCTGAAGGTGAGTCTTCAGGGTGGCAGGTGAGAGGCTGAGGCTTGTAGGGAACTCTGTTCTCAGCTGCTCACTGTTCATCTGCAGCTGCTGTTGGAAAGCTGAGTGGGCAAAACTCTGGCTGTGACAAAACCAAAAAACATTCAGTGTTGTAAAGCCAAAGGCAAAGTACCTCACATTAGAAACACCATCTTTGGTTATGATCTTATTACAATAAGTGAATGCTTTTATTAGTGTCAAGGTGTTAATACATCTAACATGTATAAACATTGCACAAGAAGTGATCCATGCAGGAACGCATAAAGGAATTACCTGCTGCGAGCTTCCTGTGAGGCAGTCCCCTCATCCTGTGCTCTGCTAATGTTAATAACAGTCCTGCTGGATGTCTGTTTGGTCTCCTCACTGTTGGCCTGAACAATGCCCTGTGGGAGAGGGGCAAGATGAGGCTGTGTTACAGGGTTACCAACTCCCTGAGCAAACGAGTGTGCTGTCCAACAGCCCTATCCAATTACAATGGATTAACTTCAGCAATCTACTGCTGAGCTTAAGATGGTCCACCTCAGCCAATCAGGGATGACGACTTCTCGTCATAGTGCTTATATTCTGCGAAACAATTGCGGAGTACAGGAACTGCACACATCCATGGAACACAAACACTGAATATTGTGGACTGTTTCACTACACACATTTCTTGCAAATTCATACAACCATAATATTGACATAAAGGTAACTATCATGTTGAGTAATATGAAAGTTATGCACAATCCTGTCTGTTAAAGCATAGCCAGTTTTCACATTCCTAAAACGTAGAGATACAGAGAAGTTTACTGTATCTGTCATAATAAATATTTTTACACTTTAATGTTATTTTTACATGTAATGTTCACCTAATATAAACACAGACCCTTTATATCAGGTGAACATTACATGATCAAGCAAATCAAACAGACACTTGGAAGAGCAAATCATTTGCATGTTTAAAGTTACATTAAAGGTAATGTTATGGTAGTGCCAAAACACACACCTATGCACACACACACAAAACACACACACACACACACACACACACAAATACATGAACACACGTGCACATCCAGCCACACATACACACACACACACGCGTGCCTGTGCATTTGTCTGCACATGTCCATGCACATGTACCTGGGAGTGTACTTGGCTTAGTGATTGGTCAGCAGGCAGTTCAGTCTCTCTCAGCAGGGTGGTGTCCTGGATTTGATCCCCCCTGCTAAGAACACTTATACATATAAACCCCCAAAACAGGCCATCGGGTTCAATCAGGCCATGACAAAGAGCATGTGCAGGAGCATAAACAGAAATGAACTGATGTGGGATTAGGATGGTGGTACATAATGTTTAAATAATGAGGAAATCTGTAAAATATATAACAAGCATGATGTTACTATACTTCGACTGTACACCAAGGGATGTAAAAGCAGGATTTTATACTTAAACAATCAAGCCTTGTCCAACGGGAGAAGAGCTAACCAATATTTCTATTGGGCAGTATATGCTGTGGCCTTAAAGAAAGTTTGCATTTCCGCTACTGTGTAATTCAAACAAATCACTGCTCAATGAGTCACCTGTGCTGGCGTGTTGCCGTTTGGCTGCCTGGGTTAATATAGTGAACTGTCTCCAGTCTCCCCTCTTTCTCTCTCAAATGGGTGGTGGCCAGACAGGATCTAGCTGAGGGTCTCAGCGTCTCACTAAGTCCATTCAGAGCCTCCAGACCCCCCTTAGGCTCCACAGCTGAGGAACAGGCCTGAGTGTGGAAGCATAACACAATGTGTAAAAGCTGTAGCACAGTGGATACAAAGGCCGCAAAGCTATAATCAAGAGGTGTTTCATGGAACCATTAGTGCTAGATTAAAGTTACAGTTAGTACAGGTTCTGAATTAAGAGTTTTTTAAACTTAGGTTGAATATGTAAATCAAGATGTTTTCATGCTTCATCTGTTAGAAACACATTTCAACATTCGGTCGGAAATATGCCACTCTAGTAGCAAGCAGGTGCGACTCAACTGTCTGAAGCTGTGAGCAGAGCTTTGTGCAGAGGTGCCTGCACGATGACCATTTCGAAAGTGAAGTGAAAATCTCATTAGAGGTAATACGACTTGCTAATGTGGCTAACTGAAAGTGATTAGACTGCAAAGCTCCTGCCAAGTGTCTACTAATGCAAAGAGGCAAACATATTATGCCTTATAGCCAGCCCAGACATGAAGAGCAGCCATCAGTCGTAACTGCACACATCTTCATGATCAGACACATCGGGAATCTTCTAGAGATCTACCAAGTCACTAATTGCACTTGAGAGGTATTCCAGAAATATCTCAAAACCATATTTCTATGATACAAACAACACTTTGAAAGGTATATGCATGTAATATTATACGTAATGTTAAATATATCTTATTTGTATTCCTTTGTTAAGTGAAGAAGCTATTTTAAATTTTCAGTTGCTGTTGTGTAATTCATCTTGTTATCTCTATGGAACGGGGGGGGGTAGGGGGGGAGGAGGCAGACGCCAGTTCTGGAGGGCTGGAATACTGCACAGTTTGATGTACAAACACATCTCCAGGGCAGCCATTCACTACACCTGCTCTGTGGTATGATCCAGTCGCCACACGCACAATTTAAAAACCTTGAGGCAATGAATATCATTTAAGAACCACTGCTGCATGATATATGTGGCTGCTGTCTTAGCTCTGTCTTTTTAATAATTTATTTGTATACCATAGAATGGCAAACATATAATGGCAAACATTTAATGTAGAAATCTAGATTATATAATACAGTATGTAGAACATTACATGTAGAAATGGTCCAGAATTACTTCAAATAAAATGTCAACATTAACCTTAGTTAAAGCATTTTCCTTCTCCTGTAAATGTAAAACTACGCAGATATACAAATTTAAAAGCATAACCAGAGACAGAAATAGGTGCCGCACATTAACTTTATCCAGAAGTCCTCTATACACTACATGTGTCCCTCTGTATGTGAGAATGTTATGCTGCAGTGCCCCTGTCAAATGATTAAATAAATAAAATCACACAACAGAATAAATTAATTATCAAGCGAAGAAGATACGCCCCTCCTGCAGTGAAGAGCAAGCAGAGACAGCGGTGCTGCGGTGAATCTAATGCAGTGTATGCACATAAGGACATGCAGTGTTAAGGTACCTGTTCAGTGCAGGCTTGGTCTGGAACACAGCCAGTGTTAGTGTCTATTTCACATTTCAAAACAGCCATGTTAACTGACTCCCTTCGCTGAACCTCTTGCCACAAATCAGGCAGAAAGGACTTTATTGCTGAACACACAGCCTAGGCAGTAAGACACAGTACAGGTTTTTAGATGCACCTCAAAGAAATTATATAAATAATTGTCACAGCCAGGCATGCCACATTTCTGCTATGATCTCTGTGATATTACTTGTGCACCTACATACAGACACATGTTGGCAGTGAACTTGCACTGATTGGTTGTTGGTTCCGCTACCTCCTACCTCCAGTGACTTACAGCTATAGTAAACAACTAGGTGCTCTAGGAAGATCACAGCTAATCACAAACACAGAGCCTAAACCAATCACAACAATCCATTGATCCTTCTAAATCCAGTCAGCCCAGGGAGTTCTACATGTCAGTTCATTGCAGGTTTGAATTAAAGTCAGTTCAGCGCAACATGTTATTAGTTAATGCAGAGTGAGGCCTGCCTTGCAATTTTATTTACCTCCCACTGGGCCCTGACAGACAGAGAGAGATGCTCCATGTCTCTGAGTTGGGCCTCAGAACAGAAAGCTCTTAAGCCCTCTACAGCATTTAAGAACTCGTCTAACACTGATGGCTCAAGCTGCTGCAGTGCCCCCTAGAGGTAGAAAAGATAAAAGATTTTATTTTTTTTACCATATTACACATTTACTGCAATTTTACTGCAGAATTCTGAGGTACACTTGTAAAAATAAAGGTGCCAAATAGGTGCCATTTTTTTCCTTAAAAATATTTGGATTCACCTGCTTCCTCCTGGCTTGCTCTTCAGATATTACCCTGCTGCTGAAGATGGTGATGACCTCCTCTATGTGTTCATGCAGACGCTGTTTGGCCTTCTCCATCCGACTCCTAGCCATGGCCTGGGCTCTAGAGTACACTTCAGTTTGCCCAGGGATGTGGGCAGTACCTGGAGTTTTGTCTTGGCCTCGCTGTCTCTGCTGAGCCTTTGGCTGGGCCTGGGCTTGTTTTAAAGCGTGGGGTGAGATACCATGCTGGGTGTGTGTGGGTGTGTCACACTGTGTGCGTAGCTTGGCTTGGGCTTGTGGTGATGTCTTGAAATGTGGGCGTGATATCTCAGGAGACTGAGGTAAATGCTGATCCTTTGCAAGAGGGTCATGCTGCTGTTTTAGGGTAGTAGTTGTGGTTTGCGGCTTAGATTTGGATCGCGTGTCGGTATGTTGCTGTTGTGAAGTTACTGGAATATTGCATGTGCTTTGAGAGCTGCTGTCAGAGCCTGGAGACTGTTGGGGTGTCTCCAATGACATGCTGGTTTGATTCAGGCCTACAGTTAAAACTTGAATTTCCATTTCAGTCTCCATCTGACTCTCTGAAAGCACAGTTTGGGTTTGTTTGAGCTGTCCATCTTCACCTCTCAGAAGAGCATCGGGCTCATCATGAGGATGGTCCAGCGAGAGCACTTGGAGTTGGGCAACAGGTTTGGCTATCAACTGCTTCTGTACCTGACAACGGTCATAACTCTGCTGGCTTTGATGCTGAGTTATCCTCCCTTGAGAAGTCGTGGAGGCCTGAATTTCATGTGTCCGTACGGTTCCTGCTTGGGCCTTTGGAATGGTGTACGCATGAACAATAACCTTTGGTGGGGGTTGGCCTTGAGTTTCCCCTACGCGTTTTATTCCCATACATGTAAGAATCTCTGTAACCTCCTAATAAAGGGAGAATAAGGAAAATTAGATGTTTTATGACTCAGGATGCAATTTTGACTGAAACAAAACTTAAGGGTCGGTACATACACCCAGACTTACTCTCACAGCAAAATTGCTTATATTACTTTCATGTCATTTATAGTAGCTTCTATAGTAGAATAGGATGCTTTAACAACTGAATAATTTCTATTCTATTTATTGTGTATGATGTTTCATCTGCTTGTTTTATCTCTGTTTTAAAGGTCTAACCATGGAAACGGGTTGCAAATCCGTTTTTAATAAAGCCCTATGTTGCCTGTTCATATACATGCATATATGTTTATCGATACATATACCATCAAAGACATATAAATGAAATATCAAAAACAAAAAAATCAAAAGACATTTAATATTTGTATTTCATAGTTACCTGACACTGTTTGACAGTGCATTGTATTCTTTTCTGTAGGGCAGAAATGCTGAAGTAGGGCAGTATAGAGCTCTTCTGCACATTTTCCAGCCAAGACTGCAGGTCTTGCCCTTCCATCACCACCTGGCTCTCCAGCTGCAGTCCTCTGCTGATCAGTGACTATAATCAGGAAACAATTCATTTAAGAGTCCTCTCTGAAATCCCCCAACATTGTAAAAATTACTCTTGACACTGAAATGTACTGATTCTTATGCTCACTTTGTTTCTGGGGTGAGGCTCTTTGTGCCTGTGATGCCACTCTCGCAACTGTTGGCAGACTTCTACCGCCTCTGTGTTCCAATGGCCCAGCTCAGCAAGCTTTCCTTCCACCAGAGACGTCCTCTTCTGCAGGCCCTCACAAGACTGCTCTGCCCTGCTCAGAGCCTCTCTCATCTTCTCACAGACACGCGCACAAAACACAACCTCAGATAAATTTTACTTCCAACAGAACTGACACCATCACACAAATTGTAGTTTTAGAGCTTAATTCTGAACTACAATGTAGAGTGATTGACATTAGAGTGACAAAATTCTGTCCAAACTGTGCAACAGCCTAAAATAAAATATGTCTAAATCTGAAAACAACCAAACAGAGACCAAATCAAGCTCAGCAAATTGAAATGAATATTCTAACAATCAGCCATTTAAATTTAAGTTTAAATTCCAAAATTAAGATAAATGTTCCAAATTCCTTGACATTGCAAGACAGAAAGCTGAACGCGAAGTTTTACTCTGACAGGCCCCGCATAAATAGTCAGGTCCTGTTGCATTCAGACAAACATTTCAATATCCATCTCAGATGAAGAGGTGTGCAGTTTCCTTTCAAAAGTATCACCTCTGGAAGTGTGCTTTTGAGCTTCTGCAGTGCCTCTTCACTGAATTCTGGAGACAGAGGTAAAGACTCCAAATCTAACTCTGACATCTTCTTTGACAAGACCTGGAAAGAGTGTGACAGGGAAAGACAGAAACACAGACATGAGATGGATGCGACAGTGCAGAAATGACAGTTTACAAGAAAAAAATAGCTTTGTAAGCAGACAAAGAGAAACACTACACTAATTCTGTGTTAAACTCAAGCCATGGGAGGTGAAGAACAGAGGTACCTGCAGTTTCTTTCTGTATGTGCGTAGAGTTCCAGAAGACACTTGCACTTCCTCTCTCAGTGTCCAGCCTGCTTCCTGAAGCAGTGTGTGTGCGACTTGAGCAGATGGGGCTATGCTGCTGGGCTGCTGAGGTGCCACTGCCTGCAAAGTATGAGACATTGGCTTCATGCAAAATATATGGCAACTATACAGAGAAAAACAGGGTTATATGCATTTGTCAGGGAAAGAACTACTAAGAAAGCACTCGTACTCATCAAGAGACATCTAATTCGAAAGGAATCCACAATTTTTGACCACTGTATTTGTTTCAAGTTACATTATTTCATTCTCTGGAGATCCATCTAAACGTAAAAGCTTGCCTGGGAAAAAGTTATGTTGAAGATAACTGACGAAAATGAGTTGTAATAAACAGAAAGCAACAAAAACACAAAGCATTTTGCTAATAAAAAAAATATTTAAATCAGTTTTTGTTGTATATTGAAGTTCAAATTTGACAACTTTTGAGTCTCAGCAAGCATGGCATTTAATTAGACATTGTTTACCTTAAACTGTTGCAGTCTGTTTAACACATATATTTTAGTTCTCTAAAACTGATATCAGTATAAGTCATTTCCATGGTAGTCGGTCTGTAATCAAAAAACCTACTGATGAGGCCAAAGACTAGAGGCAATTTTTTAGACAAATAAATATATGAGTGTCAAATATGCAGCTCTTCCTTTGTACTCACAAACTTGGTCTTCTTGATGAAGTCGGCCCACTTTGTGTTGAGTGTACTGAGCTCATGTGCCAGAGTGTAGCTAGTGGAGCTGTCTGTCACCTCAGTCAAGAAGTTGCCTGCTTTGTTCAGCCTGGCTTGGCAGGAGCTCCATTCAGACAGGTTGTAGGATGCCTGCTGCATGACAAACAGGCATGACAGAAGCACTTCTTAGGTTTGTTGAAAAAAAAGTTACAGTTCCAAATCATTTAGCTTCTCTGTCCTTCTAGTTTTGGGTTGCACTGTACATAACAACTCTGATCAAGGTTATGCATGTTGGTAATAAAAAAAAATCACTATACTTGAAAACTGGTCAAAAAACAACTCACTGTACTAGAAGTTACTGTACAACTTACTGTAGAAACATTTCTGTCTGTCGTTTAACCTACTCGCAAAGCACAGCACAAATTTGAAAGCTAACGTCATTTTCCACAAATGGTACACACATGGTTTGCTGGTTTTACAACACATACACCCACTCTACCCCCTCATAATGGTGAAATTCCACTATAAACCAGTCTGGCTCCCAGACTACCACCAATACTGCATGCAAAGCAGAAGAGCTGAGAAAGCCACCCTTGATGGGTTAAACACACACTGCGTCATTCTTGGCTAGTCAGCCAATTCAGTACCTCTTTCCCTACCGTTTGAGTCTGTCCCTCCAGGAAAACCTGTAATGAGTATGAGCAGTCTTTGTAGCATTCCCATTCAGCCAGCACACGGTCCATAGTGTCCCTCACTGCAACTGCTGCTTCCCCACTCATTTCTGCCTCCTTCTCAGCCTCCCTCACCTGTCTGGACACAGCCCCAGCGTCCTCTGCTGCAGAGCAGAGGATAACATCAGGATCAAATTAACCTGAATGGAATAGTAAAGACATTTTCTTCCGTATTTAATTGATGGAACTGCTCACCCAGGGCTGCCTTGCTGGTGTATATGCTGGCAGTCTGTTTCAGTTTATGAAGAGACGCCTTCAGCATGGACACCAAGTCTTGTGTGTTGACGCTGTCCTAATTCAACATGCAGCAATGAACACTTCAGCTCAAAAAACAAAAACTAAACTAAACTAACCTAAAATTGTTTCTGAAAATGGAACAGTAGTTTACATAGACTTTTTCTTAAAAAAAAAAAAACGAAATCCTTCATCACTGAGGAAATATTGTGTCTAAAAATGACTAAATGAGCAATGCAATGGAACCTACATGCCAGTCCTGAATAAGTGAGTGCACAGCCTCCTGAGAGCCATAGGGTCCCTTCCATGTGTTCAACTTGCTTTTGAGACGGTCTAAAAGCTCATGGACATGGTGGTACTGCTCCTTGTACTCCAGCTTAATGCCATGGTACTTCGCTGTCACTCTGACATTGGTGAAACTGTGGGAATAGTTTATATGAATGTATGAAAAAGGCATAACCAAGCTAAAAGCACTGGCCGAGATTTAGAAGCACATACGTACCGTCTCTTCATTTCATCAAGCTTTTCAGCAGGAACCTGACAGCCATCTTCTGTGTTTTGGAACTCATGAAATGTGTCCAAGTGCCCACTCATGTCACCTAGCAGGACCTTAAAGGAGCATAGATATTAAATGTACTATATGTCCAAACGTTTGTAGACACCTGCTTACTCAGCTTATCAGTAACATGGCCAATTCCTGTGCTGGAAATGCATGCGCATTAAAGAAGTTGATTTCACTCATTAGAAGTGGTGTGCAGATACTATTGTGCAAACAGAGCATTATTAAGTAGCCTTGATAAAGCAAAACTGATTTTTGTACTGCTTTGAAATGACCTTTAGTGTAGTGAAATGGATAAGTGTTTGTCTATGCTGTTCTGTTTTCTATTGATTTGCACAAGCCACGTGTTGCACCAGTGAGAACATTTAGCAAGCTGTTCACTATGCTGAACTGATTTAATGATAACAAACCGAACTCACTGAAATGAAATGAAAGAAAATTAAGCTAACTAAACTGAGACAGTTGTCTTGCAAACCTTAAGCTTCTCTTGTTTGCCTCTGGCATCTCTTGCTGTACTTGCATGGTTTTCAAAGTTGACCTGCTCCTCAGACAGCACTGCTTCCATACTCTGTAGCCATTTATCCAAAGCATATAGGGGAGCAGGCAAGGCTGGATCTAGTTCAGTTCTGCACTGCTGCAACTGCAAGAAACAGACTGTCACTGCATACCAAAACACTATAAACAACACCGAGTGATATGCTGCAACAGACAGCAGGATCATAGCTTGAGCTACAAAAAGAATAGATTAACGTTTTAATATGAAAGTAAAAGGGAAACTATTTTTCCTTTTTAATCTACTCTTCACTTTTATTAGTGACTGGTACAGCATAGTGGTTAACATCCCTGTCTCCTTGGCAGCAGACTGGGGTTTAGTTTCCCTGTCTAGGCAAGTACATCAATAAGGGTCCCAGGGCTAGACTCCTAATTCCACGCTGGCCTTCAGCTGTAACATGATAATAAAATTACTCTGACAATGTCTGCTAAATGCATGAAAGTAAATGCAGTAGCATGATTTATCAATGCAGTAGCCAGATTTATTCTGATGTTGTCACTGTCCAAATAAAACAGATATATTGGTCCTCGGAGTCCTGGTCATACGACGTTTCGAGTTTACGGTACTCTCTCCCATAACTAGTTTGGTTGCACATGGCAGAAGAATACACAGTATATGCAGAATACGGGGAATCCGTAGTAATGCAGCATATGAGTGAGGGAGTTGGCGTCCCCCAGTACGCTTAACTATGACATTTTGGACTGTTAAAAGCACAAGTGCTTTTGCAATCATTTTTTGTCATTTTTTCTGTTACTACAGTACAGGATATTTGTGTCCTTTTCCTTTTTCTGTGGCTCAGTTGTGTTCTTATGTTCTAGATTCTGTTTTATAACTGTGTTTGGATAGGTAAGTGACTTAGACTAGGGTGTGTTTCGACTAATTTGGGTTACATCACTGTCGTAGGAACAGATCTGTGCCATAAACTGAGGACCCCCTGTCCCTCCAAAATGGTAACTTATAAAGGAAACTGCAAAACTTTCAATGCAAATCAATGTAAAGAGATTGCATTCCAAGTCATTTTAAATCTCCAATGTTCCATTCATCATGAAATGTTCACAAAATGTAAAAGGCAACTTCTGTGTTATAGAAACTGAAAAAATATCTGAATCATATATATACACATACATACCCACCTAAACTTACTAATGCTCACAGAGGAACTATCTGAGTAGTGAAAGTATTTAGTGATAAAAAAAAAGTCCAGAAAACTATGCCTAGCACAGACATACACATGCCTCATCTACAGTAGGGGCAGATTTTAATGAATTAAAGGGGTATTGTAAAAGAAGGGAGGACTGGGTTAATCTTCAAAAACCTCATGCACACACAAACAATAATACCGCAACTCACCCTCTCCTCCATAAGGTCCCATGCCTTTCTCAGGTCGAGCTGCTCCTCGCTGAGTTTAGTACTACGCTTCATTGCACTTAGCATTGGAATCACAGGCCGCCGCTGCTCATAGAAAGTCCCTATGAAGGTCTGGAATGCCTATTAACAGATCCAAGTACAAATGAACCATAGAGAAATCATCATATGTATTTACAGAAGAGATTCAACTGACAGTGAGGCCAAAGTTTGAACTCACCTGATACCTCTCTGCATATTCTTTACCCTCTGTCGAGGACCATACATCCAACAGCTCTTCATATGCTCGCTGAAGCCAGCAGGTCATCTCTTTGACTTTCTGACTGGGTGATGCCTATTACCATTTTGAAAGAAAGACATTTAGACATTGTTATTATGAAATGGAAAAGCATAGTAGACTCACCACACATGATAATATTAAACCTGGAACAGTTTTGTGGTGGAATCACGCATGCTACTTTGAGTCTGTACCTGAAACAAGGGGGAAGACAACACAGCAGGTGTGAAGTGGGTGGGAAGGTTGATAGGAGAAAGGCACTTGGGAGAAAGTAGAGTTTGCAGCTACAGCAAATATATAGGGGAGAAAAAAGTGAACAAGACAAACTGGAAGAAATTGTTGCGGGTTAGGCTTAAGATGAGAGAGCAGAAGAGAGAAAACAAGAACAGAAAAAAATCTAGGAAATGTGTAGCTTTATACAAAGGGGGGAGAATTTGCTTGTTAACCGTGTATCCAGAAACGTTTTGATATCTTACCTCAAGGTCATCATCTGGAGAAGGTAGATCATTGGAGTATTGCAGGAACTGAGCAACATAGGTCATGATAGACTTCTCATCAGGGTTATTTATATCAATATCTGAGAACAGACACATGAAAAGACATCTTGTAAAATACCCTTTTCTTGAATACAATAGAACAAACAAAAACACAAACTGAATAGTTTCGATTTATACCAACCTTCTGGTTCAAGCAGTCTGGGTATTCCCAGCTCCTGTTGGGCTATGATGAAGGCATCCTCTAGGTTTTGGCGGTTGCTCCTGGTCTCACTAAGGGAGAGGTCCACCAAGTCTGGCCTTAGCGAGCAGATGATGGCCAAGAATGCCACGCCACTCCTCCAGCTTGACTTGAAATCCTTTACTCTCACTGAGCAGCCCACTCTAGGGACAGAATGGTTGTAAGGTAAATGAAAGGAAATACAGGACAGCACAGAGAAACTAATAATGTAGATCAGCAAAAACACCATTGTCCTATTCAAACTTTGTAACCTAATTTTATTTGACACCGTTTAAAACATTTAAACCAACAGCACTTATTTGGAATAGTATTACATAAAATAAAATCTCATCATATGTCCAAAACAGCAACAGTAAAGGGAGATGGTGTTACGCTTCTCACCTTTTAATGATTGATTTCATTTTACATGGAAAAACATTCCGAAATCTATATTTATTTTGGATCATTGCTATTAGTCAAATCATCGTGAATGTAAAATCCATCTGGCTTTTTACAATAAATGAATAAATAAATAAATAACAACCAAAATGAAGATACTACCCAACAGCAACAATAAATTAATGCTATAAAAATCTTGGAGATAAGATACATTTGGAGATAAGAGGTGCTGAGACAGTGGCAGCAACTCACTTCCGACACTGGTCCCGCACCCACAGGAGAAGGGCCTTTTTAGCAGAGAGACGAAAGCGAGTGTGGAGGGGTGATGCTCTGTGGGGAACTGGGCTTCCTTGTACTGGGATCCCAGGGGATGAGTCCTGGCTGGACAGGGACTCCAGAGAGGAGGAACGTGAACCAAAGGAGAGAGTGCTGGCTAACTCCTCTATCTGCAGATTTCACACAGATTTACATTTACAAAGGTGCTTTTAGAGCTATCACTAAAGAACTTCACTAAATGTGATACATGCATTTTTAGAATATGTAAATAACACAGCTGGGGCTATTCTTCTATATTAAATACATAATAGAAATATTACAATCTATGTTGTACCAATATTATACCAGTAGTGTTCTGTTTTCATTACAACAGGCCTGCTGTAAGCAATACAAAACAATACTGGTATCGCATATCTGTAAATGTAACATAGGCATATTTAGAGTATGCAGCTTGCACAGTATGAAATAAAAAAAACACTTGTATGTGATCTATGTCAAGCTAACGTAATACCAGCAATAATTTGTTCTCATTAAAATGCTGCCACTGTAGGTGTTTTTTTTTTCTTCTTTATACCCCAGAGGCTAAATAGAATAATTGCAGTTTCGTCGCAAGTGACCTGACCCAAATTGTTCAGAGTGCACTGAAAGAAATGAATCACAATAAGCTCTTTCAAAGAGTGAAAGCACCCATTTCAATAGGAGATTCCAACCTACATAATTCAATAATATGACACCTCCACTATTCTAAACAGTGTGATAGTGTTTGAAACATGACACTGGACATGTTAGAGCGAAACTAGAATATACCCTAAAGCAAGCATGGAAAAATGAACCACGTGCATTAGCTCTTCAAATAATAATTACTGAAAGCATATTTAAGCAGGATACTCACATGACAGTGCAGGATTATGGTCCAAATCAGGCCCAAAATGATGGAAGGTTTCCTCTCTATAATGTCTGGGATGTTGATGTTCACCAGTTTGACCTGAGAAAAATGTTTAAATGAATGAATACAGAGTGATTTTACATAATTACACAATTAACTATTTCACACATTCAATGAAACTAAACAGAAGTATCACAAAACTCTCACTGATTTATTCTTTAAAAAGTTCAAGGCTGTTTCAACATTGCCTCTCTGCTGGAAGACTCCATGGCCTTTCTCTCGTTTCTGTAGGGAAGACCAACACAGACAAGGCACTGAATTGTCTTTACATTTATATAATCCAGTATCATGTATCATACTCAAGTGGGCATTGATACTAACCATGCGCTGGCAACTTACGACCTCTAGCAGGTCAAGCAACCGAGTTCCATCACTAATATCTGTAAAAAGATCCTGCACCAAGGAGGGAGAGTTCCTCTGGAAAACACAAATATCACAATAAAGTAAGTAGTAAAGGTTTAGTCAGTATAGGGCACAACTGTTTGATTCAGCGAGAATCTTAAGAAAAATCTAAAAAACAAATTCACTGACTTTCATTTGTTTAAAACATTGGTTTTACAGGCTGCAAATCTCATCTCTCATGGGGATCAATGCTAGAATACTTAACAGGGATACACAATTTGAACTGACCAAAATTGGAATTAGCGGATTTTGGCACCAAACATGCAATTGGCAATAAGCCAATTCATTATTTTATTAAATGAGTAAGAGCATTGTATTTGAACGCTGTTGCTACTCTTCCACCAAAATGTCATAACGTAATTATGCAGGACTCATTGTACTGAAAAGCCAGTGACTTTTGAAGTAGCCCTTTAGTTTTGATGTTATCTAAAAAGGCAACCAATTTTCTTTTAAGAACTTAAAATGTGCTTAATTGAAAGAGCTGGAAATAGCTGCTTGTGTATCTCATGTCTTTATTTAGTCCACCAAGTGTGAAGTTCAAGGTTTGCAAAAAAAGGTGTAAACAAAAACAGAACTGGGATAAGCCATAAAAATCCATGACAGGTACAATAATTTAATACCTTTACAGTACTGGCCAAAACACTATCAAGCATCAAGTGTCATTTAACACTAAAGAGACAGTCTTATTCACATCTGACTGAAAGCCAATGCTGTTTCAAAATCTAGACTGCTGATTAGCTGTCAAAAGCACACACTGGATACATGTTATTAATGTCAGCACTTTTACAATGTGTTCAGTAAATCAGTAAATACACCCCACTTCCTGTATCTCACACTCTTTTTAGATTTAATCCACTCTCACTTTGTAATGAGTTTGTAATGAAAAAAAAGAGTTAATGTGCTTTAGCACTCGTTTATGCAATAGGACGATTAAATCTGTTTAGTGGGACAGCATGTTCTGTTGCTTAAGAGATGAAAACTAAATTACAGAAGCAGTACAAGTGCACATTATCACATATACAGAGTCAGCTGAAATAGGGTCTAGATGCGGTGGTGGAGGCTGCCGTCTCATGTTACAGCCCATCAAAGCAGGCCGTTGCCTAGGCTCTATAAATAATCCATAAAAAATACATAAACCCTCTCATTTACTTGAAGACCTCACATCAGGAGGAGTGGACTACACTCCCAGCAGTGAGTCAGCATTTCATCCAGGGACCCTGCATTGCTGGATATGGTCTAACAGTAGCTCAGTGAATGAACTGAGCACAAACACGTGTTATAGGACT
Source organism: Alestes dentex (assembly GCA_037576975.1). Lineage (NCBI taxonomy): Eukaryota > Metazoa > Chordata > Actinopteri > Characiformes > Alestidae > Alestes > Alestes dentex. The sequence goes on along the minus strand of JBBIGA010000153.1, from coordinate 8,225,419 downwards.
AATGAAGCAGACATTAATCACAATGACTATGTGGATTTTTCCTGTTAGCCCCCACCCCCCAGCAAGGCTCTAGACTTTTGCACACATATCCACCAGTCAAAGGACAAAATTTATGCAGGTTTATGCAAGATTTACCTTGGAAAGCTGAGCATTAATCCAGTTAGTGAATGTCCTCTTCTGAACCTGCTCTTGTTCCACTGCAACAACAAAAAAACCCCCAAAAGAAATGGAGCAGAAATCAGACCCACAAGGACAAAACTGACACAAAATCTTAAGGGCACAGGGCATAACTGTTAACACTGCATCATGTCCTGGAATCGAAAAAAGTTTTTCTCTAGCAAAGTAAAACACACCTAGGCAAAAATATGTACATATCTTGCCAAAGCAGAGCTTTGTGGTTTTCTAGTTCAAAGCACGTAACTCCTTATTCATACAGTAACTATTTTTGAACAGAAATTACTCAACTACTACAAATCTGGCCTCTAAGAAGCAAATGGATTCAAAGCCAAGTTTAGGTTCGAATAGAATTAAGCCATTTTCCTGCTTCTTTAGCTGCATTGTTGTAACTTCAGATGGCTTCTCTCCCAGCAACAATACATCTCATTACAGCTCTGTAGCTCTGTAGAGGAGCCAAGCACTCCAGCAAAATCAGCTTCTAGCAATGTATTAGCTAAAATTGCTTCTTATGACAAGGCAATGTTACAAGTGATCTATATGTTTTTTATTTCCTTTTCTTTTTTCCTCCAAGTACCTTGTACTGATCCTGTATGTAGATTCTCTATGGATTGTTCTGGCAAACAGCAATGTTGTTGTAACCCCATAAAGAACCAATTAAACATAATATTAAAAATAGTGCTTCTCATACTTGGCTTCAGAAGGGCTGCTAACGGCATCAGACAGTACAGAGTGAGTCACATTAAAAAGCAGTGACCCAAGGAGTATTAGACATGATGTCATTACACTAATATGGACCCTAATAATGAAGCAGTGACCTGAAAAAAGTCATAACATGTCTTAAGGGCAGGTCAATCCAGAATTATTACCTGTCTGAGTAAAGACAAATGCTTTATTTTAGATGCAGTGTTTATTTTACCGTTTCCAGAGTGTTTTTACAGCAGTTTTCACAAAAAACAAAGAGAGAATGTCAAAGTCACAAAAGACACACAAAAAACACACTGAAAACCAGTTCATATGAATTGTGGGTGTCGTCAAAGAACACCTGTATTACAGGTTATTAACATGCCAGGGCCGTGGCAAACAGAGCAAATACCACACACATTGTGTCCTTTTTAACACATACAGATGAAACCTACTTACTCTGCCCTGTAATTTTTTTCATGTGTGCTTGTTTCCTTACAGGCATAGTGATGGCATTCAAGACCTTACTAAAATACCAGCCTCTGGTCAATTTGCATAGGTATCCACAGCACTGTCCATTGGTAACAACCACAACACTCAACAGTCTATAGTCAATATACTCTAAAGTCATAATCTTATTTGTAGTCATAGCAAACCCAGCCCAGATACCATGCACTAGAGCTGGATGATATGGCCACCAATTATACGTCAATATTTTTAGCCTGCACTGTGATACACAAGATTTACATCTTGATATTTTTGAAATCTCCTCTAAAGCACTTTATAAATGTTTTAACACCATCAGTTCGATGATTCTTGTAGACCCTACAACACATTTCTAGGTTAAAACATGCTTGTTTATGGTGATTGGTGGTTTTGATTAGAACAGAAAGGAGAAAGAAAGGAGGAAATGTATGCAGAATGCAGAAAGGAGGGAATCGCCCTATTCACTCTAGATACAAAATTACCTGTCGCTCTTATAGCCTATATGTCACACACACTCGCACTGAAAAGTGGTCTGGATAGGTGGGCGAGTGTGTGTGACGTTTTTACCTTTTTTTTTTTTCCTTTTTGTGTCTCTGAAAGGGAGAGAACCACAGAAGAGAGGGAGAGAAGTGAAATGCTAAAGCAAGTCTCATGGCAATTAAAAAAATGACAATTTGTACTCTATGCTCATCTTCAGTAATTTACTACGCCTCTCATAGAACAAGCCGTGATATACTGAGTTTACTGGACAGGTCGCCCCGCCCCACAATGCTGTCTGGACTGTGGCCAGAACTCACAGACATCTTGTGTTTTCAGATGCAGCTTCAAGCTTTGACGATATATGTAAATATCCAAAGGCAACTCATTCTGCATCTTTCTGCAAAGTGATCGATATCAGTATCAATTGTGTGCAAGACGACTGGTAAAAAGATTCTCTTAATGCTTCTATCTTTGTTAACAGTAATGGTATTCTAGTGGACTAGTGTTGGCTGAAATGCTAACCGTAATGTTATCTATCTAACCTACATATTTTGTTTTTCTCTTTTAAGTTATTTCTTATGCAATAAATAACGTCTTACATTTAATTTAATTTACAGATCAACTTGTGACTTAATCTGAGATGTAAAACACAACTCCAAATTTGCTTTCCGCCATTATCTAAAGTTGCTTAGCTTACTCTGCCCACCTCTCATACCGGCACTATTTGTTTTCAGTAGGAAAACCTGGCACCGGTTCTAAATTGGGAACCAGCACTGGAATGGCACCGGTACCTCCATAGTGGAAAAGGGGTACCAGACATGCCTAAGAGACTGCAACACAGATGCACACACGAGAGACACACAAATGACCCAATGACCCAAATGTGCATGTACAGATTTGTTGTTGGTGTGTCACTGGTGTTACTGACTGTGATGATCATGAAAATGGAATAACAAACCTGCAGTTGGAGTACTAGTTTTATTGGGCATTGTCGGCTGCCCACTGCTTCACTCGGGTGAATGGGTTTAACGCAAAATACAAATTTCATGCTGTGTGTTCACGCGTGACAAATGGACACTTTCCCCAATTCAGTCAAGTTCAGTTCCATACAACAGCACAGATTGCCCCAATCACATGATACTACTAACCCTGCATGGCTGAAGGCTAGCAAGTGCATTCCTCAAGTCACTTGAAGCCCCAGAATCGTTTTGAACAGCCATTAACGTAACAGCAACATCCTTGGACAGCTAAATGTGCTTGAACGCTAACTGCCAATTCTGTTGCACCTGGTAATGGGTGCCCGTGCTAATTAGCATTGCACTGATTGTTGAGGGGGAAGGAGGGCCATCTACCCACCCAAAGAGAGCATTAGTTTTAAAGAATGGACATGTCTAATTCTTCAAAAATAATCACATGGAAGGCTGAGCTACTGCACTGAATTCAGCATTTCACAAGTTTCCTTGACATGTATTGAGGACTAATGACATTTTTTTACGTTAATATTAGACAAATGCCCTAATTACCCAGTTTAGCATGACACATGACCTACATTCATTAATTTTACCCTGACTGTTCTCACTTTGGAACCTTACACACACTTTTAGCTCTGCAAGCAGGTCCATTTCACTCCTGACTGACACTTGAACTGTTCCTGAGCTAAAAATAGAAAGTGAGGAGTCTGAGGAAGACTCAAGGAGAGAGAGAGAGACAGAGAGAGAGACAGAGAGAGAGAGATCAAACAGAACTTTCTTTCAGTTGACTTAGTGGGTCAAGAGTCACTACCCCTGCTAATAAAAGCACAAAGCTGACTTCTGTTGTCACCTACAGAACGAGCTGGAAAGACTTTCTCTTCAGAAAATATTTTCAGATCAAATGCACACTGTACAAAATAAAGCTGCCAAAACAAGCCAAAAAATAACATTTTTTGTTCACAAAATAATATTTAAATGGATGATTCTTAAAAAATAATTTTGAGATAAATGAGCCTTTTAAAGTTTCTACATATTCATCATATAACATTACATAATGTAATATAATGTAATATAATCATTTAATAAAATACTAACAGCCCATACATTTTTAAAACTTTTTTAAACATTTCATGCCTTATGGATTCCTCAAACGGATCCATAAACTGTGCTGCAAAAACAGCCCATTTTGAATAAGCTGGGTTTTTTTTATGAAATCATGAAAACCAAGTCATATACATATACATATTTACATTTTTAGCCACAAGGAACATTTCAGTCCAGGCTACTTTTTTAATCGGCCCTAATACAAGGCAGCGAATAAAAAGAGAGGTCTGTTACATATATCAGTCTTTAAGGCACAGTAACAAAACCAGGCCGTTGTGAAGGACGAAGAGCGATTTTAAAATGGTCATGTAAGACTGAGCTATAAAACTACACGTGCTTTATAAGTGAACCTCAAGCGGAAAAATAAAAATACAAGTAATATGTAGGACCTGGACCATTCAAAGAACCATTCATTGAAAAGTTCTTAAGAGAACCAAAAGCTCCAAAACACCCTTTAGGAACCTTTCATTAAAAGAGCGCATACACAATGGCCAGACTGTTGTCAAGCAAACTCTAACTAGAGTAGGATGACAACACTTAACACACAGAGCACACAAACTGCAGCCACACCCTCTCAGTCTGTTTGGTTTAATGAGTTGCTGGGCGGTGAGTCAGCGGTTTAAGCGGTTTACACTTCCCACACTCTAAGCACACACAAGGAGGACTTGAAAATAGTCTGGGAAATGAATGGATAAAGGGTGAATCAGGGGATCGGACAAGTGCACGACAGTCACTGACCGCTGAACAAACATGCAAATCACCACATACAGACTGAGGCTTATGAAGTTAAACGATATTCTTCTACTGACTGAAATGACTGATATAATCATATGTAGTAATAATAAATACCACATACCAATCCTCTTTGACTGGATGAAAGTACATCACTGCTTTCTTGCCATAAACAGTTCTAATAGGTTTTGGGTATGGTCCTGACCTTGCAGCAGCATGTGGACGTCATCAATATCCAGTGTTTCAGCCCTTGTATCCCCAGGGGCAGCGTTAGGATCTCCCCCCGACGCCATATCTTCTCTCTGTGGACACCTACTCTTTCACTCCACGCAGCATGGTGAGGTGGATTCTACTATAAAAAGACAAAAAAGATATAGCATTATTATCTAAGTTAGCCTCCACAGTAAAACACGGATACACAATAGAAACAAAAACTCTTGTATGTGAATGTGTGTATGCCTGTGCATGTTTGTCTGAGTTTTATTACTCCTCTCTTCCCTATTTAATAATTAATCTTCCTCGCTGAGGTAGGAAAGTCCCCTGACAGCTGCGGATTGCGCTCACATTAATAAGGTCACTGCTTTAACTTTAATTACGAGTTCTGTTGTTTTTTTAAGTGAAAATAAGTACACATTCTCTACAGAGAACACACTTATGTGCATTTTAATGCACAATTACTAAGTGCCGAATTTAAATAAACAACCTTTTGTTTAGTTTCTCTTCAAATTCTTAAGCTCAAATAAATAACAAAGCAAATCATTAGAAATTGTGCACAAAAACGTACAGAAAAATGCCATATTTAAGTTTGGTTCCTGTAGAGGATGTGTACTTATTTTCATTTAGAAAACTGACAAAACATGTAATTGAGGGGTACTCATACCTTTTGCATATTTTACTGAATCAGAACCTGTTCTGTTTCGCATGTCTTTCAATAAAACAGAAATTTTAACACAATGCCGCTATTGAACTCTGCCCATCAGATCATAGAATTAATGGAAGTTCACCTAACATCACATCTGCTATAATCAACTGACATTCAGATTTGACAGCAGCCTGGTTGTTATCCCTGCAATCAGAAGGCTGTGGGTTTGAACCCCAGGACTGCCGATGGCACCGCTGGGGTACCCTTGAGCAAGTACAGTTAAATTTAGATGAATATATTAAAATACTAGTTCATAACAAGGAATCTAGGCAATGTCACAAACACACATTGAAAAACTCTGCTAATGGAAGTTTTTGCATTTAGGAAAAAAAACAATGGACTATTTAAAAAATAGCAAAGGAAATAAAGGCTTTTCACTAGGTTGAAGATGCACGCATTACAGCATGCAGTGTGGTACAACAAGAGTATCTCTGAGAACCAGTATTCAGTGTCCAGTATTTCCAAAGAGCGGTGATACTACAGCACTATGAAGCAAAAACCTCATCAGTAAACACAGAGCATGCAGGTCCTGAAGCATGACTCAGACACACTCACACACTAATGCTCTTAGGTACACATACACATACACTCTGTGTGACCTCATTGTATCACATACACATGGCTTGTGTGGCTGAAATGATTTCACAACAGCAACGAATCTGTGACTGAAGCACTGGATCAATCACTATTAGCCTCTAATGGACTAGTGATCGCCTCTTTCACACAGTCACTATAAAATAGCTCTGACTGTTCCAGAACTTCATTACCTATTCCTGGTTATCGAGACACACACACACACACCAGCTGTGGACCGGGATTTTAACACATCAGTCGCTGCCAAACCACCATGGAAAGGTCTGGTGGGTGAGCAAGGAAATCTGTCCAGGGTGCACTTTCTCCTGGGCTTCCAGTGCCAGTACCATGACATCAAGAAGGAAAAACTGCTTTAGGACACATTCAGTCCTCATAACCTGTAGGCCACGCGCCCTCTCAGAGTGAGACTGATTGAGCGAGAGAGATGGAGTGAGACTGTTTGAGAGAGAGAGAGAGATAGAGTGAGACTGTCTGAGAGAGAGAGAGAGACCTGGACGGAATCTGTGGGGTCTGAAAATAGGCCGCATAGATTCTGAGTGGCAGGCAACATTTGCTGGGTGTACGTGTGTATCTGTGTGGTTCAGGAATCTGGATCACCTTCACTTACCCTAATTCCCTTTTGCAGGCATGTCCATTGTATTGTTTTGCCATATGATGTTAATGGCAACCAAACATTGCAAAGTGACCTCCAAAAGACTAAATGTCAAATTAAGTGGGATTTATTTTGAACACACATTTCCAGGACTGAAATTCTCTTAAATATAGTTTTTGAAAGCAGCTACAGTGAGTCAAATCATTTTCTTTTGAGTAATGTCTTTGAAAACTTTTATAGGTCCAAAATTTATAATTGCATTAATGGACTTTCACCTTTCCACCTGTGTGCAGTCTGGTTGATATTATTCTCCAAGTTTTCTCAAACACAAAGAGTGTACCCTCAGTTTGATGAGCTAAAACTGGTCAAATTTGAAACAAACATCATTCTGTGTAAACATTTATGAAGCACCCTAAAAAAACGTAATTAAAGTTTCCCAAAAGTTAAATACTTAAAGCATCCAGATACTTTTTGGGGCCGCTGTATTTATATGCGGATATGTACGTCTTTTGAAGTTTTTGCAGGCCTGTTATGACCACAACATTTTATCTGAAGACCAAGTGACATATAAATAATGTGAGTATTCATTTGTCATTTTTGTTCATGGTATGCAGCTATTAACGTATAAGCCAAACAGAGTAGCCAAACTAGCTAACAGGTTATCTTGTTTCCTAGCTGTCGCTGCTTTGAAAAAAAAAAAATTCAACCCACTAAAGGTGAACAAAAACCAAAATAAAAAATTCTAGTCACTGATACCCTATAAAGTCACGAGTTAGATTTTTGTCTATTATTGTTTTTTTGTAAGACCCATTACAAGTCGAAATAAATAAATACGCGCGGTTGGCCCAACCCAACAGAAAACACTAAAATAATAAACAGTAGAAGAATGGGAAAATAGTGCAGTCAGGTTAAATAACTGCAATTAGCTTAATTAACTGTGATCAAGCAATTATGTAATAACTGTGACCTTTTCTAACCTTGCATTACAGCTTGAGAATGTGCAAAAAGGTGAACAAATGCTGCTATATAATGTTATGGCACAATAAAAAATCTACAGTAAAAAAATGCAGGGGTAAAAGACACAGACTGACTGTCTGTACTGACAGACATGCATCACTGATGTGCAATTGATAATCAGCCAAGCAGAGGGCCTGTGTCATCTGCTATGTAAATCTTGGCTAGATATTTAGTATGGGATAAAATATCTGTGTAATTTCACTCAGATAGTCTATACTAAAGCTTCACTGCCTAGACCTATCCCATACTAAATATCTAGCCAAATTCCACAAATTACACTATAGGAGCAAAATAATGAATCCAGCCTGTCTCCTAACATTGTCTTAAGGTGTGCTCATCTTCCCAGTACAATAGAGTTGAGAGTGAGAAGATGAGAAGAGGTAGTGAGATTTACATAGCAGACAAGTTGTTCACCACCAATAACAACACGACTATATCTTTACCAGGTAATACAAGGCCTGGATTTGAAAAGGACTGTGATCAGATAATTACTGTGTGCCTTCCGGTATCATCACTATACAGCTTGGAAAAGCTATGCACACAGCAGATTCACTCTGGGTTGGTCATAAATCTGGTTGGTATTCAATAAATTCGCCCCAAGTAAAACTAATCCACCCCAAACTGGGCAAAATCTCTCTCTGTATTTATTCCCAAAAGCCCCTCAACCACTGCAAGGCTTTAAAAATATGATTGTTTCAATCATAGGCATGTGCAGAATATCTGAGCACATCTATGTTGGTGGCTTGTACTAAACATGCTAGTGGTATGACTATATCAACAACACGTAGTGGGTGGTAGTAGCATAGTTGGTAAAACACTTGCCTGTGAACCCGATAACCACAAAGTTGCAGGTTCAGACCCCCACTTTCTACCACTGTGTCCTTGAGCAAGACACTTAACCCTCAGTTGCTCTGGATAAGAGTGTCAGCAAAATACACACTTACTTGATCTTTTCTAATAAATGGCAGTGTTTTCCTAAGCAAGACCAGACCACATTCCTGTAGGTGCAGCAGCCCCAAAACAAGGGTGGGGAAGAGACTTATCATCCAGCTACAAAAGAAATGTATTAGTCATTCAAATGGCCAGGGCAGGCCTGTTTCTGCACACCGCGGACTTGCAGAGGCAAAGTCAGACCAATTAAAAAGGCACTGATTATGCAACAGACCATGAATCTACCTGAATCTAACCGTCTTTAGATTTTCGATCCTCTTTAAGGCATATGGAGTATGTATAACACTAATACATGTCATGGATTCCCTCTTTAATGGTCTCTCCATTTCACTCTCACTTGAAGGTATGAGTTTCAAACTTGTGTGTAGGCCTTTAAAACATACCAACCAAAGCACGCAGTCAATTACAGTCAAACATAGTCCAGGGTCAAGTGCAAAGAGTCACACTGCATCAAATATGAAGCTAGGCCTAGATCAGGGGTGGGCAACTCTGGTCATGGAGGGCCGTAGTCCAGCACGTTTTGGTGATTTTCCAGCTCAGACACACCTGGTTCAACTCACCAGTTAATTGTCCAGTTTAGTGATTGTGTTTGAGGAGAACTACCATCAAACTGTGCTGGACTGGAGTTGCCCACCCCTGGCCTAGATGTAGGCCTTGAATGGACATAGAGACACTAATAGCTTGGTTAAAGGTTTGTACTTGAATGCAAACATACAACAATGTTATAAGCGTGAAGAAACTGTCTGTATTCTGGAGTGCACCTCAGTTGTCTAGTAAATTCACTCAACAGGTGGAATGTTATCCTGGAAAGCATACAGGAGCAGTGTTATGAAAGAACATGGCAAGCATCAATCCTCTCCATCCTTGTGCTGTTTAATAAAAATTGTCCTTGGGCCATCATCTGCAAGACCATAGTACGTTCCAAAAGTCCAAAAGTTTCAGCAGTTGTGAAAAACAAACAGAGTTTTGTCAAAAGATATTTCTCAAACAAGATTACATCACTCATCACTGATATTTATGTCCTATGCTTTGCACTCTGTCTGACAATGGTTCTCCAGCTTCCTGCAGAGGTGCAAAATTCTCCTCAATCTAGCTCTCTTTCACAGCAGAACAGTTATAGTGTGTGGAGATGGCACAATATATTTCACCTTTTCCCTTGCTGTAGTGTTACCAAAGATGTTCAGCGGGGCTGAACTGAACTGGTGACTGAACTGATCACTATACAAAGTCAAGTAATGTGAAGTGGCCCCTTATAGTCACACCACTCAATATGAACAATGTGAAATCCTTTCTCTGCATTTTGCCCATTCACCAAGCGAAGCAGTGTGCTGCCACCAATGAGGGGCACCTGGGGAGCAGTATGTGGGGACGGTACTTTGCTCAAGGGTACCTCAGTGGTGACACTAGCAGTCCTGGGATTCGAACCCATAATCTTCTAATTGCAAGAGCAACTTCCTAACCAGCAGCTGGTCTTCAAATACCTGTTTTTTTCAACTGCACATTTACTTTATCTTTAATCAATTTAAATGGAGAAATAAAGAAAATAGTTGGTCGTCGACTTGACACTGACGTACGTATACAACAAACCACAGAAACACGTTGAGGAAAGTCTAACTCTGGACATGGACTTTTCCAGAGCTTCTCTTTCAGACCTCATGACAACGCTACACGGCTCATGGAACAAACCAACCACTTTTGTAAAGTTTACTCACAGAAAGAGTCGTGGTCGTGGTGTTTGAGGTGGGTTTATCTCCTGAGGAGACCTTGTAGAGATGGAGAGGTACCGAGGCTCGCGCTGACAGAGATCATACAGCTCCGAGAGGCTCCTCCCACAGAATGACAGAGCGGTCATTAACCCCACCCACATGCTGACAAACCCCGCCTCCTGCACTGTGATTGGCGGGTGCTGTCCTGCCTTCTGTGCTAGGATTGGCTGGTAAGGTTTCCAACCTTCAGAGTTTAGACCTCAGCCCCCCACCCCTAACACACACACACACACACAGACACACACACACACACACACACACAATCTCCCGCTCTGTCTCTCTCTCTCTCTCTCACACACACACTAGGGCTGTACGATTATGGCCAAAATGACAATCACGATTATTTTTATCAATATTAAAATCACGATTATTAATCACAATTATTCATTATTTTAGATAAAACACAGTTTTATTGCACTTTCTATTTTAGACAAACAGTAAGTGAACAAGGCTTTCAGCTCAAAATGAAACCTCAAATAAAAATAACTCATAAATAATAAAATAAAATTTACCCAAGACAAAGGGGTAACAAAAAATAAATATGCAATTGCAGAGTTCAATCAAAGTGCAAACAAATGATAAAAAAATGAAGCCTATGCAGAAAAGGCACATACTACAAGGAACTATGGGGTGTTTGTAAAACCCACTTAACAAATTTAGAGGTGTCTTTTTTTCATAATTTTCACACAGTTTTCACACATTTAGACCTAAATGTGTTTTAAAAAATACATTTTGCGCTCTAAATCTAAATGTTACACTTTTACAAATGGCGACTCTAAATTTTAACGTAGCACTTTTACAAACGGCGAGATATGCTAATTGGCCACACCCCATGATTACAATTGGCTGGTACTTAGCAGGGGGCTGGACTGCGTACTGTGATTTCCCCTCACCAACATGGAGGATTTGCCTTAAATGATCTTAAATCTAAATGTTAAATATGAAAAAAATCGGAAAAAAATTAATGGGACACCGGGGCGAGGTGAACAGTTTTCGGCTAATAACTCCGGATCTCGGGGGGCTATTATGGCAAACGAGAGGTCTTTGGAAAGGTCTCACCGAGCCCTATCTAACTGTGAAGTTTCATGGAGATTGGTGGTTGCCATGAGCACATTCCATGAGGGACTAAAGTACTGGGACACGTGGGCGAGGTGAACGGTTTTCGGCTAATAACTCCGGATCTCTTTATTAGGCATCTTAATGAAGCCCTAATCTTTTGTTCACCCCCTGGTGGTTGGCTGACTATTGGTTGAGAATGTGCTTGATTTGAAATGCAGCAGAGCCCGCTATTCAAATGTTAATATCGCAGACGATCACCTTAATTTAATCTTGGCAGCCAAAATGGTGATTGTAATTAAAATTCGATTAATTGTGCAGCCCTAACACACACACACACACACACACACACACACACACACTTCTTATTTCAAGCTTCATTCTTGCCTTTGATCATTATAAATACTAAAAATAAGCCAGTAGTAAGAGGATTTACCAAGCAAGCTTCATTCTTGCCTATGATCAATATAAAACATGAAAACAAGTCGATAGTGGAGGATATACACCTATGGTCATTTTTAAAGGCTCCCAAATGGACGCTTTATTAAAGGGACTGACCAGTCAAGCAGTACAACCTTTGTCCGTAACGAAATTACTCAAACAGTGGTTTATTGTTTTGTTGTTGTTGTTGTTGTTGTTGTAATTTTCATATCACTTGTTGGCTGACTTCGTACAGTTAATTGTGACTAAAGGAATCATTTTGACTTGGTATGCTGAAGCATTAAGCTTGCTCTTTGCTGAACGTGAGGGGACAACTGAATTCAGTAACTGAGAATTGTTTCCCAGTACTTTTGTTTCACATAAAGTTTCACATAATTGTTCATGTAATAAAACAAGTACTAACATGCGCGTGATGGTTTCATCAGGTATAGTCATTACGTGTGCTAATATGGACGTAGTGTGCATTATTTGCTTTGTCATTTGGAAATAAGCACTTGACATTCATTTTTATGCAGAATGAACTGGTTGGATTGATGTGCTGCACACTTGTCTCTAGTGGAGTCCGACTTTACTGCATCATTTACATCATTTTCCCCAGCCCTTTGCTCTCTGTGGGCGTGGCACTGATGTGCTCTTTTGATAACTCTCTTTGATTCAAACGTAGAGGTTTCCAACCTATTGTAAAATAAAAAAAAAATTATGAAGTTCACATTCCAAACAACAAAGCAAATGACATACTGTTTCCTTTCCTCTTTGGCACACTTCATGACCTGCAAAGAGGGGACCAACTCTATAAAAATTCAGTGGAAGTGTGGAGCCTGTAATGTGTACCTTTGCCCTCATCAGAAAAGAAACTTATGCTGCTTGGCATCGTGATTAGACTGCTTGTAGTATTTTTATTTATACTTATCCACTTATACTTTATACTTATACTTTATTTATACTTATATACTTTCACTTATATATTCATGCTGTTCTTTCTTTACTTTACACTTTTTTTGTTGATGTTGATACTTATTTCTTCCATTTTTACCGTGTGTAGCAGAGTCTATGTTGTACCAGCAACTGCGTGTGACAAATAAAAGTCTTAAATACTTAAGTATTTAAGTATTTGTAAAAGATTTAGAAGATTTAGTTACTACAAAAGCTCTGGGAGCAGGGCCAGGCAGACAATGACACGCCATTGACACCTGGCCATTGACAGGGGGAGGGAAGTTACAGGCGTAAAACACCCATCTAGTGAATATGCATGTGAAAGAGCAGAGAAAAAGGACCTAGTCTTATTTTTTTACAAATTGCATTGAAACGACATAACATTTCTGAAAGCTGTCCTTACCTTTTTGTAGCCAAGACATATGTTTACATGGTTCAAACTTCAAAAGTCTTAGTGAGACATATTTAGGGTGTGTTTTTTTACTTTGTTTGAAGACATCTGAAACTATTTTTTTTGTCATGTCATGTTTACACAATATATAAAAAATTATAACCAGAATATAACAATATTTGTCACTTTGGCATTGGTGTTTTTAGTGAGATAAAATGCTTAAAAATGTAAAGGTGTAGCAAATTGCCTCAAAGTGCCAGAAAGGCCTCGGACCTCAGAGGGTTAAAGTCTGTGTATTTGAATGCTATGTGATTAAAGTCCCTTTTGGTGTAATGGTCAGGCAACCCAGTACTTTCTGTAGTGCATATCACATTCATTTTTTTATTTTATTTTAAAATATGTCACAAAGCTGTGTTGCAAAGCTCTACTGGTGAACCCAAGCAAGCGACACTATTTGGACAAAAGTATTGGGACATGTCTGTTTTCCAGGGTTTGGGCTAGGCCCCTTACTTCCAGGGTCGATACATTACACTAACAGGGACTTGAATAACGACATTGCATTCAAATACATAGACTTTAATATGGAGTTGGTCCCCCCTTTGCAGCGATAACAGGCCACAAGATTTTAGAGTGTTTCTATGGGAATTTGTGTCCATTCATTCATTCATTCTGTAGAGCATTAATGAGGTCGGGCACTGATGCTGGACGAGAAGGCCTGGCTTGCCATCTCTGTTCCAGTTCATCCCAAAGGTGTTGGATAGGGTTGAGGTCAGTCAAGTTCTTCCACACCGAACTCATCCAGCCGTGTTTTTATGGAGCTTGATTTATGCACTAGGGCACAGTCATGCTGGCATAGAAAAGGGTTTTCCCCAAACTGTGTCCACAAAGTTGGACGCATGGTGTTGTCCAGAAAGTCTTCGTATGCTGAAGCATTAAGATTGTCCTTGACAAGTGAGGGACCACCTGAATTCAATAAAGAAGAGGTGTGTCGAAATGCATTTGTCCATATAGAGTATTTAAAGAGCACAAAACAGCGTCACGGCCACGACTGGGGAAATGATGTGCAATGAAGTGAGCCTCCACTAGAGGGCAGTGTGTGACACTCCTATCCAGCCACTTCACTCTGCATCCAGGACAGAAGGGGCGGTAAGGATTCAGCCCTACACAAGGAGTTGAAAAAGTTAGAATAATTAGCAGTAAAACTGCAAATGCTGCTTTCTAGGAGTTTGTATACAATACTGAAGTCTACCCACATTTAACGGTAGGCATTGTTGTTCCAGGTTTCTCGTAAATCTGCTCCGGAACTGCTTGTTTTTACCTTAATCTGCTTTCTGTGCAGGGATTTACTAGCAAATACACTACATGGACAAAAGTATTGGGACACCTCTGTTTTCCAGGGGTTGGCCCCTTACTTCCAGTGAAGGTGCATTTTTAATACTTCAGCATACCAAGACGTTGTGGACAACGTCATGCTTCCGACTTTGTGGACATCGTTTGGGGAAGGCCTTTTTATATTCCAAAATGACTCCATATTAAAGTCTATGTATTTGAATTCAGTATCATTAAAGTCACTGTTGGGTAATAGTCATGCATCCCAGTACCTTTTGCCATATGGTGTAACTAGTGAAAGTTCAATAAGTCAGTCAGGCGTTAACGACAAACGGCTTCAGTACTTATAACCCAGTAAATGCATTCTAATAAGTTAATATGTCCACCTTTCTGATTTCTTTTAAAGAACGAATGGAGTTCCCAAAGCTTCCACCTCATGATGGACCGGTGCTGTCCGTGGTGGACATGCACACTGCAGGGGAGCCTCTGCGCATCATTGTGAGTGGGTATCCAGATGTGGTTGGGGACAGTGTCCTCGGCAAGCGGCGGTACGCCCGAGAGCACCTTGACCACCTGCGGAAAGTGCTGATGTTTGAGCCGCGTGGTCACTACGACATGTATGGAGCCTTGCTGGTCCAAAGTGAGATCGCAGAAGCGGACCTTGGGGTTCTGTTCATGCACAATGAGGGCTACAGCACCATGTGTGGCCACGCGGTCATTGCACTCGGGCGTTTTGCCGTAGACTACGGCCTGGTTAAGGATCCCACTTCACCAGAGACTCAAATAAACATCCACTGTCCGTGTGGCCTGGTGAAGGCTTTTGTGGAGTTCTCCAACGGCAAAACGGGAGCCGTGAGATTCCACAGTGTCCCCGCATTTCTCTTTGCGACAGGTGAAAAGACACAGTCTGTCTAGTCTGACCTGGAGAAAATGCATTGAATGCATCTTCAGTGCACATTCAGACTTTCAGTACCAGAGTGATTCTGTACAATGGCCTCTCTGTTGTTCTGCCCATTTTTCTATTGTTCTGCTCTTATTTTTAACTGACAAAATGCTTTACTGTCAGTATCCTATTTCAGAATCAGAAAACCTCCTTAATATCCTTAATGTATCTTTAAGTCTTAACATATCCAATGAAAATCTGTAGAAAAACCTCAATAGGAAATCCACTATGATACATACACAAATGCTGGGTATAAATAAGTATAATAGATAAGTAACTTACAGTTAAGGGAATTACTAGCGACACAAATGATGGTTAGAATACGTTATTGCACGTAGTAAAGATCAGTAGTATATAAGTAATATTGACATAGGCAGTGACATTCACATGATAAGACTATTGGACATAATGATAATGTTTTAGCACACAGTACAATATTCCATGTGGCAGACTATCGCACATCACGGCAAGATAATAATGCATGTAGTGATACACATAATGACTTATGTCAAATGTCATTTTTGTTTTTTGTAGATGTGAAAGTGACTGTACCCGGCTACGGTGAAATCACAGTAGACATAAGCTATGGCGGAGCTCTGTATGCTTTTGTGGATGTTGAAAGGTTTGGAATGGACATCAATACGTCCAGAACTAGAGATCTGGTGGACGTGGCTACTGCTGTGACTAATGCTGTTAAATCTCAGGTACGTCCAGAATAAGGCATAATTGCAAGAGCAGCATTCCTTCATAGGAATAAGAAAATAGTCTTAAGTGCATTGTGGTAACTAATTAAAATTAAATTGGGACCTTTAATCAGCTCCTTAATTCAGTGTTTTCTTAACAGGTGAAGTTACACCATCCTGTTAGTGAAGATCTTGCTTTTCTTTATGGCACCATCCTCACTGATGGCAAAGATACCTTCTCTGAAGAACCCACAAGCAACATTTGTGTATTTGCCGATGCTCAGGTGAGACTTGCTTCACCAGGTAACCTCATAACCATCGCCCCTTCACCACATTCCAACATGCGTATCCGTCCAGGTGATACTGGGATCCAAGCCTGTACCTGATGTTTTGTGTTCTCAGGTGGACAGGAGCCCAACAGGGTCAGGTGTGACTGCCCGCATCGCTCTGCAGTACCACAAAGGTCTGATCCAGCTGCACCAGACCAGGAGCTTCAGGAGCGCTACCACCGGAGCAGTATTTACAGGAAAAGCAATAAAGGTGCCCCAGCTGATAATATTCAGAAAAACATTTATAATTCTAAGTTTTCTTTCCTTGCAGAGTTCAAGTTCTAAGGATGCGCAGATACTGATGGTCTGTTTGACCCGCATACACTGATGAGCCACTTCGTGACATGGTAGTGGCATGTTGGTGTATCCTCCACCAAGTGGATCATGCGCAGTAGCACTGCAGAAAATTTTAAACTGTGTCACTGCTGGGCTGAGAAAAGTCTGCTGGTTAAAAATATCTTGAGTCCTGTGGCCAGAAACTGATGAAGGACTAAAGGATGACCAACACACAAAAAAAAAATCCCATCAGTAACTTTGAATCTGCTGGATGGGCCAGCAGGCTAGATGTCTCATAAATTGGGCATTAAATGGACAGTTTTAACACCACTGCTGATGTAATCGACACTTAATGATATGGCTTGTCAGTGTATGTACATGGTGATATATGTCTCATATATTTTTAATACTATTCAATTGTATACTTTTTCCAAATTTGTCATATACAAGACACATCAATATATTGTTTGTGCCACCTTTATTAGAGTAATATACGTGTATTTACGGTTATGCGTCTGTTACTCTTTTCAAAAACCTATTATGACCCAAATAGTCATACAAAGATATACAGCATTTTGAAATGAAAGTGTTTCATCACAAAATGAAATCTAAACTGTTTGAAGGAGACCATGTGTGGGGACTTCAAGGCAGTGGTGGTTGAGGTTGGAGGTCATGCTTACTACAGCGGAGTGGCCAGCTTCACTCTGGAGGCGGAGGACACCCTGAAGAACGGCTTCCTCCTCTGATGAATCTACTCTGATGCTGAAGTCATTTTTTGAGCTGGAGAGAAGATCTGTGTGTTCTTCTGGAATTTATGCCTATACTAGGTGAAACCCCTGGGGTCCATAGTTTATCTGTATGAAAAGTAACTAAAATAATTATGACTGAATTAAATAAGGTTTAATACATGTGTACAGGGGGAGATAAGACTAATTTCTGTACCATTACTTGATCAGTCAATTAGACAGTTGAGCATTTCTCACTATGACTGACTTTCTATTCCAGCAGAACTGAGGATCCTGCACTTTAATGCACTTGTTGACCACTAGGGTGCAATATGTACCTACTGTATGAAGTATCGCTGAAGGTTTTTAATGTCGACAGCGCATTGTTTTGCAGTCCAGTTCCATCAGATATTGTACAGTATTTACAGTAACCCTGTAATCAGCGGTAGAGGAATAGGCAGAGGAAGGAGTATCAATGATCACAACAGAAAATCGAATTTTCTCCCATTTATTCACCTTTAGACCCATCTTACAATGGAAGGTATTTTTAAATTACAAAAGTCCAATGGAGGCATCTCACATTGTAAAAGGAAACTTTGTCACAACGTAAAACTAGACCGCAGATAAAAAGACTGGAGCATATCCAGCAAGAAAGGAAGAGCTGATGGAGAGTATTGCATTGATTTGGTTATTTGACGTTTCTTTTTAAATTAAGTCTACATTTCACATGATGCTCCTCGAAAACAAAAGACTCAACAACATAAATGCATAGAGTCTGCACAAGTGACCACCCACAGTGTTTCAAATGACGTGGGCCTGGGCCTTTTCCCTAAAACTTAACATTAAAAATGATCTTCAGCCAGCCTGTGTCTGATATTCAATGCAATTACGTACAATGCTGTAATAAGCAACCCACAACCCTGGACACTGTTATTAATATTCAATAAAAGCACTCTATATAAAAATGGTCCTTAACAGTAAAGGGGGGAAAAAAAGGTTGTGGAGCT
The DNA here is from genome assembly GCA_037576975.1 of Alestes dentex. Lineage (NCBI taxonomy): Eukaryota > Metazoa > Chordata > Actinopteri > Characiformes > Alestidae > Alestes > Alestes dentex. The sequence goes on along the minus strand of JBBIGA010000153.1, from coordinate 8,206,833 downwards.
GCTATACAAATGTATATTGAGATTCGACAACCAAACCAGACTGAAACAGATTCTATCTGCTTAGTATTAACCAGTTCAGAAGGTTCAGTTCATTTTCTCTAACTTCTCTGTCAGTGGATAAAAAGAGTCTGCGTGTTTCCATATGGTAGTTTGTGACGATTCTGCATGCTGTTTTAACTTAGAAGCCGATCAATTCTTCCTTCTGTGTTGGTTCCTTGTGAGATATGGAAGGTTCGGGAGATCCTGCCGTGGAAAATCAAAGGGAAATGTGTCTCTGTTTTGTCAAATCCAGATTTGACTAGTTTTTATTCTTTGTCTTGTGAGTCCTCGGTACACCAGCACCAAAGTAACTACTCGTAGTCCACGCGAAGAAAGAAATAATTGCATGAAAAGTTTTTTTGGCAGCTGTAGTCTTAAAATCTACTAAGTCTCTTCTTTTCACTTTGACAGGTGCCCCGTTTTAATTTATAGTTAGTTATAGGCAAGCAGGCCCTCTCTCTCCAGTACACCCTTACAAGGTTTGTCCATTGTGTATCTATAAGAGGAAAGAGTGACTGAGTGCTCTCCCACTGTCCGCCACCGTGGGGCAGCATTGTCCAGTCAGAGAACAGAAGGCTTGTGGAGAGCATGGCTGATAGCATGAGCCTTGGGTGCTGCTGTGTGGCTCATTAATGAAGCTTTGCGACCCGCTAAACGGTGTGTAGCTCAGAAGTTGAGTTTGGTGATGGGACGCTCCCTGCTTGTATCCGAGGTTTGACTGTTGATGCGTTTGCGGTTCCGCTTCATCTTGGACAGGTCCTTGTCAAACACCTCGCCAGAACGCAAAGCTGACACCAAGTCATCAAACTCGCCTCCGTCATCCTCCCCGTTCTCTTTGGCCTTCCGGGCCTTTCTCTCTTTTTCTCTCTGCTCCTTTAGCTGTGAGAGGGGAAGAAGAGCAGAACATCACACAGCATTAGATAAAGATAAATCAAGGGACATAATGGGACAAAAAGGTGGAGGTTAATAAAAGACTAAAGTTGTGCTTCCATGAACTAAATTTGTGCAATCATCAGTTTTTTTCTTACAGTAACATCTTTAAAACTAGGTTTTCTCTCTCTCTGCCTGATCTCGAGAGGGTCATCCATGCTTTATTTTGTCTAGGTTTTATTAATACAATTCTTCAGTTGGTACACAGTGCACCCGCTAAATTTTTAACGTTTACTAGAATACTAGATCACTTTAACTCTGCTGTAGCCTTTCCTCACTGGTTACCAGCAAGCTTTTACTTATCACATTTTACAGCTATACAGCACAATGTTTCATTTTTAACACTGTACTGATTCTCAAAATGAATCATCATTGTTGGTTTTTTTTTATTATTGCAATGGCCTAATTCATTTTATTCGCCAGAGTCTCAAAAGGTCTCAATCCTTGTAAAACATTTTGAAATTTGTTTTATTTTTTAAGAGTGCTGTGTAACTAAAGCTTATCATCAATGACAATAATAATAAAATCTATTATTATTATAGTTTTCCTGAACTAATTGTTTTGGGATGGGCTGACTACGTCAGATATGTTGAAAATGTATTTTATGACATTTTAAAATCAGTGAAAGTGACCATTCTGTCATGCGTGAACACACCACAGCACACAGTGCGAATAGCACGAAATTCTTTCTCTGTATTTAACCCATTCACCAAGTGAAGCAGCGGGCAGCCAGGAACACGGCGCCCGGGGAGCAGTGTGTGGGGAT
>JBBIGA010000153.1:8180197-8198004 GCA_037576975.1 Alestes dentex | reverse complement strand
AAGTGTCTCTCCAGACTCAAGCCAGTCTGACAAGTTTTCAGTGTCTCACTTGTCACATTATGACAAATCAGTTGCATTTTTGTCAGACAAAATAGAAAATTGCCATAAAAACACCAATAAGATCTATTATAGGCACAGTGTTTAAAATCTAAACACCACATTACCCTTTTTTAAAAAAAAATCAGTGTTCTCTTGTTTAAAGGGTCTTTATCGTGATAGACCGACTTTTCAGAATTTGTGTTTAAAAGGGGGTTGATGTAGTACATAAACACTGTTAAAACTTCAAAACCTACCAGTTACTTCCTAGTCCCATTCAGCCCAAATAAGATAACCCTTTATTAGTCCCATGGGTGGGAAATTTTCATTGTCACAGCAGCAAAATGGACAGTAGAAAGAAACCAGAAAGTGGACAGTAGAACCAGCATAACCAATAGAATGGAAGCCAAATAACAGTATAATATAAAAAAAAACTGTATATGATACAATATATTTATAATATTTAAGTTTGTGTTTATGTATATAAATAAAATAAATAGATATACACAGTAAACAGTAAATCTCCATGAGAAATATTGCACACGTTACATGAGAAATATGTTGATTTAGCTCCTAAAATAGCTTATTTTGAACGGATTGTTTTTTAATCAACGCATTTACACATCTGTTTATTCAGTGTACTGCTGTTCAGCTTCACCCATCCATGAAAACGGTTTGAGGAGTTTCAGCCTGGACTGCTTTTTGAATAAGGCACAATACAGGGCATGCAATCAATAGTAATGTCATTTACATACATTACACTCTTAAGAAAAAGCAGCTTGATTCTAAGCAATAAAAATAAGTTGCTAAATGGTCATGTGAAAATTAATGATGACTGTTTTTGGTTAGAAAGGTTAACAACCTTAAAAATGTCATAAGTGGGAATAAAATAAGCTGCAAGAAGAATGCATGATATGGGCCCCTTAAGACTGGGGTTTATTTGATGTTGCAGTTAATCTTTCTCCAATATCGAAACGCTCTGATGTGTTTAAAAGGTCTTACTGACAAGCGTCTGAACACTTTGAATTTGTCTAGGCATAGAGAGCACAGTTGCTGTGAAGCATGAAGCCAGAGAGAGTTCAGTCTGCTAGAATGGAATTTTTCATATGTCTCTGGCCACAGTCCAAGTTCAGACTACTTGGATCCAATAGCAAAGATTTGGTTCTAATCCTCTGAAACCAAAGAAAATCCTTCCATACTCAGGCTAAGGTGTTGTTGACTACACAACCTATTCCTGCTCCGTCTGCAGTGGTGGCCCCGGCTCTCCATCAGCGTGGTGCTGCTAAAGCTCTCAGTCTCTCTGGAGAACACTTTCACATTTCAGCACCTCTCCAAGTCGAGGCCAGGGCCCCATTTCCTCGTGGCATAAATTAGAGTTTCACTCTGCATATGCGAGCAGCTCTGGCTGCTGTGACCCACCGGGTAGATTTGAGCCCAGTGATGGAAGGCAGCGAGACCACAGAAAACCATTTCCGAAATCCATTTAGCCCAAGTAGACCTACAGGACCTATAAATTTCAGCCCAGTCCGGCGCAGCAACGTATGCTAGTCTGGCTGCCTCTAGACTTACTTGACTTTAGCGGCTTCCGGCACGTTCTGCAGGTCTTCTGGGAAAAGCATGACTTTGGGGTACTTCTTTTCCAGGATGGTGATCAAGTAGTGCAGGAGAGTGATGTTCCTACACAACATGGATAGAAGAACTTTTAAAGCAGCACACCATCAGGAGCAAAAGTCATGTTAACTACCTGACACAAAATAAAACACCACATATGCGTCGAGCCTTATTCATTACTGCACACTACAAATCTGGGGAATGCTGATGGACAATCTTTCTTTAGTGGTCTGCAGCACTGCCTCACAAACAAGGGCATATTCTACCCATTTTCTTCCCTTCTTGTAACATCAGCACTTTACTATGCTTCAAACAACAGTTTAGATAAGAAATCTGTTCATTATTATTTGGGCAAGAGCTAGTGCTCATATCAAGAGGGTACTTAAAGATGCCATTAGTAATGCAAAATATCCCCACAATGTTAGTCATTGGTTGTTTCTTTTGCAGGTATTTCTTTCTCGTTTGATAGAAAACTAAAAGCAAGAGGGATTCAACGTCCCTCAAACTTAGTACCCAAATTTAAACCACAAAGCTTTTAGCTTTCTTACTTGTCAATGCTGGATTTGGTATCGGCAATCTTGTTGAGTGAAGACACTTTGAATCCGAAAGCATTGCCCCTCTGGCCCTTGTTCATGTAGTTGCCGAATGCTAGCACCACCTCCAGTAGCTGCTTCAGATTCCGGCTCTGCAGCACCTCCTTAGAGGCCTTGGTTAACGCTGTGGAACAAAACGCATAACACATTCAACTCATTCCGTTAGTGTTATAAGTACTACAGTCATATGCAAAAGTTTGAATGCCCTCAGTCAAATGATATTTTGTTGATTTTCTTACTGAAAATAAGTACACATCCTCTAAGATGAACACGTTTCAATACAGATTTTCTGAAACACGCCATAACTTTTCCAAAGGGTATATTTTGGTTTTTTTTCCCCAATAGGATAAATTCAGCAAAAAAAGCAGTAATTGTGCAGTAAAATTTGCAGAAACATGCCCTATTTAAGTTAGTTCCCATTAGAGGATGTGTATTTAAAACACAGATGAAAATGGATATGGCTGTATGTTTTCATTTTTGCACTTTGATAATTTCATGGTAAACACTGAAAAAAAATTACACATACATATTAGCTAAACAAATAATTGAATTGATATGCAAACGTCTATTTGGAGTGTGACACACACAACACAAGAACAGAGAAACAAACACATGCACGCACGTGCACACACCTTCAACTTTGGGTTTTATTTCTGCAATCCTCTCTGCAAACTTCTTCTTGAAGTACAGAGACTGTAACCTCTGCTGGTAATGGTTTATTCTGTTAAAGAGAATGAAGAGAGTGGTTGGGTAAATACATATGAAGAGAAAACAGACAAACTCTGAGAATACTGCTGATATCTCATGAGAGATCAAACGGCATCCACTTGCTGTGAGTAGAGGATGAGCACGGACAACTGTTTGTGTCTCTTTTGACACAAGCAGTTAAAATGATGGGAAGACAAGACTGATTATTAAAGGAAAGGAAAACAAACACCACAAGCCTGAGAGGTGAACGTAACACTGCAGGGTGGTATTCGGCACTGCTGTGTTGGGAGCAGGAGCATTGCTTTAGCAAGCATGAACCAGAACTGTGTGGGGGATTTTAAAAGAACACTGCTGCATCAGCAGTTTACTATTGATCACCATGGAAAATATTTTCCAATGTGTTTTTTTCTGTGCTTAGAAAAGAACAGAAAAACCATTTACTTGTTTGTGAAAATGTTTATGCTAAACATATTTTTGAACACTAGGTGTGGGATTCACAGACTCGTGATCATGCACCTCAAAACCACAGGGAAAACACATTTAATCAAAGTTGCTTTAACTGTGTTTTGAATGCTAGCATCCAAAAGTTGTAAACCTTCATGAGGACAGCTTTGGTAAGACATCCTGTTATACTGGCAACGGGACTTCTAGGGCCAGTCACCTGGGTGATGCTCCATCACGCTGATCTGTATAATGACTGCAGGCCCTGTCAGGCTGGCCAAATGGATTATGCTGAATTGCAGCAGCAAGGTTTCCCAGACTGGCCGCCAAGACGAAGCCACATTGTGGCTGAGGGGCTTCCCACTCGGTCCAACTGGGCGGTGCAGCAGTGTGGCTTTACAGGCTGATGGTCCACCGCAGCTGGGGGGTTTTCTGGGCCTTCCAGGCTGGGAATGACCTTCGCACCAAGCTGAGAGGGACCTTCCCCCAGCGGCTAAGGATTCTTTTTAGGCCAGCTGTTTGTGAAGTGTGTGTGTGTGTGTGTGTGTGTGTGTATGCATATACAGAGTGTGTGTTATGGGTTATTCCATTTTTGGATGGATTTTGTTACTGCTAGAAAGCACTGAGTTTGAGGAAGGCACTATATAGTAATATTTCAATCATTTTTAATATTATTACTACTATCTTTTCGAAGATCAGCAGATTCCCACTGGTTTCTACCGCAACCTGTCACAAAAACAGAAAAGTGCATCCATGGTAAAAGACCATACAGTGCAGATGCATTAAAGTGAAAGGAGGTCGAAAAACACTAGAATGTTTCTTTATGTGAGACAGCATAGGCTGTTACTGAACAGACGTCTCTCCTTTTCTCCTCATGCAAGTCAGACAGTGAGGAAAGCAAATAAAGTCCATTCTAACAGGGTCTTGTTTTTTTTTTGTTTTTTTTTAAGCTATTTTCCAAGACACCTGCCCAAGCTTTGTTTAGCTTTGGCTCTCTGTGCCAGAATGCAAGAGGCAGATACATGGACACAGAGAGACCACGCTTATTTAGTTACAGCAAATATTGATGCAAAATGGTGTCCTCACTGGGAGCAGATCGGTGTGTCATATAGCCCCTAGCCTGCTGCAGGAAATAGAATACACAGATGAGATCTGCACGTGTGAGGTAGAGGTAGGGTTAGACTTCTGGCTTAATAAAAGTCACTGTAAAGTCGTGGGTGGCCTGCATGGATGAGATACTCCTTTCTCGTAGCTGCTCTCACTATGCTCTAGCGTGGGCTGAACAGCATGACACTAATTTAGTGCCAAGATAAAATAAATTGTTCAGTGTCTGAATCAGAGAGGAGTCAGAGGGTGGACTTCACAAAGGGAGAGAAAGGTTATACTGCAGTCAGAACCAACGTCATCAGTGTTTGGATTACATGGTTGGACTCAATATGCCTCCCTTTTTCAGTGCTACAGTCTAAAGCAAAAGGCCAGAACAGTGTGCAATGTTTCCTTGGACTAATTAGATCTTCAGTTAATAATCTATTATGTGTTGGAGCAGTTTCAAAACTAGTCCTCCCCCCAGGCCTCACATTCTAGCTCAATCACCACTCCCAACACAGAGGGACAGAGCAAAAACGCGGTCCGTTTCAGGGATACCAAGACGGAAGCTAGTGTTTTGGAGCACTGACAACAGTAACCTCTGTGGCGATCTTCCAAGATCGGATTCAAACAACCGTTTGTTTGTGAGTGTTTGTTTGAATACCTGCTCATCTCATAGAGAAACCGGTCTGCTTTGGCCATGCGGTCCAGTTCATGTTTGTGCTCCTCCAGCAGATCGACGTCACTCTTCTCCGGCACAAACTTCAGCATCTGCAGTACAGGAGGCCTAACAATGAGCAAAAACCACCACAAACACTACCACGAACACCACAATCTGCCTGCACTCATTATGGTTCCCTGAATGTGGGTACCACTAGAAAAAGTAATGTCTTTATTCTGAGACTGTCAGCATGAAAGCTTAATTCTACAGTAAATTGCAAACATGTGAGACGTTCAGTATAATTTGTACTATCTGAAGTATCAGAAGACAATGGGTCATTGAAAGTCAAAGCATGGTATAAAAAGGCCCTACAGAGAAACCAGAAAATGCTTGTCTGTTCTAAAGATTGCACTATTCCACTTTTAGGCCACAAACCTGCTCCAGCATGTCCTTAGGCAGATCTTCCTGTTCATCCATAGTCAGGATAGCCCTCTTCATTTCCTCATTGGAGAGTTTCAACCTGGATGCAACAACAGGAAACAGAAACCAGGCAAACAAGAATAAATCACAGATAGCTAGCGGAAATTAAACCCGAGGAAGTTCCCAAGTTGTAGACCCACATGCTACCATGCTAACAGCAGACCACTCAACCTAAATTCCCTAGACCACTGCAACCCACAGGAAATCCTGCTCTGCTGTAGTCCAAAACCAACACGTGGCCTACTGGCATATAGGAACTATGAGCTGGCGCGCGCTCTCATCAGGTGTGCAAATCTTGCGTCTTTTTTGAGTGGCAAGTATTTGCTCCAACCACGTTTACCTTCTTTGGAGTCAAAGAAGGTAGTAAACATTGTTCCCCTCTGGTGCATTGTTCTTATAAATAATGTATGATTGCACATAATTGTGGTTTGGGATTCTTGGACTAACTTTCAGACTCTCTCACCTAGATATGTCAGTCAACCGCAATGGTTGGATGGGAATCCACAGTCAAACTCAGAGTAAAAGTAAGAAAAGCCAATGGTTCAAACAACAGTCAAACAATGCAGTTTTCTCATCTCAAATGCACCTAATTAGCCAAAGCCTGTTTAGTGTATAAAGTCAGCTTGTTTAGTATACCACAAAGAGTCAGGAACCAAACACGCATGTCTATTTACAATGACTTAACAGTGCAAACATGTCTTAAGGCAAATGTGCAGTGATTTGCAGTTTGAGCCACATTAGAGACACAGCTCCAGTTCCGGCGCTCAAAAAGACTTGTTTATGCGGTTTCTGATGCTCATATACTTTCATCTATAGAAATGTTATATTCTCTAAAACACCATCAGCAGTCGTGCAGTTAGGCATGCAGTTTGCTCTATCAATAACTAGGATATAAACTTCATTACTCACGTTAGCATCATTAATTTAGTGTAGAGCTACTGCTTTAAAGTGAGAGGGCTCAATGATTTTAATAAGAACCATTTCTGATAAAAGTTAAAACACTGTCAGACCAAAACCTTACATCTCCAAACCAGTAACTCTACATGAGAAGGAAAACATCCTTAGCTTTCATTCTAAGTGAATATCACTCCAACAGCAGAACACGGCAGTGGTAGCGATGATCGTAACTAATGATTGTAAGTTGCTCTGGATGAGAGCGTCAGCCAAATGCCCCCTTTACTGGAGCTCCATTATCCTTTACTAGTGTGATGGTGTAGTGATGCTTTGCTGCTTCAAAGCCTTGTGTACTTTCCATTACTGACAGAAACAGTTTTGGATGATAATCTGAAATCAAAATTATTTTTGACAAAATTGTTGTCAAATTTTGTCATTTTGGACCCTTTATGTTAGTCTTGAAATTTTATAAAAGTGCTAATGGTTAGTTGACCCTTTCAAATTATGTAACAATATATACCAAACGTGATAAAAGGTTTTGTTCTAGCAAAGATAAAACGCTTCTTGTGCTTTAGGAGATAAGTGATGACAGTGATCTAACAAATCACTGCAAGTAAATTAGCCCTGACATTTTCCTGACCAATAGAATCAAAGTATTACAACAGCATCAGCGTAGCCAGGCTTCCTAGACAACAAATGGCTTGTAGTCGGCGTGAGGAGTGCTGCGGTAAGAGGGTTGGCCAGGCGTGGGAGAGCGCCAAGCAGAACAGGTGTTTAACAGGCCTGAGATCTGCACTGGAGAGCCCCCTCAGTTCCTCTGCCAGACACAGAGAGTGAGAGGAAGGCTAGGAACCACAGACAGGACGTGAAACGCGGCCAGAGCTCTTTCGCTACACTGCGTACTCCTGCCAGACAGTGCTTCAAAGCTTGAGTGTGCTTACTTACGCCTGACCTTGAATTTCATTTACAAAATATAAAGTTCTGGTGTATTTTGAGTCCTACCTTGGATCAGTTCCCTGCAGAAGAGTTTCACTATGACTATCCTGAAGCATTAACTAAATGTCTGTCTGATAATAAAAGGGACATAGAGAAAAAGGAGGCATTTTAATCTGTGAAACAAAGTTTTCATAAAGCCCTTGCAAATGCTCACGGCATGAAACAGTGATATAAACGCGAGCTACTTCATGGTCATTCCCTCAACACTTCAAGTAGTCAGTCAAGCACTTTAGCAGTCAGTAATGGGGACTGAATTAGCAGGGCCTAAAATACTTTTCCTAATAACTCCTAATAAGTCTAATTACTCATCCTCTGGTGCCAGCAAGATATAATCATCTCATCTATGCAGGCATTACTAATGACACTATAGGTCTTTCAATGATGTTCTGATAAACACGATTATTAATGAAATTCTACATCTTTAAACCATGTCACATCGTTGGTTCACAGATGAAATATTTTACCCAATGGCTAGATATACGGCAATACCAATAGAACCACAAATACAAGGATTTTGCCCAAGCAGCGTTAAATCAAGTACTTGTGGCTGTCAGAAGTGAACACTGCTGTGGTCATGCATTGGATTGGACCCGACTCTGTGGCTTTAAAGACTCATTATAGGTTGTTAGAGGAGAGCAAAAAGCAGCAGACCACACACCATGTTTGGCAGCGTACTCTTTGCGAAATATATTCACTAACATACACCAGACTGCTAATTCAACTTGGGTATTATTGGCAAGATAATTAATAACATTTTTTTTCCTATTTAGGAGTGGAAAATATGGTGAAAACATAATACAGGGATTGTTGATAACGACTGTATTATTACCTGGAGCAAGTAAAGTCGGGATAGTGGTAGTGAAAATCAAGCTTTTGAAATGTTCATGGCCAACTGATTTGAAGAACACTGTACTGGGTGAGTCCTTCATTTGTTTTCAGATCTAAAATTGCATGTTGCATGGTGGTGTGATTTATCATTAGAACAACTCACTCACATGGTTCAACCATATGTTAGATTTGGGTGATTGGATGAATAATAATTAGTCTTATGAATATAAAACATATTATTGGTTGCTGAGGCAAGAAGATTATCTCAGAAAGTCAACAGAGGGTAAGTTAATTAGATGGCAAGTAAAGGAAATTGCATGTCAAAATGTGGCTTGACCCATACCATCATACTCCATACTGAGTAAACCACAAAGCCACTTCTTTATTCGCCATCACTCCCATATCCCAACATCTTCCATCATTTAGACCAGTTGACCATTTGTTGCTCATCCTGGACGTGTATTTCTCAAACATCTAAACCCCTTTCTGGAGCTGGAATCCTATTCTCAGCCCAGCAAAGCACTTATTCACTCCCCAAAAAAAGGTTCAGTGCCATTTGGTTAATTTCATGTCGTTTGAGTCAGAAAGATTTAAAGACGCTCTTGAGAATAAATCTCTTGCAGGCAGATGAAGCCAAACCACACTCAATTAGTGAGCCTTCGTAAATCTGAAGTCAGCCTGGCTCGCCAGCCGTGACCAACTGTTACAGTTTCATGGGTTTCGTTTCTCACACCACCATCAGCTTCTTGTTAACAAACAGAAGTTCTTTTGTAATGAAGAAGTTTCATTGCAAATCAAGTACAGTGAATGGCTGTAACATATTAAATATTTAAGAGATTAATAAGCATACTCTCTAAAATGTGCTAATATTCATAATCAATTAAATTACATTACGTTTTGGGAGTTATCCCAGACCAGTACTTGCACAAGCAAAACCTCTCTAGTGAAAGCCTAAGTGTTTGCAAAATGCCCTCTGGGGGAACTCAGTAAAAGGATTAAACTTTAAATGGATGACGCAAGCATTTGATTTCAGGTCATTCCCAAAGTCCAGTCACCCCTTTGTGTACACACAGGGAAACTGAAACTCTCATTAACGTGAACCTGATTTAAAATTCTAGCAAAATAAGCAGAAAGGCCAAGACAATTAATTAAATACCCCCCCATGTGGTGCAACTGTCTAAGTACTGGACTCATCATCGATCCCCAGTGATGCTACAGTCTGCCATGACTGGGAGTCGCCTTACTCTCTCTACTCTCTATTCTCTCTCCTTTCCCCCAGTACTCAGCATTGTGCCACCCAGAATGGGCATCTGTAACGAAGCTGGCATTTAGGGTTTTCCTGTTAAACTTTCCAATAATGTTGCTGTATTTTCTCTTCCCATGTCCTTTGAAGAAAGAATGAGCTAACCTCCCAACATTGGTGGCATTGCAAGACTGGGGGATTCATAACTATTAGGCCTCGTCCACACAGACGTTTGAATCTTGAATAAATGAATGCGCTCTGAACGCCATAGGCATTTTTGTAGCGTTTTCTATCTGTGCTTGATTTGCGTTACACTGGTGTTCGTCTGACGCTGTTTAACTCCGGCCTGCGTAGTTTCGTGTATTCACCTGTGGAGGCAGTAATTATTCTCTCCAGATTGTTTACGTGTTGGGATTTGTAGTTTTACATTTTCCTTCAAAACTTGATTTGTCACGGTTCCCGGAACAATTGAATCATGGGACATATTCAGTCCTCCAGAACCTCAACCGAACACCATGTAAACGCAGTAACGTCGTTTTCTTCGCGTTCTTTGAACGCGCAGTCGACCAAGCGCTGGAGCTGAATTTGCTACAATGGGCAGAAAAACGGTCAGCGCTCACCTGACGCCACGAATGCCCCAAAAATGCCCGTGTGGACGAGGCCTTAGGTTGAACTTAACGGGGCTAAACTGGGGAAAAACTGAGAAAAAAATGATAAAAACAAAATACAATGAGGAAAATATGAAGTCTTGCGTCTCATTCAATGCACTCTTACGATACTATAACAGTATGAAGGTACATAAAAATGTTATATGAATGTGTGAGCCTTTTCCATTTGTGTTATGACAGCTGTTGCTGTTGCATAATATGCAATGAGTAATGTGTTCTTCTAAATGAAGTGCGAAATGTTCAAAGAAAATCCTTAAAATACAATTTTCTTGCAATTTTTAAAAATACAATTATGATTTGTAGTTAAGCAAGACAGTCTTTGTGTTTACAATCGCCATAGAAGACCAAAGAAAAGCGACACGCTGGGAGAGAAAAGAACTAGCCAACAATATCCCCCATCAACTGCTCAAATATCATTCTTGGCAGAAACTAGCATGTTGTCAAGTCTGAAAAATGATTTCTCTGCTTGAAAGAGATGAGGGGAATATAAATAAGAAATTTCTTTATGGTGAAGTAAGACTCATTAATTTGCAGGACCAGTGGTGCAATTTGCAACAAAGAATACAAGGAAACCACCTCATACTAATGAAGGAGTTGGCAAATGAGAGCATTTCCATGACAGGAAATATAACAGTAGAGCCAAAGACTTCAGTGGAAACAGAAAAGGGGACACTATCAGATCAAGCATGAGTTCAGAGCTGTACATGCAGGATATGACTTCACGTCTGGAAGCCAGAAGGTTCCGCAGACACAGAAACTCACAGCCAAGGTTAAAGCATCACTCACCGTGAGAGCAGGATGTTGCAGTTCTGGGCCCGCCGGCCATCGATGACGGACAGCTCTTTGACTTTCTTTGAGCTCAGAGCGTCGTCCTCGGCCTCTTTCTGTGGTTAGAATGGTCCAGAGGACAGATATGTTATTAACCTGTACATGTTTCACTCTTTTCTCAATAGGTCAAATGCTTAGTGAACAATGAGCATGTTACTGACAATTAAATGATGGATAATGGACATTAATTGGTGGTATTCGCCAGACATCAAGTAGTGAAAAAAAATAACACTTTTTTAAAAAATGCAGCAGACAAACAAAACAGTTTGGTTCTCTGCAGTAACTCTTACCTGTTTGCTGTTATTGACCATAAAGAAGTCCTAAAATGCAGGCAAGAAGCAAGGGAGACGCAGCACACGTTAGAGAGAGAGCGCTATATGGTGAATTCAGCCAAAACAACAAGCTAGTGCACAAGATGAGATGACTGGTAATGCATGGTGAGAGTGAGGGTGCATGAAAGCAGAGATGCATGATGTGGTCTGGCACTGTCAGATCTGGCAGGTGCATGCATGTAGAAGAATAACTACTCTTAAATATTTATCATCTTGGCTATGCATCACAGACAACAAAAGGACTTTTCCCCCAGTCATTGTGAACGGAATCATTTAACCATCTGTTGTAACTAAATACATTGGGGTATCCATTCATAATATCAGCATTAAAATGCAATTACTTCCTCATCTATTAACGCAAACAAGTATGAACTGTGATGAATATAATGGATACCACAATTAAAAAACAATTGCCTAAATGGCCTTGAAAGTCTGACTTAGCACAAACGTAACTCATCATTTAGCAAGCACTTGATTATTGTATTAGACAGTTAAAGTAACTAATGCACATTATGGCTTATTAGGATGGTGAATATGATAACATACAGAATAAACAGTCAAAGAAACAAATCCATGGCCATAACAAATCAGAAAGGTTCTCTTGGTTGATTTTGCGTATACAGTACATTTTGCACGATAATTAAACTGAAATTAATGAAAGTAAACACGGTATAATTTGAGCAAAATGTCATTTTGGCTGCTAATGTACGTTTTCCATTAAGAACCCATCTGTTTTGTCTACTGACATTGTGACATGATGACTGCCGCACATTATAAACGTATCATGGCAATTAAAACTCCATGCTCTGCAGTTTTCTTTTGAGGGGCCACCATAGGAAAATACAGCTCAAGCATATAAACCTCATGCATGAGTAACTGCATATGTTTTGTCGTAAGAGGAGAAGAAAGAGAGAGACCTGTTGTCTCTGGTATGCCGAGAAGGTCTTCTCAATGTCCGCCAGGTCCAAGATCTTGAAGACTTTGCTGTCGTCCACTTCGGCCCACACTGTGCCCTCCAGCTTGCTCTATGGGAAGGAGAAATTGTTTAAACACGTGACCATAGCACTTTTAAAGCAAGCAAAAACAGACAGTATGGTGATCATAGTCACTTTACTTTACTTTTGTAATTAACGTCAATGTGTTGAAGAAAGTCAACGTCTCTAATGCGTTCCAGCCAGTTAGGAGTTTTAAGTGGGGTCTGACTGATGTGACAGTTCTGTCATCAGTACCAATAAGGAGCCAATTTCTAAGCCAGTAATGGATTTTGACAGACACCATAACTTTATATGCTCCAAATTAAAATAGCTCCGATACGTTTACTTAAACATTGTTTACTTGCAAATATTACTGGCAGTTGTCAACACGGCAACATCAAAAATTCAGAAAAATCATAAACCATTACTAATTTTAACCATGATGTTGTTTGGTGGTCAAGGCTACCATCTTGTATTGATGTAATAAAGCAGAATAGCAGGTGACTGCCAATTTTGGAAAGGGTGTTACAACATTTTGAGACGACCCCCACATTTGACATCAGAATCAGAAAACTTTATTGATCCCGAAGAACACAGCGCCCAGGGAGCAGTGTGTGGGGACAGTGTCTAGCTCAAGGGTACCTCAGAGGCGCTTAGCAGTCTTGGGATTCAAACCCACAACTTTCTGATCGCAGGGCGATCACCCTAACCACTAGGCTACCGGCTCGCAGCTTTCTGATGTGTTTTATTCATTCAATTTGTGGAACCATAATAAGAGTCAGTTTTGTCAGTATACGAGCCGGTCCCTAGCTTAAAGTAAAGAAAACACAAGTCTGTTCAAGAAGACGGGAAGTCTGTTTTGACCCTGGGTGACCTCAGCTTCTTTCTTAAACCCAGACACACTCACCTCAGAGATCTTGGCCCAGTTGAAGGACTTGAGTGGATTGGATGGCTGGGGAATATTCTTTTTCTTGAGAGCTGGACATACAGGGGCTCCAGGAGGAGGAGGTGGCCCACCAAGAGGTGGACGTCCAGGCAGCGGTGGAGGGCCACCAGGTGGAGGGGGTGGAGGCGGGGGCATCATAGCACCACAGGGTGGAGGAGGTGGAGGAGGAGGCATCATGCCCCCAGGAGGAGGGGGAGGAGGTGGAGGGGAGAGAGGACCCCCAGGGGGTCCAGGTATAAGGGGAGGACCTCCAGGTACGCTGGCTATTGGTCTCTGAAAGCACGAAAAAATAATTCCTGATTAGTTGAAAGGCAGATATTACACTCAAATTGGGGATTAGGTTGTATTGTAATCCTTCCTTATAACTTTGTGTACCGTGCTGAGTTCATGTAGGCGAGAAGTGAGTTCTAACACTTGTTGCTTGACCAGTCTATGCTCTCCCGTCTCTTTCTCAAGCTTCTCTTTCATCTTGTTGAGTGTCTGCATCATTTCCTCTTTCTCCTGAGTCTTGGCATCACACTCTCGCTCTTTCTTCTCCATCTTCTGTTGGAGTTCGTGGTGGTCTGTCAGAGACAATGGTAAAAAAAAAAAAAAACCCAGCAATAAACTAACAGGTTTCCTCCCTGTAATACTGATATCATGTCATAGAACTGGTTGAACATGTTGTCTGTATTAATTCATATATGGAGTTCAAATGGACATGCTCAATCTTCAAAACAGTGACTGTATAGGAAAGAAACTAGGAAAGCAACAGTAAACTACAGACCTTTCCTCATCTTCTCTGCCTGTTCCTTCCACTGTTTGACCTCGTTTTCATTGACAAGCCTGGAAAGATATTAAACGAAAATGGTCAGTGTTTGGGAATGGTCGTTGCATTGCTTAGATGACTGGATTTTCTTTCCTTAATCTACTAATATTTTAATTTTACAATGAACAATTTACATCAACCGTCTTTCATTAGATTACAGATAGAAGTATGGTGACATTGAAATATTTTTCTGTGAACCAAGGCAGTACTAGAATCTTGTAGGTATATAAGAGGAGAGACTAAAAATGCAGTAAAAAATGTACATAGTGAAAGGCAAGGCTAGTAAAACGCCCCTCTTAAACTCACATTCTAACCACATTCTTGACATTGAAGTTTTCTAAAGGGGTGACATCAGGGTCTTGACCCTTGTCACTCTGGAGAACCATCTGTTGGACAATGCGATCAAGAAGCAACCAGTACTGCACTGTGTTCCCACTCCTCTTATCTGCAACAGAGAACATATTGTAATCATCTTTTTATGCTTTCATCAACACTGTCATTTAAAACAAGGAACATTGACTTTCACAGAATTCACCTGGCAACTTGATATCAGGCTCACTAGAGAACAAAGAGCAAAAGAAAGAAAAAGAGTAAAAGAAAAAAAAAAAAAACGAACTCACGGGGCATAAGCAGACAGTGGTGTAGTACGGACATAAAGTGCGGGTATGCGTCTGTGTGGGTCATCTTCTTGCGTATGAGGTCAAACACCTGGGAAGCACTTTTTGTGTCTATATGTACCTGAAAGGGAGAGGTATCGAACATTACTATTACTAACAGCAGCCAAAAGTCTTCAAAAACAAGCACATCAGATTACTGTCGACTTACACTTTCAAAACGCCTCGAAACTGAGAGTTCATCATCATTTCTTAGCATTTCAAAGTAATCCAAATGTCTGAGGAAACAAGATATGACACATGAGGGCAGAATCGCAAAGAAAAAGCATGGTAGTGATTAGCACAGACCAAAAAAAAAAAAAAAAAAAAAAAAAAAAGAGTAGTCATAATAATAAGTAGTGGTGTCAAGGTTAACATATATGTTAACATGATAAATAAGTGATGCACTCATTTTTTAAACACTGTTAATGCATTTTCTTAGCTTGACCCATCAAACCATTCATAGTTGCAACCAGAAGCCCAGCACTGTGAGCAGTGATATCATGGCTTTGTCCAAACACAGCTTTAAAATGATAATTTCTCTTGATAAAGTTACTTCTTATCCTGCCATGCAATTCATTTATTAGCAAAGCACACCAAGTCTAAAGTATCATTTACAAACCAAACACATCTGATGCTTGCAATATCAGTAATTTGTCGGACAACCCTAGGCAGTGCACACAGAAGATGGATAATTGAACGAGATGTTCACAAGCACAAAACAAGATAATGCAGACGTACGAGAGCAAGAGGTCTCCAATTGTGGAGGAGTTAGAACCATTGACCATATAAATGAATCAGCCACAACATTAAAACCGCTGACAGCTTAAGTGAATAGCATTGATTATCTCATTGGCACCTGTCAAAGGGTGGGATATATTATGCAGCAAATGCCCAGCCCGTTCTTGAAGCTGATGCATTGGAAGTCAGAAAAATTGGCAAATGTACGGTTTGATGCGACTTTTACAACGGCCAAACTGTGATAGCTAGACAACCTGGTCAGAGCATCTCCAAAGCGGAAGGTCTTATGGGGTGTTGCTAGTATGCAGTGGCTGGTACCAACCATAAGTGGTCCAAAAATGGACGACCAGTGATTCGGTGACAGGTTCATGGGAGCCCAAGGCTCAATGATGAGTGTGGGGAGCAAAGGCAAACCCACCTCGTTCGATCCCACAGAAGAGTGACTGTTGCATAATGCTGGCTATGATAGAAAGGTCATAGAAATCACAGTGCATTACAGCTTACTGCTTATAGGGCTGCCCAGCCACAGACAGGTCAGAGTGCACATATTGACCCCTGTCAATCACCAAAAGCACCTACAAAGGCATGTGAAAAATCAGAACTGGACCATGGAGGTGGCCTGGTCTGATCAATAACGATTTATTTTACATATGGATGGCCAGGGGCCGAACAAAGTAGTCGGAATAATGGAGGCCCCGCCTCAAATCTTACAGCACTCAAAGGATTTGGTGCTAATGTCTTGGTGACAAATTCCACAGCACACCTTCTGACGTCTTGTGGAGTCCCTGTCTCAACAGGAGAGACCTTACTGGCTGCAGGAAGGGGATCAAAACACAATATTAGACAGGTGGTTTTAATGTTACGGCTGATCGGTGTATTTGATCTATTCAGTCATCAACTGGAATATTCAGGTACGATTGCTCTGTAAAAAATTGTACTTACCTTTTTATGTTCGCCCTGCTTTCCAGTTGATTTTATGTTCAGGTTCATGTTGAATAACTGAATAAATTTACCCTGATTAAGCTTACTATGTCCACTTACATAGCTAAATCGAAGTGCACTGTTTTTTAAGTGGAAATAATTCGGGTCAAATTTGAGCAAATAAGGCTACAAATCACAATTTGACAGCTCTACTTACTAATGATGTTAAAGCCAAAGCTTACTTATAAGACTTACCTGTCTAATGTAGAGTTTTCATGTGACCTGAGTTTGTCAATGATGGGCTGAATCCCCAACATGAGGAACTCGTATCTCAAATGTACCCTGAACTCGAGGCTGGTCTGTGGATAAAAACATGCAAAAGATAAGCAAAAGTATGCATAATGTGTGTTACATTATCTCCATATCTGTCAAAGACTGACAAGCAGGGAGTTATCTGGATCCTTCAAGAAACCAAACCAGCTGTATGTTAGAGAGCTCACCTCTCCAGCCCCCTGGCTCAAAACAGCATTAATGAAGGACATGATGGCCGTCTTCAGGCTAACCTCATCCCTGTACCGACCTGTACTTCGGTCCAGATCATTCAGAAGCATCTATGTAGAGAAGCATCAAAGTTACGCACATAAAAAAAAAAAGCATGCGGTCATCATGACTATTGCACTGCAAGTACAAATGAATTGAGAAGCAGTAAATGCAAAACTATGTCTCAGAACTTTCGCAGCAGCCCACCTGAAATCGTGTCCGTTCACTGGCGAACCTCTGGTAGTGCAGCATAGCCTCTAGAACCTTCTTGTGACCTCCAGGAACCAAGCACACAGCTCCCATGATCTCCAGCACCGCCACCTTGGTCTTGATGTTCTCGGTGGCCAGGCTCTGGGCGATGATGTTGATGCTCTCAGGGTGAGAGAGCACGTGGGCGCGGCCCTGAGAGTTGTTCATCAGCGCTTTGATGCAGCCGATGAGGGACGTGTGGATCTGAGACTCTGTAGTTTCATAGTCCATGCTCTTCAGGAAGTTCAGGATGCAGGTCAGACCATCTAGGTCAATAAACCGAGTGACAAACCTGCAATGCCAGAGATATAGGGGTCCTGCTCAAAAGTTACATCAGTGGAATGCCTTTTTTTCCCCCTCACAGTCAAGTGTTATGAGAATCAATATTGTAAACTTCTGACCTTCTGATTTGGTTCCAGTTAAATTGCTAACAATTCAATGCATTATGCCCTTTCACATTTCACCAAGTTTTCATTCAATTATTTTCTGTTAAAAAGCACTTAATATAAACACACTATGACTGAAGTAATTATGTACACGGTGGAACATAGCAGACAATAAAAAACAAAT